>LR990529.1:17210000-17810000 GCA_905147745.2 Phlogophora meticulosa
TACGAGCGGAACCGAAGTTTGCCTTCCTTTCACACACACCACTGTGCACTGGGGGAATAGAGATGTGTATTTTGAACTGAATAATGTATGGGACAGCTGCAAAACAGTGAGACGTGATCACTGTTTTTAAAGTAGGAGGATAGTTTTGTAAAGATATTTTGAGGGTCTGTTATTTTCATAAGATTATGCTTGAAGGTTGGCGTTTAGGACATCATCATCAGTAAAGCGTGGCGTTTTGCTGGACTATCATGATAGCCATGGTTCTCAAATTCATTTGTTTGACGTAAGGTCTTTTCTCGCGCTTTCCTGCAATCTGTGGGAGTATCGCGCGGTTATTAAAAATCACAAATAATACCTCAGTATTTTTTTCAGGATATACTGTTAATATTGCTTTTATTACCAATGTGAGATGTCAGATGTTACACATTTTATGCGACTACAGTTAGGTTCGCTTGTTTTTTTATGATTTTGTTTAATTTTCTAATTATGTTCAAATTCAAATAGGGAATTTACTCAGGGTTTCGATCAGGAAAAGTCGAAGCATATCCCTCCGTTGCCTTTTGGACGGACTTTAAGTCTTAAAATGATGCCCATTGTGAGTGACTATTATAGTATTAATCAAATTTACGTTATCTTTAAATGATTTTCCTCTGCACAAGTCTTGTATTCTTGTATGGGTATTTTCGGTAATTATAAAATTCCTAGGATTTTTGCGAAAAACCGGATTATTGGACACGATTTTTGTAATAATACGAGCAAATATCACGAGTATTCTGCGGCAAACACCAGTTGACTCTTAGTTAATTTTCAATCTTTCGGAGGGTGAAATAATTCATAATTAAAAACAACTTTTACAAAAAAATGAACTCTGAAAAATAGTACCACAAACAGTCATTTGCTGTCTTCTTTCGCATGCAATAAATATAAAGTTTTAGGTAAATCTCCAACTTACATAGTTTATCCTGTTGTACCCCACGATTATCTGTAAAACAACAAACAAAATTCAATATTCATGGGCTCTTTGTAAAGTTTGAAGTGATAAATGCATATAAAAAAAAAAACATTAATTTAAATCAGTCTGGAGTGCAGCAGAATACAGATTTCCACTGAACCGTGACAATGCTTACATAAATATTCATAAACTATCTGTGACCGACGCAATCACAATTGTTAGTTTAGCAGTAAAAACTTACCACACAGAACTAACCATGCAGATGGACAAAGAGACTCGGTATTTATGTGTATAATATGGAAGCGCATACTGGGGAAGGAGATTGTGACTTTTTGCCATTTGTACTATTGACTTGAACTCTTTACAAGGCAAAAGCTTTTTTTTAGCTTGAGAATGGGATCATAAGCATTCTCAGGATGATAAATAATACCTGTCTGTAACTGTCCCACTGTATGTCAAAGGCCTTTTCTCATACAGAGAAGGCGCTGCTCGTGCCTTCTCTGTTCTACATAATCACGCTTGCTTAAGGCGGATTGGCGATTCCTGATATATATTGATAAGATCATGTTTCTTTATGCTGTTTTTCTTTATCGATGTCAGTGATGTCTAAGATAATACAGAAGGTGGTAATCTTGGTCATTTCACGCATTGTGAGAAGGTTCCTCACTCTAGATCACCGTTAGTTTTTGTTATTAATATCTTTTCATAAATCTATTTTTGCATTTTTGTTAAAATATACACTTAAATAAAGAATACCGAGATTACTAGAGATAATGTGTTTCACGTGTTGCTTGAATCGTGACGTTCACAGGATAGCTGTTAGAATAAAATATCCACAACATTACATAACATCACACCTGTATACTCCGAAGGGATGGGCAGAGGTGCAACTATAGTAACACCCACATTTTGCACGTTGTGTTTAAGTCCTATGTAATTGGATGCGAGCCTATTGTCATCAACAAAGCACAGATCTAGAATCCGGGCTGCAATGACAAAATTCATTTTGGAAAAACTCAAAAACACTTTGCCCGACCTGACAACCCAAGACCTCACGCTCCGTGGTTAAGCTTGAGACCACTAGACCAACGTGGCAGTCGTCAAAAAAAAATCCATGAGTAAAAATGCCAGGAGTCTAAAAGCTCCGAGTATTAAATGCGGAACCTGCCCTCTTCAATATCAGATGTAGGAATAGTCAGTGCTAGCAGCGAATCCAATCTATTCCACGATTTAAATCCTCTGGCCTGACAATACACGGAGCCGATGGCTCGGAAAATAGAGTGCGGCCACTAATTGATATGGACCCATTTGTGTTCTTGAAAAGTCGTTTGCTGCTCCAGATTCTGTATTTGTAGGTTTTTTTTTTACCAACCTATTTTTTATTTTAACAACCAAGGAGATAGAGCGGTTAAGTGTACCCATATTTCGACAGTTATATCTCAGTCCAATATAATAGGGGTAAGCCTTTACCACCAAAAGGATGTTAATGGATGGATTGAATAATTGCCGGTCGTAGTGAACAGACGTATCGAGCAATTTATTGCAATAAACAAATATTCACTTGCGAAATTGTGACCTAGTTCAACCAGTAGTACGCATTACCGTACATTAGACTTGTGTAAGGTGTATTATTAGAGAATGACCGGTGTTTAAAAGAAATAAAATAACCTGCTTCGCGATGGAGGATAGTCCATTCAACCGGAGTAGTAAATGTGTTCGCTCTCCGCCTTCTACGCCTGTGCCCGTGGCCGTACCAGCTTCTTCCCCTAAAGCGCCTGTCATAAGGAACGATGCTCCTGAAGTTGTCTCGACACCAGAAGTTCAGAACTGGATGTCAATAATCGAACAGAGCCTTAACGAGATCTGCAGTATTGCTGCTGACGGCAAACTGAATGTGGAGCAAAAAACGCGGATTAACAGCCTATGCCGGAAGGTTGGGCACGGGACCTCGCAGATGGCCGTCATGTACCAGTCCGTCAAAGCTAAAGCGCTCCAAGCACATTACACCGTTCGAACTCTTGAAAGCCAACTCGATCTTTCGCAGCAATTAGAAAACCTTAAGCTGAGTATCGCAGATTCGACGAAACCTGCCCGTGGATCTTCGTTTGCTGACATGGTAAAGAAAGGTGCCAACAATTTTATCCAGCCGAGTCATCTAAGTTCTGTGGCCATCTATCCAAATGACAACTTGAAGACCAGTGACGAAACCAAATCTCTTGTCCAAAAAATTATCAGCCCTGAAGAAATGAAGCTCCACGTGAGAGGTCTACGTAAGACGAAGAACGGTGGTGTTATCATCAGTACCGAAACGAAAGACGATATCGAGAAGCTGAGGAAATCGGTGCAGCTGACCAAATCAGGCCTAACAGTCGACGAGCCATACAAAAGGAAGCCTAAGGTTGTTATTATAGGAGTGCCGACATCCATGCAAGAAAATGAGGTTTTTGCTTGTTTGTACAATCAAAATCTTGCCGAAAAACTTCAGGACTGCAGCCTTGAGACATTTTTGAGCTCAATTAGACTAAGTCATAAGTCAGGTAAGAAAGATTCTGAGACTTGTAATTTTATTGTCGAAGTATCTGCAGTCATACGCAAAGCCCTGGTATCACAAGAACGAGTTTTTGTAAATTGGTCGTCATGCCCTGTGAGGGATTTTACTTTGGTCACACGTTGTTATAAGTGTCAGCAGTATGGACACGCGGCCAAGTCATGTCGACAGACCACGTACACCTGCGGTCACTGTGGTGAACAAGGTCACTCGATTAAAGAATGTCCAAAGAATGCTGATGAACCAAAATGCGCTACTTGCCTGCATTTTAAAAAACCTGCCAAACATAACACAGGTGCTGCAGACTGCCCAGCAAAAATAATGGCTGAAAAATGGTACATCAATTCTGTAGATTATGGAGGCGCCTAAGAGCGCCGTTAATTAGTTATTTGTTTGACCTTAATTCCTTACCATTATGCTAAATAATTTATTATATGATTTAGATAATTTCTCTGTATCCGAGTCCAATGTTTGTGAAGCGGAAAACTGCAAACAATATCTATCTGGCTTCCAATCTCCGCTAACCATACTAACACAAAATATTCGCAGTGTTTTTAAGAATTTTGATAGCTTTAGTACATTTCATCAACGACTAAACATAAATTGTGATGTCATTGTTTTAACTGAATGTTGGCTTGCTAAACAATATAACATACCATTAATCCCGGGTTATAATATGTATAAAAGTACTATCAATTACAATCAAAATGATGGGGTGATAGTTTATGCACGAAATCATTTGAATGTTTCTATAGAGGAACCTGAGATGCACGACTGTAACAGACTGTTAGTTAAAATCGGATCAGAATTTGCGATATTAGCATTATATCGACCTCCGTCTTTTAGAAACACTAGCGTTTTTATTGATTCCCTGAACGACACTTTACAAAACCTGTCATCCATTAAAAACACGGCTGTAATCGGAGATATAAATATCAACATTCTTCCAGGAAGTGCTGATTCGTCAGCTCAGGACTACCTCAACCTATGCGCCTTTCATGGCCTGCTCCCAGCACACAGCTTTCCTACACATCACAGTGGCTCCTGTTTGGATCATATTATGCTAAAATCGAATTTCCCTTCACTTGCACTTGTTGTTAACTCAACAATAACAGATCACAATGCTGCCCTACTAACCCTAAATTGTAAATTACCTAAACAAGGCACTCGCAAAATGTCACAACTGAATATAAATAAACTTGAAGAAGATTTACGCGTCATCGATTTTGATCCAGTCTATAATTCCGCTGACCCGCAGTTTGGCATGTTGTATGTAATTGAAAACTTACGAAATGCTATTCAGAAAAACACAGTCCTATCCCACTTGAGTAACAAAAACTACAATATAAAACCATGGATCACACCTGGTCTCATCCGCTGTATGAAACATAGGGATAAACTGCATATGAAGGCTAAATCTTATCCAGATAATATAGTATTGCAACTTTCGTACAAAAGATATAGAAATTACTGTAACGACCTCCTTAAAAAAATTAAAAGCAACTACGACAAAGTGGCATTGGAAAAGGCTGGAACAAATAGCAAAAAGATATGGAAATATATAAGAAACGTGACGTATACTACGAAACAGTATGAGTCATCTTCAGGTTTATTACAAGCACACTCGTCCCCGCTGGAATCCGCTAACATAGCAAATAATTTCTTTGTTAATATTGGAAAGAGTCTAGCAGAAAAAAATACGAATCAATCTCACAACATAACAAGTACACCATCAACATGTAACACTGCTTTAACATCCTTCGCACTGTTAGATACTGATGAGACTGAGGTAGAAAGTATAATAATGACCTTGAAAGAAGATTGCGCTGTTGGCTGGGATAACATCTCTAATAAAATTATTAAAAAATTCAAGGACATTTTGGTACCACCTCTAACTTATATTTTCCGCATTTGTTTGTCTTTGGGTCATTTTCCAGAGTGTCTCAAAAAAGCTGTAATTATACCTGTCTATAAATCGGGAAGCAAAGATCAAGTGACAAACTATAGGCCTATTTCTTTACTGCCTTCTATGTCAAAAATATTAGAGAAAATTATAAATAAAAGATTGTTAAAATATTTGGAAGATAAATCAATTCTGTCTAATCGGCAGTTTGGATTTAGGCCTAGAGTTTCAACTGCTGATGCGGTACATCATCTAACTGACTATCTTGCGCAAGAACTTGACAGGGGTAAACATACAGTAGGGATTTTCCTGGACCTAGCTAAAGCTTTTGACACAATTTCCATTCCGATGCTGCTGCGCAAGCTTGAGATCATGGGTGTAAGAGGCACCCAGTTAAAAATTTTCCAAAGTTATTTGGAAAATCGATCCCAGTGCGTAAAGATTGGCAATGTTGTCAGCGCTTTTCAAAATAATACATTTTATGGTGTTCCCCAAGGAAGTATCTTGGGGCCCACTCTATTTTTGATCTACATAAATGACCTTTGCGATTTAAAACTAGAGCGCGGCACTATCATAACTTACGCTGATGACACTGCTTTGCTTTTTTCGGCTGACTCAGAAAACGAAGTCTACAATCTTGCGCAACACGGATTTAATATTGTAAATAAATGGCTTCTAAATAACTCACTAACTTTAAATGCAGACAAAACAAACTTCATTAAGTTTTCGATGCGCAAACAAATACCCAATATCCCCTCAACATTGCATGCTCACTGTTGCCAAGTGCCTACAGAAAGTCAATGTAAGTGTCCCAATATTAAAAAGACTGACAAAATAAAATACCTAGGTATTATAATAGATGAAACCCTTTCCTTCAAATACCACATGGAAGCATTAAATAATAGAATTCGTAAGTTGATATTCGTATTCAAAAAACTACGGATTATTGCAGATGCAAAAATAATTAAGCAAGTATATTTTGCTCTTTGTCAGTCAATTTTGACTTATTGTATTAATGCATGGGGTGGAGTGAGTAAAACACTGTTATTGCCCATTGAACGAGCTCAAAGAGCTATTCTCAAGGTGGCTACTTGTCGGCCTTTTCTGTTCCCTACTAACCTTCTGTATAAATCCTGTGAGGTACTAACAGTTCGACAGTTATTTATAATCAGCACTGTACTAAAACAACACACAGCTCTTCCTTATAGCACTGAATTTACTAATAAGAGACGGAAAGATATAGTTTGTCCTCAAAAAAGTACAAAGCATGCTTTCACAGCCAAATTTTATATGTACCTTGGACCGCTACTTTATAATAGGTTAAATGAAAAAGGAGACATCTACTCCTTAAATTTCAGTAACTGCAAAAAAATCCTTAAGGAAGCTTTACAATCAATGTCCTATGAAGATACAGAGAAGTTACTACTTGTTCTTAAGTAACGATTGGTCAAATTATTGTAATTTTCTATTTATAATTAGTTAACTAAGTTAAACACCATAATTTTTAAACATCTTATATTGTATAGTCTATAGATTATTATGCTTATTATGTGATTATTTAATAAATTAATGTTACCTCCCTTTCGCCTGAAACACAGGAATTCCTAGTTCAGGCATAGATTATTTCTGAACTTGACATAGAATTAAGAAAATTGTATTTAACATATACCTTATGTTTTTTGAATAAATTTATTTATTTATTTATTATTTTTTAATCTAGAATCCGGGTTTTTGCAAAGACATTTCAGATGAACCACTATCAATTTGCCTGACCCGGAAATCAAACCCAAGGCCCCATGAGGTGTGATGTAATTATATTTATTCAAGTATAAAACTAAGCGCCTACATTTGGCATAAGTCACATTTATTGTCTTTTTGAAAACCTTCGTGCAATCAGTGAAATCTCTTTATCTCATATCGGTACAGTTTTATGTAGAATATCTCATGTCATGTAGTAAAAATTTATCGGTCAGCATTGTAGCTGTTAAATGCTATTTTAGTGACTACGCCTAGTGGCACTAATAATGACATCTGAAAATAAACACTGAATTTTAGTGGGATGCCTCACGTACTACAGAGTTATAATACAATGAAAGGCCAGCTTACACTGGTTATGGTACCACCCACGGGACCTTCCTGTACAAAAAGTGTAAATAAATATTATTGATTGGACTTCAGTCAATATTGGCTAGGCTAATATTACTGACTAGTTTAACGCGGTAAGTGATTTGTTAATATTTTCATCGACTGAATGATTTTACTAATTATTGTCACCGTGTAATTATTTGTACCGGTAATTATTATCCAAGTACCTAATTATTGTGGTGGAAAATCAGGTTTATATTCACATGTATAATGATGATAAATGATATTTATTTCTGTTTTTTTTTTAAACGTTTCTCTACACTAGGAATTTCTCCTGTATCGTGGGTGCGTTTACAAACATTTAAACTCACATACACAAACAGCCTGGTAGCCAGTAGGTCATACAAATATGTGTTCCGTGCGGGGATCGAACACACAACACGCGGCGCAGCAGCCGATGGCTCAACCACTGCGCCAACCGTGTCGATAAATTGGTTTTCACAAACGTCTTTACACGTCAACATTTAAATATTATTTCTTAAACAATGTCGGTGTTTCCCTATTTGACTGCTCTGAGAACATACTCTAAGAAACTCTAAGGTCACAGTCTCTTTTAAAGTCCCGACATTATCTTGGTCTAAACATGTGATGTAGTAAAAGCAACCTCTTATGGATTATGTCTGCAACCACAGAAGCATACATATTTTGCCTGAAGTGATATATTGAGATACCAATAATGATGAAATAACCCAGTAACATTTTACTCGACCGAGTATTGAACCCAGGACCCCATCTTTGGGGCTACTGGACCAATCGGGGGCACTTCTTACTCGTTATCAATTTTTTATTTAATTCCATTTTTTTAATACATCAATATTTTAAACGTGAAACGAAAGTTCAGTCCCAAACACATTTTCACCACGAACTATAAATTACCTTTTGAAAGTAAACTTTGAGATTTTGTGTTTACCTCTACGATGCAAAATATACTGTATCGGTAAACGTCGAAGTTCTACCGTTACGGAAATCCTAGATAAGTGCGCCACAATGTTTTATCGAGGTAGTTGTCTCGACTATACACACTGAATAATAAATGCTAGTATTTGTATTTATTCAGTGTTTATTTCTAAATCGTTAGTTATTGCGAGAAATATTCGCACCAATTTTTTTTAAATGGTCGGTTATTTTTTTTTTTCTATTTCATCATCACCTGCCTATCCTTCCCACAGCTATGTTTGAGTCTGCTTCCAGTCTAACTGGATGCAGGTGAATACCAGTCCTGGTACACTCGGTTTGATCTTCAAGGTTAAGCAACGTTTGCCGAGGTCGGTCCGTAGAAGGGGACCATCTATTACTCATCGAAACACCTCTGTGCCGCGAAAAGAAGGTTAAGCCGATAGTCCCAGCTGTCATTTGTAGATCTTTTTAACAGTTTTTTATTCATAAGCCAGAGAGGTATGACAACCAGTTTATTCAATAGGTGTTGTGTTACCCAGTAACTGGGTTGTGGAAGTTAGATAGGCAGTCGCGTCATGTAATATACTGGTATTTAGCTACATCCGGTAAGACTTGATGCCGACCTCAATATAGTTAGGAAATGGTTAGGCGGATGATATTAAGGTTACTTTGTGCTTGGTGAGTATACTGTGGTTGATAGATAATAGAACTGAAAATAAGTTGAAATAACACAACACGCATATATATTCCCTAAAAACGGAACTAGAAATACTCAACTACTCATCTTTGAAAAGACTGATATTAAAAATGCTTTTTTATCAGTATTTACTAAATTTACCACCTGTTAAACTACTAATAACTTAACCATTTACCACCTGTTAAACTACTAATAACTTAACCATTTACCACCTGTTAAACTAAACTACTAATACTAATACGCCTTTATAGACTTCAAACAACTGCAAGACGAACAATACATGCTGTCGGAATTCCTCGGTAACAGACAAGCGAGATATGTGGGCCGGTGTCGACGAGACGTTTACACATCCGTGCATACTCACACACCTATATTATTTTACATTTTTTTAACTTTACCCTACACTAGGAAATCCCCCTGTGTTGTGGGTGCGTTTACAAACATTCAAACTCACATACGCAAACAGACACACCCGGAACAACTTATTATATAAACGACCATACAAATATATTCTCCGTGCGGGAATCGAACCCATGACACGCAGCGCAGCAGTTAATCGCTCAGCCACTGCGACAACCGTGCCGTCCGCCAATTTACATCTATATTTAATCGAAATTGGGTCAACTGGTCAGCAATATAGACCAGTCAATACCCCAGGGAAGGGCTCTGACGTAGTCGGCCATGATTTTTTGACAAGTAATAGAAAATATTATATCTATGTATAACAAGTGCTGCTCGTGTCGTTAATTGAATTGTAATTAGAAGAATTTAAGCGCAATGACATAACACAACATCACGGCTGTATTCTGGGAAAAGTTAGGCAGAAGTCTTTACTTTTATTTTACGTTTTCTTGTTTTCGGAGAGAAGCCTTCAAAAGTCCAGGCTTTGGGGATAAAACCGGGAAGTGTGGGATCCTTAGTTCACTACAACCTCACTGGTAGTCACAATCAGCACGTGGAAGGGGGCACCGTGTCCTCTTATAATATCCACCCGATGCCCCATCTGTGCAACGCCGGCTAGGACACATCCCTGGGGAGACTGTAGAGAGGTCTCCCCTACGCTTCACTATTTACGGCAGCACGTGACCACTATGCCATCTTCTTCCGTGAGATCACTCATTGGGCGGACAGAGTCCCTACTCTGAGCGTCCGCACCCTCAAAGCACCACTAGCCTGAACTGATAAAGGCAAAATTACCTAAAGTACACCTTTCGCCAGTTACGTTTAAGTCCCATGTAAAAAGGGGCGAGCCTATTGCCAGCAATTGGGCACAAATCCGGACTCCAGTCTGCTACTGAGATATCCTAGATGAAAAAACCCAATAACGAGCATTGAACCCTGGACCTCATGTTCAACAGACAACAGAGAACAAAAGAAGGAATTTAATAAACCAAGTTTCCGTCCAGGTTACACATCAGTGCACACGAAGCCACCCAGCTTACAGTATCCACTATTTGCATTTATTCAGTGTCTCTATGCAAAATGAAGGTACTTCCTGTGGCAAGCTTGAACAAACAAGGTTTTCTACGTAGAAATCTGGTATTGGAAACTACTTGCAAATACTCTTCATGAATATGCAGTACATGTACTAACTTGCACACATACGAGCGCGTGGGTGGATATTGGTTTTCTCTTATAACCAAACTGGATATAACTAGAAGTAACATCACACCTGCTTTCTCGGAAGGGTTAGACAGAGGTGTGCTTGTAGTACACCCAGATTTCGCTAGTTATGTTTAAATATCAGAAGGCGTGACATCAACCGGGCAAAAATCTAATACTCACTTTCTCCAACTTGTCAATGAAACCTGATGGTCAGCAGTAGCGCAAAATATTATTCCTTCAATCAAAGTTAGCACGAAAAATCTCTTATAAAACACCTCAAAGAGTTCCTTACAAAACTGAAATTGAAGCAAGCCCGAGTAGATTTCTTACTTTTTCCTTTGAACTTTCACATCCACTCCACCCCCTGTAAACCATAGTTTTGACAAAAAAAAATAGCTATATCTTTCAATAAGTTTTTTTTTTAAATCGGTGCGATGTTTTTGAGTTTATCCATTACAAACTCTTTATTATGATAAAATAATTAGTTTAGAAAAAGACGTCCTACGCACCAACCCAAACAAACTGGGATAAGGGCAAGAGGATGATAATAAAGATAATGGTATCATTTTTAATTGTCCATTTGTAAATACAGGAGGAGCTCCAAAAAGCAATAACCACGCACTAAAATACGTTAAAACCAGAATGAACTCGTGAACACGAACAAACAGAGGTGGCACGACCCTTCCATAAATATTGGTTTGCAAGCAATCTGTTAGTAGCAACTAAACAAATGGCGTCGTACGCAATAAAACAGGCATTACTTTGATCTAGCGCGTTGTTTAGCTATCGGGGAAGTGAATTAAATGTGTGTTAGGGCCTTGTCTGTGTATAGGTACGTTACAGTTAGGGTTGTGACGGTGCTGTAGAACCTAACTGGGTTCTGGAGGTATATACCGGTTATCTATACATCTATACAATAAAATAAAATTGAAGTGTTTGTAATATAAAAAGGGCAGTTTTTTACTAAATGGATATGAAAGTTAAAACAGAAGTTATAACAAAAAAAAACAATTCATATTTTTTTTGTCTGTCTGTCTCTTTGTTTCAGGTAGGTTCTCTAGAACGGCTGTACGGATTTTGACGAAACTTTCACTGGCATGTAGCTGATGTAATAAGGAGTAACTTAAGCTACTTTTATTTTAGAAAAAATATTAAGCGTTCCGCGCAAATATGAAAATGCATGCTTTGTTAAATTACACGCGGACAATGTTAGAATTATTTAAATTGTTAAAATATACGTCAAAATGAAGAAATAAATAATCACGGTGTATAATAATCGTGGTTCATAATCATGTAAGTACTGAACTCATGGTATTAGTTTCGTGCATCAATGTCACTTCTACCATGGAATTAGTGTTTATCTCACATATCATTAACTTATAAATATACAAAAAGGTTCGAATACTCAGCGGAGTCTCTTCTCCACCTCCACAAATGCAACGTGATGTTACGGAGGTTTATTGAGAACTTTTTTTTGGCTTGGCTTCATCTAAGCAAAATCTCTTTGTTGTGGTCTCTGTGAAGTTTCAAGATTTTGCTCTCATGTCGCCGCAATCTCCAGGTTAAGTTAAGCCAGTTTTATTTATGAAACCATCAAAAATGCCTACGAAGATGACAAAGTCGCAAAATAGTTTTTTGGGAATGTAAAACGGGGTAAATCGGAACAAAACTTTAAATGAGATTTAATCGATGATTCAGCATTATCAATTACTGACATACTGTTGAAATTAATTTTAAAAAATCCTTGTAGTAACAAACTATACTATACTCACTCCTGCGTTTCTATTCACCCCGTTTTACTGTATTTCTATGTGGTATACACCTTCGATTTTTTACTGTAGTTTTTTTCTATACATATAGCAATATTGTAAAAGACCGATGTCTGTGTGATGTTTAAAAAAAAACTCCTTTTTCTTTCACTCCACCTCCGTCTTCTCTCTGCCACGATATTATGTCACAATTGTATTTCAAAGCACTGACATTTATTATTACGAGTATACTTTGCATAATATTTATATATTTTTTTTTTTTGACGACCGATGTGGCGCGGTGGGCGAAGGTCCGCCTGCGACGCAGGAGGTTGCGGGTTCGATTCCCGCCCTGGAACAAATGTTTGTACGATCTACAAATATTTGTTTCGGGTGTTCTGGGTATTTACTATGTATAATAAAAAATATCTATCTATGTAATGTATTGTATTAAGTATATCAGTCATCTAGTACCCATAACACAAGCTCTGCTTAGCTTGGGGCTAGATGATGCTGTGTGGATTGTCCAGCAATATTTATTTATTTATTTATTTATTTAATAATATTAATTAAGCCATCGCAACCTTAGACGCAATGAAACGTTGAGTGTAAAACAAGTAAACTCTCCAAGATTAAGAAATATCTGAGCAGAAATCCCCCCATGAATTCTGAGGAAGCCCGACCCATCCATAAATATCGGTTTGCTAGCAATTTGTTAGGGCAGCCATACAAAATGGCCGAATGGGTAGTAAAGACCGTATTAGTTAGATTCAGAGCTTGTATTTTCGTTGTATTGAGGAAATAGTGAATCAAACACGAATGGAATTGCCTGAGGTTGGATTCTGTTATTTACACACTTCTGTATACCTTTGTATGCTATTATTGACATATATTTTTTCTTATACTATATTTTTTCGGGTTCCGTACCTAAAGGGTGCTAACAGATCCCTATTACTAAGCCTCGGCTGTCTGTCTGTTCGTCTGACTGTCTACCAGCTGGCTGTATCTCATGAACTGTAAGAGATGGACAGTTGAAATTTTTGCTGAATTTGTATTGCCGCTATAGCAACAAATAATACAAATTTAATTAAAGGGGGCAATAAGAGAAACTTGAATCTATGTGCTGTGTTCGCTCGACATGGTACGGTTTCCCTCGTGTGCGAGTCGGACTCACTCTTGGACGGATTTTTTCATGTCTCCTATTTTTTTTGTATTTCAGAATCAACCTTAATTTAGTAGTATTGTATTGTATAGTATAAACGGGCCGATACCTGCAACTCCTCGACTCTGCGCTTGTTTTGCGTGCGGACAATACCTCATTCGTTCGATCTCAGCTACTCAAAAAAGGCCCCCAAAAGCCAGTGTATTAAACAGATAAAAATATTGAGTAGATACGTATAAATTATATGCATGATTATTAAACATTTTACAAGTAAAACCGACCATACTTCGTCTCCTATAATACAGTTATTCTTATCGTCCATATTCTCATGCCATGTGACGTCATATGACATATTATATTACACTTGACACGGGTCCGTGATAATTGTTGTCACAATGCCGCTTAATTCAAACGCCATTTTGAATTCTGACAAATGTTAATCGGTATTTAAGTGGCATGGTCCTGTCATTATGCTAACCGAAAATGAGAAGGTTTTCAGGTTAATTTCAGTTGTAAATCAATGTTTTTACCTACACATCGCGAATTGCTTACTGTATTTAAAGCAAAAAAAAAAATATGCAACTGCCATTACGTCTAAAAATATTTATTTTGATTAAAATTCATTTATTTCAGGTCATTGACCCATATTACATTCAAACAAAAACAATTTCAACTGTAAATTTACTGTTTGATTAAGAAATAAAATGAATTCAACGACAAAAATAATTAAAATATTAGAAACAAATAAATGTCAGATCAAATCAATTAATTAAAGAAAAAGTAGAAATTAAATGAAAGAAAAAAGAAGAAAGATGAAAGAAAGTAGATTTACTTTTTTTCAAATTACTGTTATACTATGGCTCCTTATTCAAAGTCGAAGTTTAAGCTACGACTGCCTAGGTCAGTCAGTAGATGGTTGACTGTCCATTATATATCGAGACTCTTCCGTAACTCTAAAATAACGCTAAGCTGTTGATCCCGTCTGGCATTTGTAGATCTTTGACCCTCGTCACCAGTCATTAGTCAGAGGCCCGAAATTCTGACAACCACTTTTACCAAGAGGTATCATATTACCCAGGCAGGTTCAGTAGAGGTTAGATAGGTAGTCACGTAAAATAATGGTATACCACTGCATCCGGTAAGACTCTAAGCTGACGCTAACGTAGTTGGGAAAATGGTTTGGCAGATGATGATGATCTTTTTCTTCAATATAATCGAAGAATACATGCATTGCATGGGTGTAACAAAGTTTTTTTTTATAAACATAGCCCCACACTAGGAATTTCTCCTGTATCGTAGTAGTAAAAGTATCCTGTAGTTTAAAACCAAACTGAATAAATTTTCTTGACATTTCATCAACTGAGCATTTCAAACTTCTCTTTACATTGGTCTAGTGGTTCGATCCCTATATCTAAGCTAAGTGTTATTAGGTTTTTTCATCTGGAATCTCTCAGTTTCATGGGGCTTAAACATAAACGGCGAAATATGGGTGTACTATAATAGGTTTATTTCAGTATTTTCATAAAACAACATCCCGCCTGTATTTCCACAGGCGGGATGTTGTTTTATGTTAATACGATTATCAAGTTCAAGCAAACATGATCTTGAGGAATTCTGCTGCTCCTCTTCTACAGACTATATAACCTAACACATACATCATACGTCACTATTTCCTAACGAACACTTCTGACTACACGGACTGTAGTTTCGGAAAGCCTAGAAACACTGGAAATATTAACGCCTGAATAACTGGCAGTCCGCTCAGAGGGTGCTCGACTGTGCTGAGGCGTTCGAGCGATTGAAGTTGCCAGTAAATCTTGGACGGCGGTACGGTAATAATATAGTTGACTGCATAGGAAGCTGGATTTGTGTTCGTTGAGGAAATACATGTAGGTACGGTAAGCTACACATTGTTGCTAGCATGCATTTCTTGCGAGAACTTTACCGATATAAAACGTCAAATTACCCAGTTCTTAGTCAAACGAAATTAGTTTGTTGAGGTTTACGGTTGATAAACTTCTTAAAAGAAATTCGTGCTATGGCTACTGACGGTTCGCGGAGTGGTCTCTTAAGATGTAACGCGGCCCTTCCAAGTGCTGATGATGATTACCGGGGTGGTTTTAGTGAGGTCAGAATCCCAAACTCCCTGGTCTTTTCCCCAAAAGTCCAGGCACATTTTGAAGGTTTCCCCCGTAAAAAAAAATACACTACAAAAAGGCGATTCTTCATTCTGAATTGAAAAACGTCCATTTGAAAATATTAGTTTTGACTATAATAATAATTTATTTATGACCTCATTCATATTATCTATGGGTGATGATAGTTGTGTTTTCCTCATTATTTTAATCTAAATGGTACAGGATAGTTGTATTTTGAATTTTTAAATTGTTCCAATTGACGTTACGTTTATGTCATGCATTCCTGATAGAGACGCAGCTAAGTGACCTCCCATTCTACTGAAACTCCATACTACACTCGCCCAGTTCAAGGTCAAAGTGTTACCACTAACAAAACATTACTACGTACTAGCTATACTATCTATACGCCTTCTGTGCGATTGATAGCTGCAATTATTTTTGTCAAATTATTTTTCAGTTCACATATGGAATATGAGAATATAATTTTAAACTCCACCGTCGCTATTAATTCTTTAAACTGAAACCTAAACCGATATAAGCTATTTGTAATATTTTTGTGAGAATTAAGTCCCTTAAGTCTGTTTTGAATCTGGGTCGAATAAATTCTGTGTCATCTTTTATTTCTTTTTTTCTTTCTTTTATGGAAATCGTGTTAACATAGGAGTGAAATGTACCCATTTCATTACCCATACTTATTAGGTACTTATCCTTTCCTGAAATGTCCGTAAGTTACACAACAATATTGATGTTAATCTGTAAATTTTCGATAAATAATAATAAATGTGTACTTTTTAAAGTGAGATCGTCTGTTGGCGCCAACAATACCATTGCCAACACTGGAGCAAAACATGACGCTTTTAAGTTAACGCTTGTATTAATTTCACTCCTCATAAAATTTCCATACCGGAGGCCTTATATGAAAATCGATTTTTACGAAGTCAAAATCCAAGCAAACAATCGCGTCTCTGATTACTTCAAAACAACGCGATTACATCCCTATTTCCTTTTAAAAAGCCTCACACTCGTTTACAAAATTATTTGATATAAAATGCCACTCTGTGTATAAAATTAACGTCAAACCGCGGCACAAAGATGGCGCCGGATATGAAACGGAAATTGATTCCAACCTCTGCCTTTTTACTGTGGAGATGAGAAATTATTGATGTATTGAGGTTTTGTGAAGATTCCAGGATAGAAACGATGTTATCTGAAGATGTTTACAATGTTATTCTCTACAATGAAAGATTATTGGGAAATCTAGGGTGAAAAGTCTACCATTCAAGTTGGTTTTGGAGTAAAGGATGAAAAGGGATTTGAATGGTTTTGTGTAAAAAGGACATCTGACATTGTACCTAATATGAATAAACAGTAATTATATTTACAGCTTTCTGAGATCCGTGGCTTGATGATGACAGCCTTCTGGGGTCGATAGCACGTTAAGCTACTCTCACCGAGGAGTTTCCGTGGATAAATAACTATCCTTTATATATCCAGATCTCTCCGTACCTTGGGAAGCACTTTTAGCGGTTTCCCAGCTGTTATTTGTTAATCTCTGGCAGTCGTATCGGGTAGTCAGAAGTCCGAAAGTCTGACAAGCAGTCTTACCAAAGAGTATCATGTTACCAATAAACAGGGTTCTGGAGGTCAGATAGACAGTCACGTCTTTTAAAATACTGGTATTCAGTGCATTCAGTTAGGATAAAAGCCGACTCTAGCATAGTTGGGAAAATGCTAGACAGATGATGAGTTTAATAGATTTATCAAA
This sequence comes from Phlogophora meticulosa, assembly GCA_905147745.2. Classification (NCBI taxonomy): domain Eukaryota; kingdom Metazoa; phylum Arthropoda; class Insecta; order Lepidoptera; family Noctuidae; genus Phlogophora; species Phlogophora meticulosa. Next base: position 17,227,561 of record LR990529.1, read on the forward strand.
ACATAGAATAGACATTTTCAGTCCACGAATATATTTTTAAGTCACAATTTCTTATACATTTGAAATGAATTGAAATGGTCGAGACGTATTGTATCGAATGCATTTGCTGCTTAAAGTGTTGAAGCGTGTGTAATGTGCAATTATCCATACTTTTGAGCACTTGCACGAACTAACTTGCTTTTACTTAAGAATGGAGTAGAATTTAAAGCAGGGGTTAGTATCGAGTCCACTTGTGATTGAGGTTCAAGGACAAAAGTCCAACTTAAAATTTGAGAGCCAGAAAAGTTTCAACATCATTGACAATAGCTAAGTAATATGTAGTTTAGTGATCTTCAAAAATATTCTTCGTTTTAGGTAAATACTAGCTTTTGCCCGTGGCTTCGCTCGCGTTAGGAAGTGGAGGGTTAGAAAGAGACAAAAAGTAGCCTATGTCACTCTCCATCCCTTCAACTATCTCCACTTAAAAAATCACGTTAATTCGTCGCTCCGTTTTGCCGTGAAAGATGGACAAACAGACACACACACTTTCCCATTTCTAATATTTACTATGGACTTCATACACACCTAAGCGGAATTAAAAAACGATTGTAGTTATTTATGCCCGTGAGTGTAAGTAATTGGTAGACTGTAACTTAAAAGAGGCTGGCAACTTAACATGCGCCAGACGCATATTTGAGTGTTATTACCCAATCATCGCCACTAGTTAAGGCGATTTTATTAACTCAGCAAAATAACCTTTAGAAAAAGGTTATTTTTTCAAGAAGATTCTTTTAAAATAGTCTAGATGGCGCACAAAGCAGTTGAATCAATTCAAATGGATAAATTCGTTATCTTCGATGACTACTTTTCTGTCTCAAACTCAAAGAATTTAATCTGATGCTTCCAGACCGTTCTAGCGTAGAGAGTAACGTACTCGTCTGGGTTCAAGTTCTCTTGCACGACTTACTGCAATAACTTTAGAGGGCGCTTAAACTTGATAATTTTACCAAGTAACGTAGTCGTTTCGATGGTCCTCTTTGAAATAATGTTCCTCCATGGAAAATCACCACGAACTTAAGTCTCATTTTAATACATTTTCTACCTTGTACTTATGGAGACGATAGGATTTTTACGCTTGAGATTTCATGTGTCGTAGTCTGGCTTACGAGTTAACTCGAGTTAACAATAGTATTTTTCTATGGCGTGGCAGTTCATGTGTTAAAATATGACGGATTTAAACATAACGCTTTTATTGAGATTTTTAATTAATTCCTTTATTTTTGGTTTTATATTATCTCGATTTATTATTAACGTAATGATGATAATGAAATCCACGAATGACTTCTTCCTCAAAATAGGAACGTAGTTAGCTAGTTCCCATTTTGAGGAAATTAGTTCTTAGTTAATAATTCTTAGTTGCTAATAAGTTATTATTTTGAGGAAGAATTCATCTTCTTCAAGCATATTTGTATCTCACAGATCGGGGGCGGGTAGACGTGAGATATTTTTTCTGTCTTACTGCGCGCTCTTAAGTTCACACTTGACAAATGAGATGAACTTTAAGAAAGGTCAGGTTAATTTTAATAGGTTTAATAGTTGGGGTCAGGATCTAAGGCTGATAGTAAGAAATTAAAGTTAGGAAAAAATGCCTTTCCTAGGTTTTAGATTTCCCGAGAGCGACATTAGAGGCAGCTAAGTGATTGGTTAATTTTAATATACTAAGTGAATTGGAATTGAGAAAGATTAGAGACAAAACTTAGTGTGATTAATTCAAGATAGCCTGCGAAATTAAACATTTCTTACGTTTTACTTCCATTATGGGACCAACTCCTTCACTTATGAAAAAAAAAACATGTACTGAAGTCATTGACCCTTCCGCCCTGTGTACTGAAAATTAAAATAAGTAAATACCCATGCACGATAAACATTATTAATACTAACAACATATCGCGTTTCCGATACTCCCATTACACAATCTAAGTACATACATACCACATCATAACCTACTTACGAAATCAGGTGGCAACGAAGACGTCGGTACAAATTGGTTAAATTGTAATAAATTACGTTTGCTCCACTGCCTGCTGGGACCCTCTGAAGTAGTTCTAGCTAACAGTAATGTGCCTATAGATCTAGACACGTTAGTATACGTAATGGGCTAATCAATAGTTGGACGCGGCGTCCGTATAGGGTTTGTAGGTATTGAGTACTTAGTAACAGCATTTTGTTAAAGAAATCGTAGGTTTTTAGACTGCTTATGGTAAAGAATCATCATCATATGTCTTTTCCCAATTGTATGCCTTTTCCCAACTATGTTGAAGTTTCTAGTCTAATCAGATGTAGATGAAATATCAATATTTAACATGGAGTTACTTCCTATCTGACGGCCACAACCCAGTTCCTGGGTGACACGATACCCTTTACTTAAACTGGTTGTTAGATTTCAGGGCTTCTGACTACCCATAACGATTGTCAAAGATCTGAGGATGATAGATGGGACCTAACATGCTTTCTGACACACAAAAGGACACGGATGGGTCTCGATATGCAATAGAAGATCACCCACCCATAGACCGAACTCTTCAAGTGTAGCTTTACTTTCGATCGATCAATGCGGCTGTTATTATTTCGCAACAAAACTCTTAGTCCCAACTCAGCTCCACTGAATTAAATAATAGTATAAGTTAATAATTTCAATATTGTTATGTCATCTCGTAAGCCTTACCACAAAAGTGGTAAATTTACATTATTATCAATCTTTGGTTCTATTTTTAATTTAAATTAAATTTTGCCTTATACATAATTTTTCCTTATAAATTTCTATAGGATATTAATTATCCTGGAATAATTACAGCTAAGTCTCATGTTCGAGGCTACTCGTATTTTATTTAAACGAATTAATTTAACGATGAAAAATTAGCTTTGTAAACGCTGACAATGCCAAGACAACATAGTTTCGCAAAGAACGCCAAGCTTACAATAACCTCATTTACCTATTTATGAAGGAAACCACCAAACGTGCTCTCCAAAATTAGTCCGCGACCGAATTCTCCAAAGAAAAGAAGACCAGTAATAGCTCAGAAACACGCCATCAAAAATATAGACCTTACCGAAAAACCACCATAAAACCCAAGTCAATATTCTAAGCGCTTCCTTTCCGTTAAGAATTTATTTCCCTACAAAGATAGCATGGGCACATCACAGGTACGTACAGAAGGTCCGCTCTATACATTGAGCGAATACATACGCACATAGAAACGCTGCCTGTACGCTTGTACAGCGAGTACTAGCGCACACGCCAGTCTTGTCTTTATGTTCGACATAATGTCGACATAAAAACTAGAAGATAATGGAAAATGTATAAAAACATTAAAAAATCATAATAAACATCAGAAAATGTTTAAAACAAAACAGTTTTGTTTATTCCTTTTCAAAACGACAGTGAAATTTCGTCAAAAAACATAGAAGTTATGCGCTACGCATTTACTACTCACAGACGCTGAACAATAGGACGTAGCTGTTAGGCTTGGCCAAAAATCATTGGTACACCTATCGATACTTTTTTGACATGGATATATTTTAAAAATATCGATACAGTATAAATCAATACTTTTTTAATATTCCAGATATCCCAAGCATACACTATTGCATTTGTCTGATATCCGTACGTTCGTGTCTCTGTGCGTGCGGCTGTTTTCACTCGTTGCAAGGAGTCAACCTTCTGTTTCCATCAATTGTGTGGTGCGGTACTATTGCGTATCGGCGACTAATAGCGATCGATATGATGCCGCCATTATCAACCTACCATTAGTCCGAAAATAAATGTCCACAGTTGAGTAACTGGTGCCATTAGAGACCAGCGAGGAATGAGCTGTGTTTACGATGAAATTAACTTGTTTGAAAACTGTTTTATTACGAACTAGGTCTAGGTTACGTGCGATGTACCACAATCATGCGCATGGTACGCCCCAACCCCAACAGCATTAGCTAAAATCTATAGCATATATGTAGATGGAACAGCCCCATACTGGAGACGCCTAAATATCACTGAGGCATAGTATCTTCTTAGTAAGGAATATGCTTCTTTGGCAGTTATAAGTTTAGTGTTAAATTCTAAACCATGACAACGTAATATTATTTCCCCTTAGGTAAATACAAATAGTATTGAACCGGGTTGAAAATAAACAAGAAATGAGCTAAGCTGTAGGTTATCGCTCAATTATTCATCGAAGGAATGACGTCTGACATCGTAAGCCTTCCTTTTGTTCGAACGAAGTGATATATTATGCATTACTTGCATACAAGTTATTTAAGCTATCGGTAACTGTGTAAACGAAACAGTTCAACCTACATTCAGGTCTAAAGGAAATGCTGTGTTTTGTATCTCTGTTCATTTTTATGGTAAAGGTATTTTTAAACGTTGCTCCACACTAGGAATTTCTCCTGTATTGTGGGTGCGTCTACGGACACTAAACTCACATACACAAACAGCCAGACCTGGAACAATTACCTGTAGGCCATATAAATATATATTTCGTGCGGGAGTAGAATCCGCAACATACAGCGCAGCTTCCAATCGCTCAGTAACTGCGCTAACCGTGCCGTAATAATTGTTATCTTAAGTAAAAGTTGAACAGGATTTATGACTTTAATAACTGTGCCCTGCGCTCTCCCGTCTCTTAAGGGTCGTAGCGTGATGTTACATAGCCTATTACCTTCCTCAAGTATTTGGCTTACAAATGAAAAAATATTTTTTCAAATGTGACTAAGTAATAGTTCGCAGTGACGAACTGTCATTCCATTCCTACCGGCTACCCTTCGGAGGTTCCGAATCCCAATTCTACCGCCATTGAAAAATGGCTTACTCAATAGTGTGCATTATTGCCAAATAGTGACGTAGTGACACGAGGTGGTTACATGGTTACACCATATCTTTATCATACATCGATCTACAAAGATTTTTTCCGGGTGTTCTGGGTGTTTGCTATGTATACTAAAAAATATATATCTTTGTAATGTATTGTATTAAGTATATCAGTCATCTAGAACACATAACACAAGCTCTGCTTAGCTTGGGGCTAGATGATGTTGTGTGGATTGGCCAGCATTTTTTTTTTCCCAGTAGATATTTATTTATTTTATACAAATAACAAACACTGATAAAAGATTAGTAATAAGTTTTTTTTAAACTTCGCCACCGTGATCAAACAAAAAAGTAGCCCTTTTTTTAAGTATAGTTTAAACCTTATAATTACTTCTCAGAAAAAGAAGCGTTTCTGCTGCTTTTTGTTGATGAACCTTGGCGCCTTTTCTGTGATAATGTGACTTATTCCTTAGTTCCCATCAAGCCAACCTAACTAAATTACTCGTACTACATATTTATAGGAACAGATGAATGGAAGATTTGTTCTAAAAGTTTCTGCTGCTGTGGTTTTGCAAACATAAGACTCGTTGTCAGAGGTCGAAGCCAATAAAACTGAGCTAAATTATTATGTTAACCGTAAAGACCACAGAGAAAAAATTGATTGGAACCTATATTTATAGAAAAGCGTGGGCTTGTTCAATATTTATAGCTTATTCGTTTTAAAGCAAAATATCAAAAATAGATTGTGCATCAGCTCGCTGCTGCAAAGGAAATTTAATCTTGCTTCTGCGGAAATAAGTTTTAAAATATATTGCAGCCTCAGTGAGGAAAAGGTACTGATAAACCAAAATGTTGTGTAAATAATGTATACGTTAAGTAACTTTTTCTGTTTGTTTATACCTTTGCAAAGTAAAGATTCGTATGATGCCAGCTAGAGGTGCATCGATTATTAGCGAATGTTTTATTTGGGACTTTAAAAGGGAAACACTTATCAGCCTATTCAGAGAGACGCAATGGTTTTGGGGTAAGTATACCTTTAAAGCGTTATGCCTATAACATGTCACATTCACCATTTATGTCAATCTGTTCTACAATCAAGGACCTAAACTGTACATTTGAATTGTTAGTGCATTCCTCACTTTTTTTTACCTTTGTCAAGGCAGGACACTTAATATTTTATGAGGCTACGACCTTGGTCAGACTACTGCGTAAAAACTATATGTAAACATTTAAAAAGAAATGGTTGATATAGCACTAACAACTGACTATTTTTTTTCTTTTAATGAGTCCAGTAGTTAGTTCCCTTAGTCTTTAACCTTTTAAAAAGACTCGCTACCATACAAGCTTTATTTTATTTTATCAAATCTTGCAAATTAAATTTGACCCAGTTCCTCTTATTCTACGGAGTTGAAATTGTACACGTGGATTCAGTTCCAAGGGAAATAGATTTTAATGGCAAGCGTGTGGGTGGAATCAGGTGATTCCACCCACACAGACACCCTGGCATTGGCTCTAAAAGAAAAAAACTCTTTAAAGGTCAGCCGCACAATTACAGCCGCAATCAACAAATATATGTAAATAAGACGTATATAAACAGATTGAGACTAAGAACTAAAATATAAACAATAAAAAAATATATATACTAAAAGGACCTGTGCGAGGCCAAAAAGGCTCCTATCTCAGTATATGCTGCAATATTTTAACACAGAGTATTTTAATACCACAGCGCTGTTCTTCCGACAGGGACAACACCCACGGACATACATTACAATCCTCTAGAGGGCCAAAACAAAACAAAAAAATGCAAAAAACAATAATAAAGAGATAAGTTATAAATTTAAAATTTAAAAGAAGAATTTTGAGAAGACTAGAATGCGAACGTTACGGAATATACCTACTACTATCACTCAGTTGATATACTAACATTGACATTATAACAATACTAAGTCGGTAAAGCAGTAAAACAAATTCTAATTCAGAGTGACGAACCTATTTTTACAGTAACTGTACATAATAAAAACCTCTTTGGGAGTATCTGTTCTTTTTTTCACCAGTACCCGTCTTTTAGTTCTTTGAGGAACAGTACCAAACAAAATTTCAGCAGGACTATAACAGGATAGACTTTGACGTAAAAATAAACTCACAGGTGCGAATCGTGCACACTATAACCACGTATCAATAGGGCGCTACCACCCACATCTACCCTTTTACTTGAATGATCATGTATGTCACATTGACACACCAGCTCACATTACAACTCCTTTTCCGAAACCTTTTTCCGCATTACAAAATAAAACACAAATGGAACAAGTCGCGAATTTCATCCCGAAACTATGAAATTGTTCATGCGAAGGAAAGATCCTATTTACATGCCCGTATTAGAATTTCTTACTTTGTGTTTGAGAAAGTTGTTGACTGGCTCTCGTGACCGGTGGGGTCAAGTGAGATCAGCCGGCCAATTCTGTAAAAATCTCTCCATGTAAACTTGGGTGTACTGAGCAGTGATGTGGGCTGCTACTGTCACCCAAATTAAGCAATAATGTTTAGACACTTGAATACTTTTTTTTATTTTTTATTAACTATTATCGATTTTGAAACATATATTGATCATGTAACTTTTTTTTTTCGCACAGTCACAGCCGCCGTCACAGGTCATGGGTCATTTAACAAGCACCTCTTTACTATAGGAGTTACAGTTAGCCCGCTATGCAGAGCATGCATGGAGGTGGACGAGACGGCGGACCACGTGCTTCTCCACTGTCCAGAGAGTTACTGCATACAGGGCTAAATACTTCGGTAACCCGGTTACTCTCCGAGAGATCGCCAGCAACGTCAGGGTGCTGCTGGCCTTTCTCGGGGAAATAGGGTGGATCGAATAAGGTATTGTCCCACCCTTTACGCAAAATACGCGCTACGTCGTGGAGTTGCGGAAATCGGCCCGTCTAACAATACAATACAATACAATGTAACTATTTTCCAATCAATAGCATCAGTTGGATAAGACATATAGCTCACTACAACGCATTTCCGCGTGAAACAGTAATAAACCTGGAGAAGTTCCTAGCGTGGGGCAAGGTTTTATTTAAAAAAAAAAAACATCCATTCATCCTCACAAACATACACAATTATAATATTACTAGCTTTTGTTCGTGAAGGTCGGAAATTATACCACGCGAAACTTCCAACATACAAGGTATCCGATAACTGAATCCAGGTCGTGAGCTACCCGTGTATCGAAATTTCGTTCAAATTTATTCAGGTCTGGAAAGGTAACAAACAATGAAAGTCACATTTGCATTTACCTAAACAGTGACTCTATAAAGAGAAAAGATTTTTTTTTTTTTTTTGATTTGATTTTTGTATGTTTGTTTGTAATGGATAAACTCAAAAGCTTCTTAAACTCTATCGTGTATAAAAGCTATATTATCAGCAACTAACTTAGGCTATATTTTATTTTCAAATCTATGCTTTAAAAGACGTGGAAGGGATGTTAAAGTTCAATGGGAAAAGAACAAAATCCACGCAAACGGAGTCGCGGGCAAAGGGCTAGTAATATTATAGTTATAATTAGGATTAGTCGGATGAAGAACTAATTAGAATCTTTCTAAGTACAACAATACAAACCTAATTTCTCAATTTCAAACGTACTAACCACTTTGAAAATAATTTAAACAAAAGCAACTCCCCTCTGAGGCCACGTCGCTGGCTCGGTGGAGCGTCGTAGATGCAATTTAGATAATGGCCGCAGACGTTGTCACGTGTCCCGAGCTCGTAACCTAATAGAAATTACAAATTCACTTCAGAATGGCCCCGCCAGGGTCCCGCGGGGAGGTTTTACAACGACAGTGTTAGGCAGTTAAATTGAGGTGATTTTAGGGACTCATTATTTGAATAGGACAACAGGTGGACGTATTATTTACGATTACGATTAAAAACCTACTGTATTTACGTGCAGTTATATTAAGCCTGTTGCTGTCCCACTGCAAGGCAAAGGCCTCTTCTCACACATAGAGAAGGTATGAGCATTAATCATCACGTTTGCTCAAGCTACCTTGAGACTCATATTAACTAAGACTATTTTTTCTCCCGACATTTTCTTTTGTCAGGAATATCTAAGATAAGCTTACAAATTACAAGTTACTTGAAAAAGTCGCGTTGGTACTTGCCAAAGTTTGAACCTACAACCATTTTGCTTAAGAGGCGAGGCCTTAACCACTGGACCATCACAATATTCTATGCGACTTGAATAAAAAAGTAAAAAAAAAAGTTTTTAGCATTTAAATAAAACTTACCTAATAAAGTAGCAATCTAAAATTTGTGAATTGTAACTGTCTACAAACATTCTTAAAATTCGCTAAAATAAATATGCCACTAAAATGAAATCTAATCCCACAAAAACATCTTCTAAAAGTATATTTTATTAAAAAGAAAACAGCTTATCCATGTCTATAGCCCCGCGGACAGCTATTAAGAACATAAAATTTTATTATTATCACTCTATTTGCACCTTGTGGCTAACATCGGGATCTTGCTTCGGGCTATTTTCAACACCAAGTTTACAGAAACCTGTGAATTGTATTTCTATTCTCAGAATTATGAATGAACAGTAATAATATGATGAGAAAATTGTTTTCAGCAGTTGAGACTCCAGAAATATGAAACGAAATGATATAATAAGGAAGAGCTCACGCAATTATCCAGAATACAATCAGTCATTAATTTAATTTAATAATTAAGGGACCAGAAACTCAAGATCTTACCAAATCTTCCGTTTATCATTATTTCTCATTACAAAATGGAGGTAATATCAATATTAAATTGTATGATAATTGATTACAACACTTTCAACTTGTTTACATTTACAAGGCTGGTATTTTACAAGCAAGAAAGACATTTATTTTGACTAGTAATAAAAGTAATTGATTTTGAAATTTTTCTAACAACTCAACACACGAAGAGCTCGTAAGCTACGCAGACGTAGCAATCCAACTCTGCCTAGTTGGATTGCTACGTCTGCATAGATTACGTGGCCGTAGCGCTTGCTACGGCGTAGCAGCTACGTACACACTAGGCAAAAGATTTGACAACTGAACTTAATACCTTGAAATGTGTGCTAACTTTGAAAGCGACCAACTTATAACTCCAATGACGAATTATGTACAAAACCAATCTATATATTTATATGCATTTTCTTTGAATATAAATGAACTGGAACACTCAATTTCAAAACGACCGTCTCGTTAATTTTACGAAGCTTGTACAAAGTAGTCCTGTTAAGAGCTAAGTAATACCCTCTATCACTTAGTTTAAAGGGTGAGTATTAGGCGTAAGCCAGACAAAAAGGACTTAAGGCGCGGACGGGTTGCGGACGTGATATTTTAAATGGACATGTAAACAAAATATAAGGACGTCCCGAAATGCAAAAAAGAGGACATAAATGACTCTTGGTCGTCTTTGACATATTGCAGGAAACACATAGGCACGGCTGGGGTGAGGGCTGAGCACAGGTGTAGTGTGTGTGTGGACAGGACATGGACTGCCATCATGTGGAGTGCCCACATGATGATGTGACAGAACGGTTGGTGCAGTGACTGAGCGATTGGCTGCTGCGCTGCATGTTACGGGTCCGATTCCACGCGGAACAAATATTTGTATGGCCTACAGGTAGTTGTTTTGGTTCTATCTGTTTGTGTATGACAGTTTAAATGTTTGCAAATGCTCTCATTATACTGGAGCAATAGCAGGCAATTTTTTTTTTAATTACAAAGTAAAAATATAAATGTTTAATCTATCGTCTCTTCTATATAATTTAAGAAGTCAGGTCCGTGTCTTATCTCTGTTCTGTCTTCAACACGTCCTCGCCTTGCCTTCTGTCTGTCTTCCCCCTTAGACGTTTTACGGGAACATTTTCCGTAAATTTTATTCATTAAACATAATTTGTGCTCCTTAAGAGACCACCTCAAACATTAACCTACATGATTCTCATATGATCTGACCTAGAGTTTAAAACATATTTTGACGTGGTTTGTTTCAGTTTTTTTTTTTCAAAATAGTCGTATACTAAACACCGAACTCGTCTAGATATAAAAACATAAAAATGAGCTGTAAAAGAGTTATGTAAAACCAAGTTTTTGAAAAAATATCATTATTTTCCAATAATCTCTCAACATTTATTTAGTTACTGATTGGAAATAACATCAGTGTGTTATTTTCAATCTAAATTAGTATTTCACTTTTCTTTTGATGTTACCTTGCTTATAATAGAACTGTTTTTAAAATAACACAAGGATTATTGTTGTGATCAGTTCAATGAACAAGAAATATGTATTATGTGTGTGTATACAAAGGGGTTTTTGGCGAAATTATAAAAGTCTCCCTGATCTAGTGTCGCAAGCGCTACTGCTCAGCACGAGTTCGATTCCCAGGTTGGACAAAATTTTATTGAGATATTATCCATATATCCATCTGGAATTTCTGAGGAAAATTCCGGAGACTGGATTTGTGCCTGTGATGTAATAAGGGGTGAGTATACAACAATACAAAACACACATATTATCATTGTTGTTCATTGAACTATTCACCACAATAATCCTTGTGTGTATTTTCCAAATCCCATGATTTTAACATAAATCGTGGGCGTATTATATGTACCTACAGCTCTGCATAACCCTTCGATCATTACAAGCGTAACGCTATATGTGTTTTTGTTATACTACACATGTAAACACCATGTGTACCACACATTCAAAGGTCACATCCATTATGTACCAAGACCACACGTGCCTACAGAAACACATTAATCTGTTAATCCTAGTTGTCATTTGTAGATCTTTAACAGTTGATACCAGTTCTTAGAAGTTCGAAAGTTAGACTACTAGTCTTACAAAAGGGTATCGTGTTACCTAGCAACAGAGTTGCGCAGTGTATTTAGTAAGTAAAAGGAAAGAAAGAAAAAAAAGTAAGTTTACTCCAATATCGTTGGGAAAATTCAAGATAGATGATAACTAAACACTACTGCAACACATATCGGAAATCTACCTTGACTTTGCATTCCAACAATGTTGTAGTCCTCATTGTGATGATGAATTCTTGTATACAGTGTGTCACATTCCCGTGTTACAGGACAATCTGTGAAGCTATAAGCAATTAAGCATTAATGTGTTTACTTGATAGCAATCAGGTGTAACTGTTGCTGTACATTGTCTACCTACATAAAGGTCAGGTGCGTAGTATTCGCAACCGGCGTGCATGTATGACCAGATGTATGAATGTAAACGAAGTAAAAGACTAATTTAACTTCGTTTACATTCATACATCATCTACTTACATACTCATATAAGTATCACGAGGCGTTCTGTAGTTTCTGCCTACCTCCATGGAAAAAAGGCTTGAGTCTATGTCTACAAACGTCGATATTTTTTAGCGAAAGAGTCGTGTTGTAAATCGAAGTCGCTTTCCAAGCCTGTCTGTATAGCCGGTAATTCTTCATAAAACCACGCAACGGATTTTGATGCGTCTTCACCAATGGATGGAGTCATCTATGAGGATGGTTTATATGTATAATTCAGTAAGGTTTTGTTTAGATTCCGTGACAAATTATGTACTGTGAAGTACTAATGTTTATATCTTTTAAGGTTGACTTACAATAACTAATTTAAATAATTTCAACGCAAGCTAAGAAAATGCCTTATTTTTAAAGTAAGGTCCGTCAAATAGACATGGTTGTACGCCTAAAATATACCTAATATAATTTAGCCAGTTATGTTTAAGTCCCATTTAATAGAGTGCGATCCTATAACCACCTTGCGGGCACAAATCCTAACTCCGGACTACTAGTGAACAATTCCAGATGGAAAAACCCAATAACACTTTTTCAAACCGGGAATCAATCCCAGTACCTCATGCTCAGCAGTAACACTTGCGACCACCAGACCAACGAAGAAGTAATTTAGGTATTTTTTAACATTTTCTAATTTCAACAACCACTGGACCAAAATAAAAACATTAAACTATTTTTAAAAAGTTCATTCTTCCATTGACATTTTTATCACAGTCCGTGAACAGGTTTTATTTTAGAAAATCTAATTTAGTACTGTCAACGTCATAGGGGTAAAATTAAAAAAGAAACCTCATCGACTCACAGAATGCGGTGCTACGACGCCATTATTATGGTTTAAAAATAAGAACTTTAATTTTAGAATGAACATGCTTCGTGACATAAAATTTTAACTCTATTTAATACACGGTTCAATTTGAAAATAGAATTTATGAACACGTCATAGGGATAAAATTATAAAAAGTCCTGACTCACAGAATGCCATGATGCCATTAATATTATTTAAAATAGGAACTTTAATTTTAGGATGAACATGCTTCGCGATTTATAATTTTAACTCAATTATAAGCGGTTCATTTTGAAAATAGAATTATTTACGACCTTTTGAGGGTTTTGGAGTGAACTAATTTTACATTCGTGTCGGTTATGAAAGATTTTTCTTTCTTCTTAAACGATTCATGTAACGACGATTGAAAGCCAAAAATATTTTGTACCCCAGGGCGAACGGCAAACAGAACAAGCCGCACAGCAAACTTTTAATATGATTTCCACCCACGTCTTCAATAATTGTGATAAAAGTCAACCGTACCTAATAAGTTTGAGGTCAAATAAATGCCGATGGTATTTGACAAACACAAAGCTTGTCAAATGTCACAGACGTTTGTCAGAGACATTTTTTTTGGAGACTCGAAAAGAGCTACCTGTATGCTGTGGGTTGCCTGCAGACTTCTTTGTTATAGATCGTACATTTATACAAATAAAATAAAAATGAAGTGTTTGTTTGTAATATCAAAATAACACGTTGTTACTTGAATGCACGGTAATTATACAAAATAAAACATTTCTGTATTTTTTTGGCTTATCTCCGAAACCGCTGGACTGTTGTTGACGGATTTTCACTGACAAGCTATAATAAGGCGTAACATAAGGAGGAACGTACAAGGAGTAACGTAGGCTAAGTAGGCTCGCGCGGAATCTAAATCCTTGAAAATTTATCAAATCCCACAACAAAACAAAAAAGTTAACAAACTCGCGGGCATACCTATACTATAACAAAGCTGTTTTTATTGGGACGCGCTATATGTTCGAACTGCCAGTAAGATTAAAAAATATATTATTGATTTGATAGCCCAATTCTAAGGTAAGGTAAGGATATTTTATAAAATGCTACGTCATTTAGGAGCATTAAGGCTATGGGTTATGGGAAAAATATAGTTTTTTTTTCTATAATATCCAAATGTCGCTGGCACGCAACTAAACTCATAACTAGGGATGTTGTGAACACAGTGTAGTGTAATAAAGTATATTGATTAACGATTACAATTATTATTGTAATGAATAAATAAATAGGTTTACCAATTACTGTAGGTACTCATCGGCCTGCCGTCAGCCGGTCGTTTTGAGTATTATTTATTCAGTATTTTTAAGTATTCGAAGAATTAGTAGTAATATGGTTGCGTCTAACGCCGCCTCTGTATATTTGTATGCTTAAATTATTAAGCAAATAATGACCCAGAATATTGTCAAAATAAAAATGTCAGTTTATAAGTTATTAGAAAGAAATAAAAGACATTTTAAAACTGTATTACCTATTATATATTATATATTTTATATGTGGTGTGGTTTTAATTAACCAAACATATAAGTCACCTACCCTACTTACTACCCCAGTTTCTAGAATTATGAGAATGTGGATAGTTGTTAGTAACACTTTTACAATCCAGCATTTTTATGAAGACTTAAACCCGCAGCTGCCTTAAAAGTTCATAGTCAATAAAACATCAGAATCATCACCATCTGCTTAACCTTAACCCCTTTTTGTCGGGGTTGGCTTCCAATGCATCAAAAGCTGAATATCAGTATCTTACAGGTAGCAACTGTCTATCAGACCAGTAATGGGGTTTTAAAATATCCCTTAGTAAGACTGGTTGTCAGACTTTTGGGTTTCTCACTACCCATAATGACTGACAAAGATCTGCAAACGACAGTCGGAGCCAACGGCTTAACGTACTTGCCGAGACACAGAGGGCTCTCGACATGTAATGGACGGTCACCCAATTTACCTTGGATCGACTCGTGCGGCTGTTATTTAGGAAACATTAGTCAATACTTTCGGGGGGTAACACTCTACACTTTCACATTGTCCATCCAAAATTAAACATGGTATCGTCTTTTTATTATTTTTTCTATGCGGAATCATAATAGTAAAATAAGAAGCCATTAACAACTTATGAGCCAACAAAGATTCCTATTTGTTGCTTATTCTTACACCAACTTTGGGCGTTAATAATTAATAAAAGTAGCATAAAATCTCAAAACAAAGCCAGCACCGACAAAAGCTCAATCATTGAAGAGTTTAATAAACTTTATTTGTAATTCATTAATGCTGTGATTTTTTCATAAAACTCGATTTAACACAGGACTTTTTGTAATTGTTTACGCGCTGACTTACTCGTACGGTGTTTGTACTTCGAACGGTGTGTGTGCGAGCTAGACATGTGCAATCTGTACATGTACATGCATCTAACTACTCAAACCTCTGTCCGATGCGATGAGGGATGAGACAGTGCTCTTAATAAGCCACGAGCCCCGCAAAACGTATAAACTCAATCTAGATAGTATATGAACCTCTCATTCCTAGATTAAGTCCTTCATGATGATGATTAAAAACACTAAAGTGCACCATTACCCATCCAATTTTATATACCGTGAGCAACATAAAACAGATCGGTGCCATGACATAAGGACATAAAAAGCCGATTGATCGCAAGGCAGGCTTTAAGTGTCAATCGCAATATCATAGAGACGTTACCGGTCCTTCGTTTTACAATACCGATGGCGGAAAATTATCGAAAATTGGTTCGTTCTTTTTTTGCCTATAACTTTGTGATCGCAATTTGAAGGCTGAGTCGAACGTGGAGTTAATTACCACTGCCAGATGGCGAATAAATGAGGACCAATTCTATGGTTCTCTGTGTGAATCCACAAATAATGCCATGTTTGTAGTAAATTCATCATCTCCCTATCTTTTTACCGACTATGTTGCAGTCTAACCGGTTGCAGCTGAATACCAGTTATTTACATGGAGCTACTGCCTATCTGACGTACACAATCCGGTTACTGGGAAACATGATAACCCTTGGTAGAGGCCAACTAATACTAATCTGACCACCAGTTGGTGGTCAGACTTTCGGGTTTCTGACTACCTGTAACGACTATCAAAAATCTATAAATGACAGCTGAGACCAATTGCTTAGTGTGCTTTCCGTGGCACGGAGGAGTCTTGATTTGTATTGAATGGTCACTTATCCTCAGACTAACCATGGCAAGCGTAGCTTAACCTCCGATTGACTTAATTAAGTTACAAAACTTTATTAAGTCATGTTAAGTATTGCACACTTTTTTGAACTTTTATTTTACTTTTTGGGATTCAAATTAAAAACTTTACCAGTTATTGTTTACAGTTTTACGTATAAGTTTGGATAGATCGTTGTTATTTTTTTAGCTTTTATCTTTTTATTACGTTTATATACCTAAATAATTTAATCCGATTGAATATTTATGGTATCAAAGCAGGTTTAATGTACAACAAAGA
Source organism: Phlogophora meticulosa (assembly GCA_905147745.2). NCBI lineage: Eukaryota > Metazoa > Arthropoda > Insecta > Lepidoptera > Noctuidae > Phlogophora > Phlogophora meticulosa. The sequence continues at coordinate 17,244,055 of LR990529.1, forward strand.
GTATGAGAACTAAAATAGTCTCTCCTCTTAAAATACCTCTAAGCGCCTCATGTTAACAAAATTCCTGTATTTTATATTTCCCTCGTCGCTCCGTTCTCCAGAGATGTGTAACATAAGGCACGCCTCAATAACTTGACAGTTTATTGTCCGCAGAAACTCGCGCGTGTAGTCTCCCTATCCCACTTTTCTTCGTATATAAATATATTTTATAAGAGACAGACTAATAATGTCGCAATGAATTTTCATAATAGAATGTTGGTACGTTTCTGTATTTTTCCATTTAGTATTTTCTACATGCACAGTGAAAATAATGTCTCCATTGAACATTCTCAGATGTCAGACGCTTCACTTTTTGTTTATTGTTGCACAGTCTTGGTTTTATAGTTTTTCCTAGTTGATATCACCATGTAAATTATGTTTAGATAATTAGTTAAAATATAAAAAATAACAAATAAGTTTTCCCTAATTTATATTGTAATTCCTTTATATGCCACGTTTTGTTTCTTGATGTGTATTTTAATTTATATTATTTCATTTAAGTTTCATTCATAATTATTGTTAATAAAATAAACTTAAATAATTTTAACAATAATTAAGGCTAAAAGCCTCATTAGTCACATGTAAATCATTTTTCTTTTTAATCAAATTAAATATATACATTTTTTTTTTTTTTTCTTTTTTTTTCTTTTTTTTTTTTTTGTACATGAATTGCATATATATCAGCTTAATACGAACAGTATATTATTACTTAGGTAGGACTTACATGACAGTCTTCTCCGGTAAGGTATCTGGAAAAATGAAAGAAAACCGATTATAATAATTATTACTTTTACCACTTATCTTCTCCCTGTCATAACATTGGTATACGATATTTATTATTTAATCCAATTTACAAATCTGGTTACTGAATCCTACCTATCTACAGCTGTCTTACAAACGGACAGGAGTTTAAGTATTAATACAATACATAACAGGCAAATGTGCGTGTTGGTTAAATAAATAATGACTTGATATAATCTTGTATTTGATTTTGTTTTGTTTATTTTGTTACTGCAGTTGTAGCTTTAGAAGCGCTTATTTTTACTAACTATGGACGTAAACAACAAAACTCACCTAGAAAGATCGTATTATTTTGTTGATATATTTTCTTTTTGAAGTGAAAGTTATTTTGGTATTATGTTAATTGGATTTTATGAAACGAAGAAGTGTAAGTAAAAAGAGTATCTCTCTCTCTCTCTCTTTACCACCTCCATACAATTTTCCAGAATATAGTTTCACTTCTACCGCGTGTGAACTCACTCTGTATTTTATTTTTCTTTCTTCAGTATAATGTACAGAAAATCCCCCCAATTATTATTTCCGTAGTTTCACCCAACCATTGTTTAGCGGTTCACATAATACACCTTTGTGTGTGTAAAATGGCTGTGCAATATCCGGACGAACTGACGGACAGATTGACAGTGAGACAGACTAGACGGACTGATGGAGTGACTAAAATTATTAGGGTTCCGTTTTTGCCAGTTGGCTACGGAACTCTAAAATGTGAACAACAAGATACCCTTTTTTAAAGGTTCTTATAAAATCTTTAATGATCCCTCATTAAACACATGCTTTACAACAGTATACCCTAACTCAAAGCTGCGAAGGCTCTTTTTTCAGAAGGCCTTTCCCTGCATCATTAGACTCACATAATATCTTAATATTAGATATTTTTTGGATCTCTTAAAAGACCATGATTCCTGAGTTTCTTTCGGTATTTTTTTAGGAAAAATTGACATGTAAAATTGTCTGGAATAAAACTATTTACAGCAATAAATATTTACATAATTTCATTTTAATGATACTTTACAATATTACATAGGTATAATACTTCGGAAAAACACATAGACCATAATTTTAAAGATACCTACGCAGACGAAGTCGCGAGCAGCTGCTAGTTTATTAATATGTGTAAGAGCGTTTTTTATTTATTTTTATTTGTTTATTTATTTACCCTAATTTATGGTCCATGAATTTGATAACTTTAACTTTAGATGAGCATGTTTTTGAAAGTAATATTGTAGATAATATTTAATTTTATACTCAAATAAAATCTCTCACAAGATTCTCTTCCTACATACCCACAAGACTTTCCACGTTCGCATTGTACCCGGCTCTGAACCCAGTGAACCACACACTCATTGCATTGTGAGTAAAGTTCGTAAGAAGGAAACAGTTGCATTTGAAAAATACTTTGAAACAAGATTTTCCTGAAAGACATCACGCTTTGAAAAACTTCTGATATTCTTATTCGGTAACATAAAGAACTTCTTTGTAAAAATCAACTGTGTTAAACTTTTTAGCAAAAAAGTTCAACCGACTTAAAAAAAACAATAAAAGATGTAAAGAAACTTTAAATTCGGTCTGTGGCTTCTGTTGTTTTGTTTGATTCTTTTTTGCCACCGACTTGTGGAATTAAAGTTATTTTATATGTTTTAGTATTATTTTTAAACGTTGTTGTCAAACATGAAAAACAAACCAAAAAAATATATGTACCTACGTCTCGAATTGAGAATATCTTGTTATACATACGAAATACATTATTATTATTTTTTTTTTAAATCGTTGCCCCATACTAGGAATTTCTCCTGTGTCGTGGGTGCGTTTACAAACATTTAAAGTCACATACACGAACAGCCAGACCCGGAACAATTACCTGTAGGCCATAAAAATATTTGTTCCGTGCGAGAATCGAACCCACGACACGCGGCGCAGCAGTCGATCGCTCAGCCACTGCGATAACCCTGTCGTCAAATTAATTTAGAAATCAATCAATGTCGTCAATATTAGTTTAGAATAAGTTTGTATTTTGAACCAACTGTGTAAAAATTTGCTAATTTATAAGGCAGAATAGGTATCACCTGATTTTTGTACCTATATTCATTGCAAATAAATATATCTATTCTATTTTTTTATGTATTCTATTTTATGAAAAAACAGTGAAACGTAATTAAATGAAATTGTTAATTATGCAAATACACGTCAATATATTTTACAAAGTAGCTGGAGTTGGCAGTGAATTTCGTGAACTGTCCATAAGCACTAAGCGCTATAAATCTCTAATATACAAAATTCGCGTGCCGCAATGTTTTTGGTAACAAACTCCTCCGAAACGGCTGGACCAGTCTGAGAATCGACCAACATCTATTTTTCATACCCCTAAATGATAAGGGTAGTCCACGTCAAACATTTTTATTTCTTGGATATTTTTTTTAATTTTTCGGTTTTAAATATGTGGCATTAAGAAATACATGCATACAACCCTAAGTTTTCACCTTTCTATCACCAACCCCTATATGGCAAAAAATCGTTTGTCGGGTCAGCTATTGATTCTGTAAAATCCTCAACTTAGTATCTACCAAAAACAAATAACTTAAAACGATATAATAATAAACAACACTTCCACACTGCCACTGTTTCCCTTGTTCAGAAACTAAACTTTAAAAAGCGAATTGACATCTCTTTCTGACAGATAACGCGAGAAAAGGACGGCGACGGTTATGTTCTTAGTTGGACATGTCAAACTAGTTTATTGGTCGATGTCTTTTAAATGTACACCTATGTTTTTTATAAGTTAAAGTTCATAAATGTCCATCCCTTATTTGTTTATAAGAGAGAAAGTGATGAAATTCAGTAGTCTAAATTGAGTTTAGCTTGTCAATAAGAGAGTCGGTACCACTGCATACCTACATACATATATGAAGCCATAGTAAAGTAATATTACCTAAAACCTTTGCCCGGCCTATGGAACAAAAATAAATATGTACATAATAGGTACCTATAGTAAAGGTACATAGTTATATCCCCCACGCTTTGTGGATATCGTTCTGACTGCCGAAGTTCAGGGCTGTTCCAATTATTCAAATATGTACAGAAAGGTATAGGAATTGCAACTATGTGTAGGTATGTCGGATTATACATTTATTCGTTTGTTTTACATATATTTTATTGATTCCTATAAATGCTCAGAAATTGTATTTTGGTTGGTAAGATATTGAATATGTAAGATAGAATCAGGAATTATGAGGCAAAACAACGTTGTTCAAGAAAGATCAAAGAAGATGTAGTGATAACCATTGACTAGAGTGTGGTCAGATGGTTTGGTCAAGTTGAGACAATGACTGAAAGGCAACTAACAAAAAGCATTCATAATGACTATGAGAATGGAAACGTTGGAAGGGGAAGCCCCAGAAAAGAAGCCCGATACTGACCTTATTGGTGATGTTTTTCAGAAGGAAGGTCAGGTGCGTAGTACTTGCAACCGGCGTGCGTGTGTGAATGTAAACGAAGCAAAAGAAGTATGTAATAATCGTGTGCGGTGACGTTCTGTAGTTTCTGCCTATTCCCATGAAAAAAGGCGTGAGTTTAAACATATAAGTCATTCCAAACAATCAATCAAATCTTTTGTCCGTTCTGAAATGAATCTAATTTTGACCAACCCAACACATACATAACTGTTCCTCAACTCCTTGATAAATAACTCTCGCTTCACTCACTCCACAATAGTCACGTTCACTCACACACTGCTCATCTGAATTACTCACATCCATCTCCTACCAGTCTAACACTTCACACAAGATAAACACTCACTCACACATCTAGTCTCGTCTCACAACATGACTCAATAAGCTCTGCAGAATTTTAATTGTTATTGCTTCTTCTTCTTTTATTTGTCTTAAGCATATTATTGTTTTAACTCCTACTTAGTTCTTATTTTTGTTATGCAATTGTTTAATTTACACTCTTGCACGGTATCTAGTTAAAGCTAATTCTAGCCGTGGAGGGGGCCTGGTGACCTGTAACACAGGTTTTCCCAAAAACCTATATCAGGCACCAGTCTCTCACAAAGGTGGAATACAGCCGAGACATTTTTGTACGCATTACCTTTAAGTCAGCTTTGTGAAGAGAAAATAAATGATTATTGAATTGAATTGAATCTATAGTCTCATCAAAATTATCATTCAGTCAAAAACATCAATTGCTGAACATGGGCCTCTCCCAAAGATTCCCACAGCGGTGGGTCCCGGCCAACTCTCATCCATATGCTTCACTTCACACTTCACCAGATGCCCAGAAGGCCCTGCCAGCGCTGAGTTCACATCAGTTTGGACTAATACAAATTGTATTAAATCATACTTAAATGGGAATGAAAAAGCCAAGAAAAAAATTGTATCTTGTGTTGAAATAACATAACATAGCGTGACTGGTCATACCTATTGTTTATCGGAAATTTGACTGAAGGTTAGTATGCTACTGGGCGCTGGTCGATAAACCGTTTAGGTAGGCGTATCAATCGTCCAAGATCTTAATTTGTATTCTTAATACTGCTTGCACTAAGTCGACAGGTCTACTCATATCTGTATGGTTCTTTCCTCAAAAGGCCATCTCAGATACTAATCTGCATGGTCCTCGCATGATCTGACCAGGATAATGTCAGGACTTTAGAAGAGACTGCGACCTGATGTTCTTTCGGTCTTTCTTCTGAAAGTAGGTAGTCAGATAGGGAAACACCGACCTCATTTAAAAAACATTTTACTTGCAGATCTGTTAAGTGTTTGTAAAAAAAGTGACCTCAAATTAAACAAGTCCCTATCCTAACATCTACCAACAAAATTAAAGATAGAACGCAATATCAAGCGTGTATTTCCCTAAGGGTTATAGGCAGTGGTGCACCCCGGCTATCCATGGGTGCATCTATAGTACTCCCATATTTCGCCAGCTATTTTCAAGTCCCATGCAATAGGGGGCGAGTCTACTGCCACCAACCTGGCACTGATCCCGACTCCAGGCTGTTACTGATCAAATTTGGATGGGAAAATCTAATAACACTTTGTTTGACCTGGGAACTTAATACTTTGCACGACTCAAGAATCAAACTGTGGACCTTAGTCCACAGTATGATTCTTGAGTCTTAAACGTAAGTTGCAAACGCTACTGCTGAGCATAAGTGCTCAGCAGTAGCGTTTGCAAACACGGGACAAATAGTACGTAAAAGTAAAACTCCACAATATTTAAATATTTTGTGATCACTACAATATTCCACACTAACGGGTTACTGGCGACCGACCTCGGATGACCTTTACAACTTGTACTAAAAGTTGATCGGTAAAGGGTAGTTCTGAAGAAGTTAAAATACACTTTTCAAATAGAAATTAAATTGTATACTACACTTCGGCCGCGACTTCGTACGCGAGTATTTGGCACTTTCCTTTTCGATCTTTATCATCCCCTCCAACCCTTATGTTACACGTTGATTATGTAGCTTTCTGTTGATGACATTAATTTAAAAAATAATACAATATTAATAACTTGAAAACATTCTGACATAATGAATTGTAGTAAGTATTCCGTGTTGGTTTTAATATCTGACGTTGACATTCTTGATTGCTGGTTGACTGTTTCATAAGTGTAGTGGTCGTAAGGGCAGCTGCTGAGCTGGAGGTCCTGGGATCCAGGATGGGTGAAGTGTTATTGGGATTATACATCTGAAATTTTTCAGTAGTAGCCTGGAATATTGAAATATGACCTACTTATGGCTATAGTCTCGCCCCTATTACATGGGACTTAAACGTAACTGGTGAAATGTGGGTGTTCAAATAGGTAACACCTCTGCCTTACCCTTCGGGGATTACAGGCGTGATGTTATGTTATATTAGAATACTCTTTATCATACACCATAAAAACATACAAATAACAACTTCAAGAGCTACATAATATGGTCTTGGTTTTTTTCTAGCTGATTCGATTAAAATTGACCACACAATCATATTCCGAACTTCTTTTTCAATGACTGAGTGACACGAATCAACTGGCATATATGTATGTCCTGCAAGTAAGTAGTTGATTTGTATTGTTTCCAAAAAGGTGGATCTTTTTAAAGCATAATTGAGAATTGCCAATATTGTTTTGTTCTTATTTTGGCCAGGGCAATTGTCGCAATAAAGAATCAGATTCTTGATTTGCCTTTTGTCTACTGAATCTATGTAGTGAAAAAGACATGAGCCAATTACTTTGCTACCTCTCTTTCCATCGCACTCACCCCAAATATATGCCATACCATTTCTTGTTCTGCTCTCATAGACAGTTAAATTATAGTAGGCATATTTTCTGCTATAGTAGAGCAGCATACTTTCTCCGTGAGGTGTATTTAAGACCTTTTGAAGGTCGAATGAAGCGCATAATGTATTTTTATTTGTTTCAAACACGCGTGAACTTGCTTTCACGCACACAAAACATACTTACACCCTTGCACTTGCAACGGCGCTAGCGCGCGTACTGAGTGAATCAAATGCAAATAAAATTATTTAAGAACCCAGGGGCCAAGTGCCAATTATGTTTAGTTGACAATCTTTACTATTGGTGCTAAGCGACGTTATAGTATTTCATTTTCTTATCAATAGTGTTAAGTGAAAAATTATTACTAAATAAATATGTCGTTTGTATCCATATTGGATACAAACGACATATTTATTTCTAATATTGTTTTTAAAATTATGCCAAATGACAAGACGATACAAAAACTTAATTACAAAATGGTCCTTCAACCAAGCAAGGTAAAGTCGGTGTCGCTTGAGCACTTTTGGTAAGTATCGATTTGGCAATTCAGTCCAAATAATTCTTTGGTGCAAGTGACTTTTTTTCATGCTCGAAAAACGATACTATGACCATTCGAAAGAGAAAAAATAGTGGAATGGGGGTCAATAAAAAAGTTAAGATCGCAAAATGTAGCGCTTGACCCCTTTTGCCTTTTTACCGTCGATATGGTGTTACAATGGGCTTATCGCTGAGAGTAAGCAAAGAAGCTGTAAGTGTTCCAAGTACTTTTACCCGTTGTTAGTCTTTTTATCTCCCACATCAACGTTCAATCACTTGTAAATACCTACAACACAGACATTGGTAGAATGAAATAGAATATAATATAATACAAGAGTATTCATATATAAATACTGTCTTCACCCGTGGGAACCTGTAATTGGCTTTATGTTTCATAATCAATTCATCATCATCATCCTCTTGCCCTTATCCCAATTTCATTTGGGGTCGGCGCAGCATGTCTTCTTCTTCCATACATCTCTATTTCCCGTCATCTCAGAAGTCACCTCCTTCTTAGCCATATCAACTTTCACGCAATCCATCCATCGTTTCCTGGGTCTCCCTCTACTCTTGTAACCCTCTACATTCATACTCAAAACTTTCCTCACAACATGATCCTCATTCCTTCGCATCACGTGTCCATACCATGATAGCCGATTTCCACACAACTTCTCTGTCACAGGCGCCACTTTCAGACTTCCTCTTATATACTCATTTCTTATTCTATCCATTCGCGTAACACCACACATCCCCCTTAGCATTCTCATCTCAGCTGCATGCAACTGCCTTCATAATCAATTATTATACATTTATTATAGCTGTTGGTTCTCCTTTGAATAAATAATTATAATATATATAAAACTCTTGTATTATATTCTTATATTTGTAGGTTTTAATGGCGTACTTACAATAGAGATATTGTAAAACTTACATTTTTTTTAACTTTGCCCTACACTTGATATTTCTCCTGTGTAGTGGGCGCATCTACATTAATTTACAGTCACATACACAAACCCGGAACAAGTACCTGCAGGCCATACAAATATTTGTTCCGTGAGGGAATCGAACCCACTACACGCTCAGCCACTGCGCCAACCGTGTCGCCATCATTATTGAAAATACAGACTTTAAGAAGGGTGTTCATAGATTATATAGTTCACTAATATTAAGTTGTATCCGGACATCACAGAGTAGGTGCCGATCGATAGAAACCCATGGCTTATGTCAACAAACTCCAAACTGAAGCAAAACAATGGCTCAAAGTCTACCGTGATATAACTGAATAGAACGTGTAACCACATAAGAGGAACATACAGAAATACCACTAGGTACTCATGTACACGGATAGTTTGTTTATATCCCAGTTCTATTATCAGAAGTGGGATATAAACACCGAGCTTATTGTATATTGCAATGAATGCCTACGATACCTTAGGGTGCGCTAGATAGATCTAACCAAGATAATGTATGGACTTAAAAAGAGACTGTGATCTCTGAGTTTCAGTCGGTGTTTCATCTCAGAGTAGCCAGATAGGGAAACACCAACCTAGTTTAAAATAATTGTTTACTGGATGACGTATGTAAAAACCTATTTGCAGAAATAAATATCGTTTATCATTTGATAATTCCAGTGCCTTGTCAGGGTTTAAGTCAGACTGTCAGAGCAGAAACAACCGTGACTTGCTGATACTACATGTGTTAATCTCATTAGCTGACTTAGACACAATAAGACATTGTTTTCAATTAATAAACTAATCAAAATGAAATTTATGACACCTCTGTGTCATGTTGACACCTTACAGAATGCACCCTCTTAAGCAGAAAAAACATATTTTTTAGAATGTTTGACCTTAAAAAAAACCACGCCTCGATAGTCCTGCAAAGATGGAGGTACATAAGATGGATGTCTAAATACAGAGCTAAACGAAAGTCTAGGTAACAAACACTGGGTAAAACGATCCTTGCTGTATCAAAATGAAGGACCGGTTGGCGCAGTGACTGAGCGATTGGCTACTGCGCTGCGTGTCGGGGGTTCGATACCCGCACGGAATAGGTATTTGTGTGGCTTATAGGTAGTTTTCCGAATATAGCTGATTGTGTAAATACACAATTAGCTAGATTCGTTATAAAACTTAAATTTTTTGTTAAAAGAAAAAAAAATGCAGTCAAGTCCTCTTCCATCATATATATCCAGCCACAAAGTCAGATCACAAGCCCTACTCGAGCAATGAAGCGAATAATGAGTCTTCTGTCGTTCCTTACGTAGAACCAAAGTAAACCCACTCACGTGACCGTTTTTATCAATATTTGTGTCAGATCGATCGCAGGGTGTGTGGGTGAGTGTTTCCTTCCACTGTGCCACCCATAACAGGCAAGGACTGTGATTGACGACGTGAAATACATGCTCTTACCGTGATTGTGTGTCTAATGCTTGTACGTACTGTACAATCACACTTACTATTTCTATTCTATTTTTCATCATCATCATCATGGCTGATGATGATGAAAAATAGATCCTCTAAAGTGAAATAGTATTTCTTAAAGCCTCTATTGATGTCTAAAGAAAAGTTTGATAAAGACAGCTTTAGCATAAAGACATTGACTATAAACGAATTTAAAGCGACAAGATCCAAAAACATACAATGTGATTGTGTTGTATGTACTGTACAATGTGATTGTACAGTACGTACAAGCATTAAACACACAATCACGGTAAGAGCATTTACATTACCCCCCCAATGATCTATTTTTAAGGGCACACAAATGTACAGAGCCGCTGACCAAGTAATTAGAACAACCAAATATTTACAACCACTCGTGAAGTTGCCAACTTACAGAATGCACCTTCTTAAACCTATGTTACCCAGAATACCTAGGAAACTTCCCAAGACATGACAGCTACTTAAAAACAAAGCGGATGTAGGCAAAAAGCCAAGAATACTGGCGCAAACGCCAAGTGAAAGACGATTCATATCAGAATAAAATGAATATGCAATAAGCCAGTAACGGTAGTCTTGATTTGGAAGGCACAATAAGCTGTTTTATTAAGAAGGTTAAGAATCGAAGGTTAAGCTATGTTTGCTGTATTGGCCATCGATTACATATAGGGGAGGTCCCGGCTGTCATTTTTTCGTCAGGTTATAACATAATGTGTGGAATAATCAAATTAAAATCTAAGATTTTTCGCGCCAATATTGCTATGTGCCCGTATAATTAAATACTATAATTTTAGTTGTATGAACTGTATTTGAAAATTTAACTTGAATAGCAAGAAATCCGAAATCATTTTAATATATATTATAATACCATCATTGTATCGTCCCCTTGCAGGGCAAAGGCCCCTTCTCCTACGAAGACGGTACGAGCATTAATCACCACGCTTGCTCAAGACGGATTGGTGATTTTAGTTGACGGCGCTATGACTTACCTACTCGTGATATTAATTGGCGGTGGTTTCGATTCCCGCACGGAACAAATATTTGTATGACCTACATGTAGTTGTTCCGGGTTTGGCTGTTCACGTATGTGACTTAAAATGTTTGTAAACACACCCACGACACAGAAGAAATTCCTAGTGTAGGGCAACGTTTTTAGAAAAGAGAAGAAAAGCTATGCCTAGAACGACTAGGTTCAAGATATTACAGCGTGCTGTGGTTCACTGAAACAAGGCGTAGTTCGTAAGTATGAATATTTCATATCAGTTTAGTATTCAAGCGCGGTGCATGGAACATTAGGACTAGACAAATGGCGACTTCCCACGGATGTATGTAGTATCTTAACATTTTACGACTCATGTAGATGGTACATTTTGTCAAGTGCCTTACCTAATCTACACAATTTGGTGGAAGCATTCTTCTAATCTTTTTCGTAGCATGTCAATTGCAATCTTCAACATCATCATCATCTGCCTAGCCTTTTTCCAACTATGTTGGGGTCGGCTTCCAGTCTAACCGGATGCCGCTGAATACCAGAATTTTACATGGAGCGACTGCCTATCTGACCTCCACAACCCAGTGACTGGGCAATACGATACCCCTTGGTAAGACTGGTTGTCAGACTTTCGGGCTTCTGATTACCCGTAACGACTGCCAAAGATCTACAAACGACAGCCGGGACCAACGGCTTAACGTGCTTTTCGAGGCACGGAGGAGTCTCGATATGTTAGGAACGGTCATCCATCCTTAGACTGACCGCGGCAAGCGTAACTTAACCTTCGATCAACCCGTGCGCCTTTTTTATTTAGCCACGAGCTCCTCAATCTTCAACATCAACGCACCTATTTAACGTAAAATAAAAAAAAACGTAGGAATTAGCAAAAGTCAACGAGTAATTTCAACGCTGGGAGGTCCAGAACAATGTACTGGTATCAGTCTGTGCGTGTATGTCTCTTCAATCCTTTATAAAGTCGGCCCAGAGTTTACCTAAGAGTTTGACGCTTTGGAGGGATGACGAACAGGGTGTAAAGTTCGTCATCCGCCATTGAAAAGGGAGGATCCTCCGACCAGACGAGTGTTGTGTCTGCTGGGCTACTGCCCGACGGTTGTTGTCGGGCTCGTATAGCTCGCTCAGCCGAGTGGATAACTTTAATATCGCGATGTAGGAAACGTCAGATTTAGTTCGTATGTGGCGAGATAGATGTCGCTACAACGCCACGATTAGCGTCCATCCAATCCTGCAGCGGACAGGTATCAGGCATACAGGACACGATATCAGGTGTATCATCGTTTGTGGAACAACACCACACATGTATATGAGTCTGGAGTGGTCTGTTAATGTCCACCCGAGCAAGTTTCCTTTGCTTTGACCATACAGTGTCCGAAGTCTATTAAGAGACTTACAGACGAGGCTAGGTCGTTTCATTATGAATTGCGATATATTTTTCTGTAATGAACGCTTTCGGTAACAATCTTTACCCTGCTGACGCTTTGTGCTCGCGCGAGAAAATCCCCCCCTCCCGACTTTTAATTGCAAGCAGCACACCAAAGACCGTTTAGTTGGTAGGAGTCTGACCGAAAGCACCATTTTACCTAGAAACGTTGTAAGATAAAATAAAAAAAATAAAATTGCAATGTTTAAAACAGTGAAAGTTTAGTAATGTTTAGTAGTTTTCGTTTCAATATTACTAATCGGCGGGAGATAGCCGTGAAGCTCAGATGAACTCGTCTTAAATTTAAGTATGTTTTTGGGAAAATCGACAGCTTCGTTCATGATATTCTTTTGGACATATCATGACATGCAACGAGGGATGTATAGTGTCACGCAAGTGGATAGAATACAAAATGAGTACGTAAGAGGAAGTCTGAATGTGGCGATGGTGGCGGAGAAGTTGTGAGGAAATCGGTTGTCATGGTACGGGCATGTGATGCGAAGGAATGAGGATAATGTCGTGAGTAAAGTTCTTAGTACGAATGGGAATTAAGGAAGACCAAAGAAACGATGAAAAGATTGTGTGAAAGATGATTTGAGAAAGAATGTGACTATTGAGCTGATGGATGATTGAGCTGTGTTTTTTGTAATTGAGAAAGAGCCTATTGAGATCAACCGGGCACTAAACCAGAGTCCGACTGAGGCATTCTAGATGGAATACTCGATAACACATTGTCCCACGTGAGAGTAGAACCCGAGACTATCTACGTAGTAGTGCTTGCAACCACTAGACCAACGTGGCAGTTTATTATTGTTATCAAATCTTTAAAAAAAAATTAGTTATAAAAAATGTATTTTTATTAGTTTATTATATTATTTAGTTATTTTATAACAGGCGTTTGTTTAGCAAGGTTATTGTGGCAAAATTCCCACTAACACTGACTCTGGCTCATTATAAGCAGCACATTTTACAAAAGTGAGCAGTCTTTACCCCACAACGAATAAATATGATCTCAGGTGGCTTTTTTACACTAATTAGAAGTTTTTTCACAGTTTTATTTAATTAAACAAGTCTGATTAATCTAAGACAAACTTTAAGAGTACTTGTACTGTATAAAAAAGTTTAATTATGTTCTATGACTTTTGTCATAGCAAACAACAATGTTCCCTTAGAAAGTTGAAGTTTATTCCTTCAAGAGTTGAAAATGTAACTTTTACTTGTACGGGTACATTAACCCCTGGATATTACGTAGTCATGAAAAGAACACGTGCATACTACCCAAAATGTTTAGAATAACAATACAATCTAACCCTCTGACCGCAAAGGGGTTGAAACAGGGAAACACAAGCGTTAGTTTACCGATATTTTGATTGTTACAGCCGGAACGATCCTTTAACTTAATTTGACCTTAATTTTACAGTTTGTTGGTCGTGGAAAATGTCACCGTTGATGCTAGAAAATTGAGTTTTTTTTTGTTATTGTGATTAAACTTTTCACAAGGATCCTTAGCACGAATGGACCACAAAATGTGTCTATTAGTGGGTGTTATAAACGTGATTTAATGAAAAATAAAAATGTCTAATTAAATTAATATTCTATAGAGGAAAGATTTGATTGTTTGTAAAGGATAAACAATAAAACAATGGATCCGAATTCTTTGTTATTTTTTTCGTAAGAAAACTTCGTTATCAGCGAGTAACATATTATGCTATATATAGGATGTTAAAGTTCGAAGGAAAAAGTACGAAATCCACTCGGACGGAGTCTCAAGCGACTTAGTATCTCATACCTAATCTATGCACTAAGCGTGATGTGGTAGTCATTGGAATGCTTTGCTCAGGAGACCAGACAATGCCCCACCTTGTCCAAAGTTTCCGAACACTTTTGAGGATTTTAAAAACACCATAGATCATGCGATAAATATGGACCAAGTTATTTAAAAAAGTACATATATATACCATCGCCTGCCTAGCCTTTACGAAACAGTCGACTTAAATCGCATGGAGTGACCGCATATATGACCTCCATAACCCAGATACTCGATTACATGATACACTTGGTAACTCTGGCTACCCTTAACGGCTATCATAGATCTACGCATGACAGCTGGGACTAGTTCTGACCTTAACATGCCTTTCCAAGCAATTTTATTATTTTCTCTTGTATTGTTTCATTTCTGAAAGTATAATATTCAACAGTGGGTCCTTACAGATTGAGCAGATGATGACGTCTCGAGCAGTCATTTCTATTCAGTCTAAAGAACTTAATATTCCTTTCTCGACGTCTAAAATTTCATTTGAAACGTAAGTAATAATCGTTGTTAGCAATGTTTTAATTAAATTAAACAACTGAATGAACAGTGAATAATATTTATGTTCAGTCGCAGCTGGGTAATATGCATTCAAGGAGGTTTTAATTGCATTGTGTACTGTGTACACTTGAACCTCCTTGGATTTATGGTAATTGAGAAAGACGCTAATTTATAATTTAAAAGAGATTGCATGTAGCATACTACACGCTAAAGCGACAATAAGGCTGGCCTCTCATGCTCGTTTCCCTTATTCGGAAGCGAATGCACTCATCTTATACAAAATTGTCTGGTGCATACATTCTTATATGTAACGTTCGGAAACATCGAACCTAACTCCCACGCGTTTGTAAAACGAATAGGAAAACCGTACGTGTGCAGCGAGCCTAACAGTAGCATTGTCTAAACTGTGTTTGAGTGATGGAACTTGCGTAGTGTAAATGGGGCTTTAAAGAATCTTCAAGTTTTCTGTATAACATTAGACGTTTTGTGGAACAAAACTATCTTATTCGCACACTACAAACTATCACATAACGCAATATTATCACACACACACACACACACACTCACTTACAAACTCTCTTTCATACATCTCTGACTAATCAACATTAATTTCCTTCATATATTCTCACTCAACACCCTTATTAACTGTATTTCCTTTTGTCTTTATTTTTCATTGTTTATTTTATACTATGGATAATTATGTTGCTGTCAACTGAAAGAGCAGAACTACCTAACACAGCTAAATCTTTGCTTAAAAGGTGATTCGAAACTCTCAAACACTAAAAAATAAGTTGAAAAAAAAAATCCTTCGTGGTTGCTCACAAACGACCATCCAGAAATGTCAAAACTAAGAAGACAACTTCTAACTTAAGACACAATATATGCGGAGTGTATTTCATTACTGTCAGTCATTCCCCTGACAGTTTAAGTCCGCCCTTCATCAAAATACCCGTGATCCCTGGAGACTAACCCTGATGGACCCTTCCATCTTACAAGAACTTACTGTGACAATAGATTGACTGATGACCGAAAAGTTGTTGGATTAAAATACCACCTACATACTGTTTGTTTCACGGAATAGAAAGAACAAGTGAAAGGGCCCACACAGCTATCTAGCACGTGTTACAATTATGCGGAAATATATGTAAAATAATAACAACGTTGTTCAGTTGTAATAAGTCTTCATTTGGTATGAACAACACATTCAATTTTGACGTAAAGCTTGTGTGGTTTGTTTAACTATCAAGTTTGGCAAAGGCCTCTCCTAAATTCTTCGAAGTATTCTTTTGCTGCGCCACCTCGTAAGAACATCATATAACTTTTGTATTGTGAATCGTTCAACCCTAAAGGCTTCCGGTATTCGATCAGCCTTGAACTTCACAGCTTAGTACGACATCCACGGAGCGTGGGTGAATGCTTAACATATCTTTATTATGTGCAAATATTTGTTTATGTTCAAAGGGCAAGCTAAATTGGAAATATAAACGAAACTATGACTTCATTACGTTAGTATTTGTGTGTATAAGGTTTTTATTCTGTCAGTTTGTAGTCATTCCTTTTTCAAATATTTGTTTTTAAAAATAAAAGTGGTTGTTCTGTTGACAACTGTTAGTACCTACTTCTATTTATACTTTTCTGTTAGAGTTTTTAATCACACCTATAGTCCCGCAGAGGTGTACCAATAGTACACCCATATTTTGCCAGTCAGGTTCGTCCTATGTAATAGGGGGTGACGCTATTGACATCTACCTGGCGCAAAACAAGTCTTCGGAATGCTATTGAAAACGTCCATCTAGAAACCCCCAATGACACTGCCCGATCCGGTTCCGGGCATCGCAATTAGGCCCTCATACTCAGCAGTAGTGCTTGCAAACACGAGACAGTTTACTAGTTAACTTGTTATTAGTTTTTAACTGTTTAATGGAAACCAAATTCGTATAACATAGTACCTGTTTTTTTTTACAAATATGTATATAAAAGGTGTGTCCGTGGCGTCACAGATAACAAAATAAAAAAGTGCTGGTCTTCTGTGAGGCCAAAGAGGCTCCAGAGAGTCCAGCAC
The DNA here is from genome assembly GCA_905147745.2 of Phlogophora meticulosa. Classification (NCBI taxonomy): domain Eukaryota; kingdom Metazoa; phylum Arthropoda; class Insecta; order Lepidoptera; family Noctuidae; genus Phlogophora; species Phlogophora meticulosa. Next base: position 17,260,927 of record LR990529.1, read on the forward strand.
TTTTTTATTTTGTTATCTGTATACTTGTTTAATTTCAATATTTTTTTCATATGGTTTTCCTGCACCTGTCCCAAGTAAGAGTTTTTTTTTCTTTCTTTCCTTATACATTAAACAAACAGGCTGCTTGTTTATGTATGAGAGATATGTGTTTGCAAACACACCCACGTTGTCGGAAAAATCTTAATAACGATTTTCATGGAAACTGAAGCATGTCCCCGAGGCGTTGAAAAAGCGTGGGTGTGCCCCCATATACTAAGGACCACCAAAAACAGTAAACAAGAATGATAATACAATATACATTAGCATTACATAACTTCACGACTATATTCCCGGAAATATAAGGCAGAGGTGTACGTATAGTGCGCCCATGTTAACCCAGTTATTTTTAAGTCTCATAATGTAATAGAAGTCGAGCATAGTATCCTTACTCAGGCAAATTTAGACGCTGGGCTGTGTCTGAGAAATTTCAGTTGAAATAACCTATAACACATTTCTCGACCTGAGAATCGAACCTAGTACCTCATGCTTAGCAGAAACGATTGCAACCATTAGTCAACATTAGTATTATGATTTTAAAATAACAAAGTGCTTGTAATTTAAGGACTGAAAACAGTTAAAACAACCACGGACTACTCTGTAAGAATCTCAAGTTTAATTTTAATTAGTAGATACTTGGAAGTAGCGAACTTTGTGATTTTTAGTTCCATTGAATAACTTCACTGGAAAAACTTCTCTATACTTCGAGGACGTAGTTATTAACTAATTCAAAACTTGACTTTACTTTGAGTAGTTAAGTACTTAATGATTTATTTCTTCTTTTTTACCCGTGAGGAGCTTGTGGCTACATAAAAACAGCTGCACGGTTTGATCGAAGGTTAAGCCACGCTTGCCAAGGTCAGTATGAGGATGATGTCGAGACTACTCCGTGCATCCGAAAGCATGTTAAGCCGTTTGTCCCTGCTGTCATTTGTAGATCTTTGACAGTCGTTACGGGTAGTCAGAAGCCCGGAAGTCTGATAACCAGTCTTACCAAGAGGTATTGTGTTGCCCAGTAACTGTGTTGTGGAGGTCAAATAGTCAGTCATTCTATTCAATGAGAGAGAGATAATAAATAAAATAAATAAAAATTGCTGGACAATCCACACAGCATCATCTAGACCCAAGCTAAGCAGAGCTTGTGTTATGGGTACTAGATGACTGATATACTTAATACAATACATTACATAGATAGATATTTTTATTATACATAGGAAATACCCAGAACACCCGGAACAAATATTTGTAGATCGTACAAACATTTGTCCCAAGGCGGGAATCGAACCCGCAACCTCTTGCGTCGCAGGCGGACCTTCGCCCACCGCGCCACATCGGTCGTCATAGATCGTAGATGTAGAAGGAACCCATGCATTATTATTCTTTGTATAATTTATTGCTCTTGTTTGTGTTTATGGACTGTTGTCTGAAATAAAGATAAATTATTATTATTTCTTGACCAAATTAAGTATACTGGAACGCCCAGGCAATCTAAACTGTGTCGGCTATCTCATAAGTAAACGTCAAAACGTAACATCTGAACGATCCATTTTCCCGCCCGTTTTGAGCTACGAAGACCAACGTAGTGTGGGCTTGCGTTTTGTGAGCTTGGAGTGACTGCCGCTTCATGTAAAATACTGGTATTCAGCTGCACCCGGGTAGACTGGACGCCGACCCCAACATAATTGTGAAAAGGCTGGGCAGATGATGATGTTCCGACTGCGGCGAATTGAAATCAAATATCGGGGTGGCGTAACGCCCCATTCTGTAGAGTTACGGCACCACATTTGAATAAAACTACTGCGTAAAGATACGGAATCTATTCTATCCGTTTGAGTCGCATCATTGTTAATTGTGGATTCATCTGCGTTATTATTCTTTGCATTTCTTTGCCTTTTGACTTAATTTGTACACAGGGTCGAAAACTACAATCAGATTTTATCCCAAAAAAAAAAGTCATTTGAGCCAGTTCAGCATAACAGGGATATTTGATAACTTCCCATACCCTGTTATTTCAGGCATTTACCCAAAATACCATTCATGTAGGTACCTACCAGAAATATTCACCACGGACCCTTAACGTCAGTAATTACAGGGTCTATAACAGGGTCGCCACGTAGAGCTACCGATATAAACACGAATGACCGATCCCATCATTTATTCATTAACTCGTGTCGCGCGTTATCACCGCAGATTATGTCGGGAATAACGTGCTTTACCAAGTGATTTTTTATTGATTTTATAGTGATATTTTTGACGACACGGTTGGCGCAGTGGTTGAGCCATCGGCTGCTGCGCCGCGTGTTGTGGGTTCGATCCCCGCACGGAACAAATATTTGTGTGACCTACAGGTAGTTGTTCCAGGTCTGGCTGTTTGTGTATGTGAGTTTAAATGTTTGTAAACGCACCCACGATACAGAAAAAATTCCTAGTGTGGATAACGTTATTATAAAAATAAAAAAAAATACAAGCTTTGAAGGGTTCGTGACCCTATGCCAGTATTGCGTGTGTGTTGCACACAATAGATAGATGTGCCTCGCACTTTGATTCGAGTCATTACGTAGTTTATAATCGCTTTTACATATTATAAAACAAGGACGAGCGCCGCGTCTGTCTGTCTGTCTGTTCGCGATAAAGTTAAAATCTACTAAATGGATTGTCATGCGGTTTTCACCAATAGACAAAGGTATTTATGAGGAAGGTTTGACTGGTTTTTTTTGGTTTACGTTCTGTGTAAATTGGTGAAGGATGATTACTAAAGATGTCGGAAAAAGTCACCCCTTCTGATGCCTTTCGTTGCATGCACTGCGTAAACAGTTAAAGTTACATGAAATCAAAGTACTGTGGAATTGTTTCTCTCAAAAAGTAGCGCTTTAATATCCGCTACTGTATAAATAACTCGCAGCTGTATCTAAACGGACGGTCGTTCGGTAAAGATAAAAGAATATAGGTACATATATGTAGGTGTGTATTATATTTCGTTCGAAGGTCCGCCTGCGATGCAGGAGGATGCGGGTACGATTCCCGCCTTAGGACAAAAATTTTGTACGATCTACAAAGGTTTGTTCCGGGTGTAGATATTTTTTATTATACATAGCAAACACCCAGGTTTGCTATGTATAATAAAAAATATCTATCTATGTAATGTATTGTATTAAGTATATCAGTCATCTAGTACCCATAACACAAGGTCTACTTAGTTTGGGGCTCGTTTTTGATGAGTGCAATCTTTTTTTTTAGGTTGAATCCTTGTGGAACCGGGGCGGATCGCTAGTAATATTATATAAGTATTCAATGACAATCATAAGGACCTAGTTCAAAACATAGAATGTAAAACTCTTCGTCTTGTACACCTTACAAACTCACAAATAATAACATTTAGAAGTTGAATAGGGTGTTACAATGACCGGTGTTATCGCAAAAGCGATCTCTTACAGACATTTGGATGGACATGATAGAAAAGGAGAAAAGACATGAAGGTAGTCCATGATGTACTATTTACAAATATAATACATAAAGTCTGACAATCATTCTTATCTATGGGCATTGTGTTACCCTAACAGGGCTGTGAAGGCGAGAAAGGCAGTCGCTCTATGTAAAATTTTCACATTTAACTGGATCCGATTAGACTGCAACATGACCCCAAAATAGAAAAAAAACTAGGCAGATGATGATGATGATGATTAAAAACATAAATATTTAAATATACATACTTACATACAATATATAAGAAATGCAAGACATGTATTATTATAATCACAGAGCTTAGAACTGTGATAATATTATGTCACTTTTGGAGAGAGGTAGGTATTCCTAATCTTGCATGAAATCGTGCTAGAGCTAGCACGATTTCTTGCAAGCAGTTACCAACTGAAAACGTCAACAATTTGTACTAAGATTGATACAGCGCCTCTACATTACGTATGTGAAACTAATTTCCTGTAACTAATAACTAGGTAAATTAACGTTTTCGGTCGGTAAACTTCTCGCTAGAAACTTGTGCTAATGCTCGGCTACATATTTTGAAAAGACGATAACAGTTAGAGCAAATTGTACAGACTAGCGCAAAAAAAAATCATAAAGAGAATTAGAACTAATAAAAACCTAACTTTGAATTTCTTAGAAAAATACTGCATGACTTTCATGAATAAAATAGTTTATTTAATGAAACTAGGTAATAATGGTGTCAAAAATTCTTGAATGGAACATAATATCGTAGATTCATTATAAAATTCACGACATTTTCGTCACCTTATTTTTCTACGAAATATGCGCTGTTCATGAACTGTAACTATTTACAATTACAATATTATTTTCATTTAATGTCGAGCCCAATGACAGGCTGTAAATGGCGCCCACGCATTAGTAGCTATATTGTTACTGAATTAATGTTTCACAGAATTTTTATATTGAAATGGCCGTTTATAACGGCTCTTTTGGTTTTTCGTATGGAGGTTTGACAATATCCTCTTCAAATCATGTCTAGACTTTAATATTTATACATTTTCTCAGAGAAGTCAGATAGGAAACACCGAACACATCTAGTTGTCAAACAAATATAATTTATCTAATAGACGCTATTTTTTTTAAACGTTTTCCCACTCTAGAAATTTCTTCTGTATCGTGGGTGCGTTTACAAACATTTAAACACTCACATACACAAACAGCCAGACCTGGAACAACTACCTGTAGCCCATACAAACATTGGTTCCGTGTGGGGTTCGAACTCGCCACACGCAGCGCAGCAGACAATCGCTCAGCCTCTGCGCCAACAGTCTCGTCCAATTTACTTCTTAAAAAAATTTAGTCGTTGTGCGAGTTCACATTTATTTTCTACCACTCTTTGTTCTACAAACATACATAAACTCACTCCTTTTTCCAATGGGGGCAGAAACTACATAACGCCACCTGATATCATTCTTACATACTCCTTTATCTTCATTTAAGTCCATATATCTTCGTTCTTCTTTGTTCTCTAACTTATTGACTCATGAATTATTCCCAAAGGGATTTAAGGTTCAATCAGTGTATGACCTTATTAAAACAATAGACTCCAGACTTGTCAATAACGTGCTTCGCTTTATAACTAATATTCTAAGTTTAATAACTAACTTATATTGGAACTACAAAGGTTTATAAGTGGAGTAGATGTCTACTTCAACAAACACTAAGTTTGTAAATATGGAAGGAGGTAAATTGTTATCCATATCTTTCACATAAGATATCACCACGCCTGTTTTCCCCGCAGAGTTATGGAGAGGGGTACTTATAGTACTACCCACATTTCACCAGTTATGTTTAGGTCCCATGTGTTTGGGTGTGAGTCTATTGCCACCAAACGAGCGCAAATACATTGTCATGATGGCCCAGTGGTTTAGGCCTCGCCTCTTGTGCACGAGGTTGTGGGTTCAAAACTGGGCAAGTACCAATGTGAGTTTTTCAATTCATATGTACTTTCTAAGTTTATCTTGGACATCATTGACATCGGTGAAGGAAAACATCGTGAGGAAACCTGGACTTATATAATTAATATAAGTCTGAAATCGCCAACCCGTCTTGAGCAAGCGTGGTGATTAATGCTCGTGCCTTCTCTGTATGAGAAGAGGCCTTTGCCCTGCAGTGGGACAGTAATAGACTGGTACTGGTACTGGAGCGCAAATCCAGGCTCCAGGCTGATACTGAGAAATTCTAGAAGGAAAAACCCAATAACATTTTGAAAGACCCGCATTACGCCATTCACGTTTAAGGCCTATGTAATAAGAAGCGGCCTAAGGCCATATTTTCAAAAAATATGAAATACGAAAGACCATATCGCCTTAGATGAAACTTTTTAAAATCACATCTACGTGTTGGTCCTTTTCCCCAAACGATTACTGGAAAAGACCAAAAAAAACTCGACTCATGAAAGGCAAGAAATTGTTATAATATTACCTAATGATTGAACAGGATGTTCGATGATGTAGCAATTTGTAGGCAGTTAGCGATGCCCGGAGCGTGTACGTGAACAGTTCTGTAATAACACTAATTGAGATGGAATGAGAACGAACATCTGTTTTACGCTTATCAAAACAGCGGTCGATGCTTGATTTCTCAATATCATGATTGATTTTTAATGGAAACGTTTGAAGTATTCTCTTGAGGTAAAAGGAAACGCCCTTTATATCTGAGAATGGAGTAAGAGGCAACTTATTACAAGTCCCTAAAGTACATGCAAAGATAATAATTTTACATACAAGAGCGCAAAAACTGCAGTGATTGGTTGAATACCTTATCAACGTCCAATCACGTCACTGGACTTGTGTTTACTTTTTGACGCATTAACATTCCGTTCCTAAAACCTTTTGTTATGATATTTTAAAGAGTAAGACTTGGTCTAGTCATATTAGTCACTATTGCAACGATGGATTAATCCCTAACCGAGGAAATAAAACTCTGCCACGAAACAGACTAAATTTCACATATTCTGAGCTAGGTATTTTATTTGCAACTTGGGACCTACCCACATTGCTTCTAAAATAATCATTATTTACATTCGATCGAGTCTGCCAGTCAATGTTAAAAGAAAAACAAAAATCTTATCTTTAATCCCTACAGATCATAAGATTCCCGAGAGACTAGACTAGATTTTTTTTTATCGCACATTATATAAATCTAATCTACAATCTGGTGATAAGCCTTTTAAAAATACTAAGAGAAGAGACATCAAAGTGAAAAATCTGAAAAAACAGTCCTGAAATAAATTACGTCTGCTTCGTTTTATGTCAAACGCATTTAAGTCAACGAACTGCATGAATATTTTCATAATGGGTTATTATAACTGTCTAGTCATATGAAGGACCAAAATTATTCGAAATTATTTGCGTAATTATTCGAAACCGTCACTAGAGACAGAATTAATTAAGTGAGCGTTGTGAAGGTTGAGTGCCCACACACATTACTGCTGTTGATTTTAAAAGTAATTTTGCTTTCTGCTATACTTAATTCGGCAGCAAATTAAAAAAAAAATGTCCCCTAGGCCGCGAAGTTCACACTTTTATCTAAAAAAGATATAATGCCTACTTGAAAATAAAATATCGCACCTATATAATAATAAAACCAAAACTTATGAATACATTTCTATTGTGTTCGTACAGTAAAAAGCCTACACAAATAAATCAATCCCCTTCCTCCGACAATCAGTTAATCCTAAGACAAAAACCCAATTAAATTAATCAACGAAAATCAAGTGCTAATAGTACTGAAGGGATTAGTTAATTCCCATCCCACCTCTCAAAGAAATTTCAGCGAGAACGAGTAATATCGTCACGATTTAATTTCCTCTCTCAAGGAAAAACCCTTCTCTCGCCCTTCCTTCGTCGAAGCTAGAAATACATTAATTGAATACCGGCCTCGGTGCAGAATTCCTAACGTGAAGAAGGACCAACATTTAATCGAATTGATGGTGTTAAAAAAAGATCCGCCATAGCAGTTTGACCTAATTGTTTTAAAGTTTATGTTTTAACTAGTAAAATAGATTTCTCAGAACAGCTCGTTCGTTCAAAATTTCTCGGTATTCGGGGTACTAGTTTGAATGGTTGTATACTAAAACGATCCGAACGTGTGGGTTGTTCCACAGAATTTTTGCTGTGTCTAAATGTAGTAGGTACCTAGAATTTGATTCAAGAGTAAACCATAATAAAGGTATTTTCTTTTCATCTCAAAATATCTACAATTGAAAAGAAAAATCAAGGACCCAATTCCAAGATCAAATAAGTAGGTACTTACTTAGTTTCTTTATAGGTAGGTACTAAATAATATTTTATTTTATCCAACTAATTTCGTTTTTCAACAGAAAGTACCTATAGCGTACCAAAGGACCAATTTATCCCCAGCGTTTCTTATTAAAATCGAACCTACGCAAACAGATTAAAAACGTCTTCATGTCGCGACCAGGGCGTGACTCCATTAAAGAGGAAATATTTTCCTAATAAATTGGCTTCTTCCAAGTCCCTATAGATTTATGCACGACAATCACCCGTCACCCTTCAGGGAAATTAGCTTCGACCCATATTTTAGAAACTAAGTGATGATTTCGGAAGTCGACATTACCAGGAAATTGATAAAATAACATTTTCCACATTTTTGGTATATTTTTTACGAGTTTTATGTTAAATGATAAAGGTTCACGTTATATGAGTTGACTGGGGACTCTCTCGGTTATATTAGGTTATAACTTCGCTTGCGTATCTCGAGATGAGAAATGGATTATGTCAGATAAGGGCCAGCACCCACCTGCATACTAATAAACTCTTATTGATAGCTCTATTCTGCTCAGCATGAATATTAAGGCAATTTTCCTCTGAAATCGTCCGTCGTTGTCCCCTGTTGGGGGTTCGCGAGCCCTTCCTTCCCAACACCAATTTAATACCTTACGAGTCTCAGGGACTTTAAATAATCGAAAGACTACACGGATGAAAGTATTCGACTGCAATGTCGTGTATTTATGTCACCGGATTATCACAAACACCGTCGCCCTCATAAACAAGGGGAACGGTCTATAAAATACTTAACCTCGGAAATATATGGTAAATCTGGAGATTATACTCGTTGTCACTTTACACCGAGTTTATTAATAAGGGAACGCGAGCTTATAATAAATCGCACGACATTATAAAGTCTCTATAAATTGTGACAGAACATTTAATTAAAATTTTGAAACAAAAAATACAATGGAATATTGAATAGTTTATAATCCATACGTACACGGAAGGCAATAAATTGTAATGTTACAATACAACTGATGAGTTAGCAATATGCCGTAAATACCTTTTTGTCCTTCTAGTATCTACAGACATCATTAATATTAATAGTACAATACGTACAAGACACAAGGAAATTCTGATGTTTTTCCTCTAAAGACAGCCTTGCCGTTTGTGCCCAGCGTCTTAAATATTCACATGATCCTATTTAACTTAATCTATGTATGTATAAGCTAATTAGCAGTAATTGAATTATTGAGCTAATTGGAGTTAAAGATTCACCTGAGGGTAATCTATTTAGAAGTACTGCATAAGGAATGTTTGCCAGATAACTTTATACATTTGGTTTTAGCTTTTTTCAACTAATTTGAACATGATCTCAATATTATTTATCTATGAGTTCAGTAGGTACATAATTCTGGACCTCTCGGCATTTAATTTCTTTGTCAGTTTTTCCTAATTTCTACGTTTATACTGTTTTTTTTTTTAATGTAACCTAAATTTATAAATACGTGAAGGGAAGACTTTATAGTTACCCCTATTTAAGCATATTGCACACGGACGAGTATGAAATTTAGCATAGTTCAAGTTTATACGCAGCACGAGTGCAGAAGACTAAAATGGTCTATTTTGAACTACTAGTATACTTTAATGTGCACCAAAATAATAAAACATAGAAAAAAAAATCCCAAAAAAAGTGAACAAAGGGCTGTCTTGTCGTACAGGGCGATCTCTTACAGATAACTTTTAGACAAACTGAAAGAAAGGAGATAGATTTTGGTTCGTCACTGTACCAAAAACTCTTATATAGAATTACAAAGATACTTTATAACTTATATACCATGGAGTGACTGCCATTCCAACCTCCACAGCCCCGTTTCTGATCAACACGATATCCCTTGGTAAGACTGCTTGTCTGACTTTCAGGTATCTGACAACCCATAACGACTATCAAATATCTGTGAAAGTCAACCGCGACTAACAGCCTAGCGTGTTTTCCGAAGCACGGTGGGGTTACGGTTTGGATGGTCACCCATCCTAGGACCGGCCTCGGCAAACGTAGCGTGATACAGGCTAGAAGTGACATTGACGAAAAACCTGATACCATTTGTAAACCTTAGCCCAAAATGTACTGAACTCCTAGTATTAGCTTGTGCGTCAATATTCCTTCCATCCTCTAATATATTCATATCCTCAAAACTTAATAAAAACAACACTAATCAGCATCTGCCTAGCCTTTTCCCAGCCATGTTAGGGTCAGCTTCCAGTCTAACCAGATGCAGCTTAATACCAGTATTTTATATGGAGCGACTGCCTATCTAACCTCCACAACCCAGTCACTGGGGAACACGATACCCCTTGGTAAGACTGGTTGTCAGACTTTCGGGCCTCTGACTACCCGTAACGACTGTCAAAGATCTACAAATGACAGCCGGGACCAACGGCTTCACGTGCTTTCCGAGGCACATAAAAACAACACTAATACAGAACTTAATATAGTTGAATAAATACAACGATTATTCCTAGAGGGAACATAGTTTGTCCTTTTTATCTCCTACCCACTCTCGAAGCAGCGCTCATACAATATTCATCATTGATTGGATGTTTCAAGACGAAGAGAACCAAAATATAAACCAAATTACTTGTTAGTAGTACCGGGAACTAATCTTCTTAAAGAACTTTAATGAGTTACGTTTAGTACGGACGGGCGTTCCAACTTGGTAGGAGAAAAATGTGGAATGTAGGCCAACGATATCTTGGTGAAGTGTGCTCTAGATCTGTGCGATTTGATATTTTAAAAAATATTAAATTGTAGCATGGATTTAGAGTGAAAATTGCATTGGACGGTTCGAAAAATGTGTCGTTCCTTTTGAATGTAGGACCAATACTTTCTTATACCTACCTTGAAAATTGTTTGTTTGGTCTATCACTCTCACTCACTGACGAACGGTCCCAAAAGAGTCTCAAGTTATGGCGAGATTTTTCTTCCCTTCCATTCCTTCCATTCGTTCTACCTGCTGAATGGATGTGCAGCTATGACTTACATTAATATAATAATACTAGCTGACCCAGCAAACGTTGTTTTGCCATATACATTATTTCTAGGAATTTTTTAAAGTAGAAAAGAAAATGTTTGGAGACCACCCTTATCACTAAGGGGTATGAAAAATAGATGTTAGCCGATTCTCAGACCTACCCGATATGCACACTCAATTTCATACAAATCGTTTCAGCCGTTCTGGAGGAGTTTGGTAACAAACATTGCCACACGAGAATTTTATATATTAGACTTTCCATTCAAGACTCGACCCATTAACCACAATATATATTATGAACGAAAACAGTCAGTCAACACAAACTTTCAATGTCCCTCTTGTCAATCAAACACAAAACACGTGCGTCTACAATTATGTCCCAGTTCTTCATAACATGATAATTGTTGATAGTGACGTCACTGTGAACTAATTGCATGTTAGTCAATTTTATGTCCACGTGTATGACCGACGTAATCGTTACGGGGATGCTCTAGGGACTCCTATCCGGAGTATATAAGGATCAGTCTAGACGTGCCACAATGTCACAACTGACAGCCACACAACGGCGTGAAAAATATCGCCTGCGATTGGCACTTCGGATTACAGTGATGTCGCTGTAAACTTACACAGACAACAAAATTGCGTAATTCTTGGCAATTAAGGGTAATTATGATAACGCGGCAACATAGAGTCATCTATGATAAAACTAAGTAAGTAAGCAATCAATTATTTACCAAAAAGTTTAATACGAGTATCTATGTGGTTTTAATCAAAATACATTTATTCAAATTAGGTTTAGAATCAACACTTTTTGAACGTCAAAACTTTTACAAAAGACAGTCCCTCAAAACGCCCACCCTTCACCACTTCGTTGTGTTTTTGCTGGGAAGAAGAAGTAGTGGAACAAACTCCCCAGCAACACACCACTCCCCAGTAATAAAGATACAGATATGTTGATATTACACATAAGTCCTACAAACTAGGAGAATCTTGTTTCTAGAAGGACACGATAATAATGAATAATAATAATCTTTATTTACGTAAGTAGCGTATTAAAATTGTGTGAAGATCCTGACTCTTTTGCTAGATGGTTAACATATATTACGATGTTACCATACCTAGAGTTGCGCGGTGGCTGTGATATACACGGGTCACCGTGTATATCACGCAACACTGACTGACGATGTGGTCAGTCAGTCAGTGTTGCGTTTGTGACCGCGATGTCGTCAGTATTGACTACTGACCACAAGTTCACGACAGTGTTTGAACGCATTTTCTACCGGGTTACTGAGACTTGTTTGCAACTGTTACTCGTCTGAACATACCGTAACACTGTAACACATCGTCAGCACTTTGAATGTTGTACCTACGTCACTGGTGCTACCCTAACCTTGTTAGGGTAGAAATAAAAGCTTTTGCTCAGTTCACATTTTTTCTACCGTAGTACCGTAAAATGTATGTGAAGTTGCCATATTATCAATAGTATTACTTCATATGCACGTGTGCTAAGTAAACAATATCGCGATACTTTTATCTTTGAAAATATCAATCTTGATTTCAAGCTTTCGACTAGTTTGAAAGGTATTAAAGAAATCTGCTCTCAGCAGATAGAAAACATATAATATGAGTCAATAAGTTCAAGATCATGACAGGTTGAATCTTTTATACAATCTTTATTGTTTACTGGCAATTTTTATTTTTTTCATTTCGTTTTGATCAATCATATTTTACGTTTCTTTAAGGCTGTTCACAATAAAACGAAATATTTTATTATGAATACAAATAAACAGCTTCTGCAGGCTTTATATTATTTTTCATTTCTATTCCAGAAATAGACAAACAACTAGTTGTTGAACTTAACTCCATGGAACGTTTATTACAGTTCACAACAATTTTCTTAATAAAAACTTTAACGTGAACCCACGTAGAAAGAAAGACTTCTTCTCACGCAAACTCCAACACAAAGACACCATAAAGGATAAAAAAATAATAAACTTGTAACATTTTCATCCAAAAACAATAATGTTGCCAGTATTGTCTATCGAAGACAAATAAATATCAACAGCTGTGAAAAGAAAGCAGAATATAAAAATAAGCGAAGAGTTTTGTTCGACGTTTAAAATTGTTCAGTTAAATTGTTTTTAGAATCGATTCAAACTAACGGCTTTGGAACAGCTGTTGCAGTCGAAGTCACAAATGTAATTAGAGAATTTGCAGCTAAATTAAAAGGACCCACGTCAGTGCAACTAAACTTATTATGTTTGTCAAAGAGGGAGTTCGCTTTTCAAAGGATTTGAACTGTGACCTGTCTGTCGACAATTAGCACCTCCTGTTTATTAATTATTATTAAACTCTCACTAACGAACTTCCACATACTGAAAAGATGGGACTAATGAATAATCAAACGCAGAATACAAAAATGAAACTAACCCTCAAATAGTAAAAGGAATAATCGAGCTAACGGCTACTGTGTACTTTTCCCAGTTCTCAAATTAACCGGGCAATCGAGAGTGCAGCCAGTCTTTTCACAAAATAAACCGATCGAACGTTTTAATGATCGGAGCGAGGATTGTAGCTTGGATAATTGACGTCAGCAACTTTTAACCAAACAGTCGTCTTTGTCCACCTGGACACACGATTGAATATGAACTCTATGAGGTGGTTATAAGGTTGCTTATTTAGGGGTTGTGTAAGTTAATCCGCTTGCCAGTTCGTGTTCACGCACCAATATTGCGGGTGGCAACTTTTTTAATTAATGGCTCTTCTAGTCGAGCTGTCTCAACTCGGCGATTGCTGAAGACTACACGGCGAATACCAAGTTGTTTTTTTATTAACTTTTTTTGTTTCTAACTTTGTCTGCGGCTTTCAATTTGATGGATTGGACTTTGCTTCATTTTGGCGCTGTGTTTTCTTTGAAAGAGTTGATATTATGATTCCTTTGCTCATTAATAATTTTGTTACGAGTTGGTATTGTGCTTTTCTGGTTATTTCACGAAGCTGAAATATTGAACAATTAGGTTTATTTGTCACGTGTCATTAATGAAGGTTATTGAAAACGTTTAACAGGCCAATTAACCAAAAACAAAAACTCCAGACCACACAGACTTTCGCCGAGGAGTTTCCATCATTAACCAATTAAACACCAACAACTCACTAAATATAATTATAACGCCCCATTTTCCCAAATATTTCAATTCTTCAATTATGTGACTGCTGTTATTTCCATATAGAGTACAGAAATATCAGCTGTTGTATATATTATTGTACTAGTGGTCGATGCGCGACTGCTGAGTATGAGGGTCTGGATTCCCAGGTCAGACAAAGTGTTATTGTGTTTTTCCTGGAATTTTCCAGCAGCAGAATTTCTCTGAAGTCAGGATTTGTGCCAGGCTGGCAATAGGTACACGCCTTAGAATAGAAAAGAATAGACTGTCAATAAAAAGTATTATACTACAATACAAATAACACAATCAAAAAATATTACTTGTAATAACTTAAAGAGCTACATATCTATACATGAGACTTAAACCATGATCCATGATCTTAGCCATGATCCTAAAAATGTTAAATTTGTGTTCTTTATTGGTAAAAAAAAAAAAAAAAAAAAAAAAAAATTAAACATAACTGGCGAAATGTGGGTATACCTAATAGGTAAATATATACATATTACCTCTGCTCAACCCTTCGGAACAGGATAGCTTGATGTGCTGGCGTCTGTACCAGAACATTGAATTTATTAGATTAATTAATAAGTATAATGACGAAGTCGGCTTGATTTGGCTTGTATTACCAGGTCGAACAGTTCTCAAATTGTCGATTTATACCTATACGTTACGCAATGCGAATATACCTATCGTAAAGTTCGCAGAAATATTGGTTTAGGTTTTTAGCTGGATTGAGGATTAATCTCGGGCTGGCTTTTGCTCTAGATTGATAGCTCGAATATTTCTGAGTGATGGTCTGTTACGGGTTTTAGCTAGATTTGATTTTACTGTTACAATTCAGAAAATATCACGCCAAGTTTTGTACTTCATCTTTACTATTAAGCGCTACAAGCTACAAACACTACCCTGTTGGTTTAGTGGTTGCAAGCGCTACTACGTATCATGAGAAATTAGGTTCAATAGGGATGATGCCTGTGTAAAAAAATATATTTTTAGTCTTATTTTTTGCTTTTTCATAGTATTAAAAAATGACTCAGATTAAACGCATTAAAAATGGGGAGCTCAAAATGACACAACTCTGTATAAAATATATAGGTGTGACGTCATGCCACATTCTAACTCAATGTACCAAAGTAATCTTTTGATTAAGTAAAAATAAAATACATGTCCAATATTTTACAATATCTACCAGACGGATAAAAAATAATTTTAGTCATCATCCTGAGCAAATTGTTATTAGGTTTCTGAAATTTCTTGGTATCAACCTAGAGTCTGGATTTGTGCCCAGTTGATGGCAATAGGCTCGTCCCCAATTACGTAGGACTTAAATATTACCGGCGCAATGGGAATGAACTATAGGAACACCTCTGCACACCCTTCAGGGATTACGTGTTATGTTTACCTACAAGTGTTTTCAAAGTAAAAGTAAGTCTCTGATTAATATATATTTTTATATCCATCCTCTTAATAATTCTGAGCTCAAATTTAGGCAAATACCAATGTGACTTTTTCTTTTCATAATTATGTAGGTACTTTCTAAGTTATTCTTAGAAACTTCCGACATCGGTTAAGGAAAACATCGTGAAGAAACCTGAACTTATAATTAATATACCCAAGTCTAAAATCGTCAACCCGCCTCGAGCAAACTTGATGATTAGAGCTCGTGCCTTTTCTGTATGAGAAGAGGCAAACGCCTGAAGTCATAATGCAGGGTCTTTACCCTGCAGTGTGACTTCAGGGAATTAGTTGACAGGTTAAGTACGGTAGGTACGGAGAGGAGAAAATGGAGCAATTTCCATCCTTACTTAAAATACCACACGAGAGAAGAGAAAATATACTATCTGTACCAGCAGTTCTGCCAGCTGCTGGTACAGATAGTATATTTAAAGTCTTTGATATGAGTTTGTCGATTTTTGCTTGAACTAAGTAGAGCGTCATACGATGCGGGCTCAAAGCTCCCTTTAAGCGCCAAGTTGTTGGCACTCAGACATTTTAAAAAGGTGTTTAACCGTAGACAGAGTTTGTAAAATAGACAAGTCACTGGATAATAATAATACTAAGATAAGGGCACACTTATTAGATTAAGTAGTTAGAGTAAAAGAGACAGGACATAATTATTATATTATTTTCTCAATCTCCTTGTCGTATGCAAAGTTTTGTCGAGCTGAGGCCTGTCATACAGTATTACACGACTGCGCTAGTTACATTGTACCTTCTTTATTTTTAGCATAGACAATACTCTATCTGAGTGTATGCAGGCTATGTATCAACATTTCTTATTGGTCGAATGGTGTATATTTTACTGCTCTATATGTTGGATAATAAAAATCACACACAAAATAAAAAGACACAAATTGGAAAAAGCATCGGTCCGCCTTTGCTAATAAGCAGAATCGGTCGGCAGAGAAGAAAAACTCTACTATGAATTAACATTTTAATATCCCGTTCGATTAAAATGAGGTTACATTACTCCCGACTCAATGACTTAATTACCTGCCATCATGTTTCCAGTCTATACCCACATACCGGTACTGAACTGGCACAAAATAAAATAAAAAAAAGGTGGCCGCCGACCCGCCATTAAATTCCCGCGTTTGGTACACAAAATGGACGAATGCACTCCGCAGCGACCTGAGCTTATTTTTTATTCGTGGATCTAGTTTCCTGTTTTCATGGAATGCAGTTTGCAATTTATTTCGTTACAACGTTTGAAAAATAAATATGCACACATAATAATATTATGCGTTTCTAATATTCCAAAAGTGGAAATATCGCCAACTAGGAGTGTTGCAGTTAGTGCCCAAAAAACTCAAATTACACGAAAATTGGATGACTCAGTAATTTTGCAACACTTAAAGTCTAACTAGTTACAGTTGAATACCAGCATTTCACATCGACAGCTTATGTGGCCTCCACAAGCGAGTTATTATGTAAGCCCCTACGGGAAGTCTGGCTATTAGATTTGCGAGCTTCTGACTACTAGTTACGTGGACCTTTGACAGAAGGTCTAAGAATGACAGCCGAAGCCGGCTGCTTAAAGTCCGATTTGACACAAGAAGGGGTCCGAGTACGTCATGGATACCTATAAACTGTCCGACCTCGCATAAGCTAACCTTCCATCCACTTAAGTGGCTGATAGTGTAAAGCCGCAAGCCTTGTCTTTAATCATGTGCTCACCTTTACGCACCCTAGGCCTCACCTCCAGGTGGAACAGAAAATGTTAAGCATCGTGTTGTTAAAGAACGGTTTCTTCTGTACTCGAAACACGCTGCTTAAAATTTAAAAATAATTAACGCTGAACCACTGTTAATACAAAGAAAACAACGGAGTTGTGCGATCCCCCTCGACTTGAAAAGGATAATTGGATCTCAACTCAGACAAAACTTAAAACAAAAAAAAACTCGAACACGATTCTAGCTTTGACCTGTAAAATAAATTTGTTTCTAAATAAAAGAAGGGTCAAGTGCGTAGTACTGGCAACCGGCGTGAACGTTACGCCTATAAGAACAATTTTAAAATTGAAAATACAACCATCCTGTTACATCTAGGTTGAAATGAATGAGGCAAGCATCCATATGATTATTTAATATAGTCTTAAAACTAAATGAATTTTGTATTCGGAACGGGTATTTTCAAATTTGAAATAGTTCGAACTGACATTACGTTTACGTCAATGAGTAGTGTTAGTACACTGATGTATGAACGCAAATGAAGCAAAAGAAGTATATAAGAATCGTACCAGGTGTCGCTCTTTATGCCTATACAGAGCGACACCTGGTTTATGGGGAAAAGGCGTGGGTTTATGTATGTATAACAAAAGATTCAACTACCTACTCAACCACACACTTGAACTTGACCTTCCATTGATTTTCCGTGACCTTTCCATAGACAATTAATGATCATGAGACCGCGTTTTTGTACTGTAGCTGTTTTATTATCGTTGACTTCATCGCTCCGAGCGCGACGAAGAATGCTGGTGGATGATCTTAGTTTGAGATAAGGAAACCTTTTGGTGGTGGCGGCAAATTAGCTGCTGTTCATTAAAACTGGACATTTTGTTACTAACGACGCAAAATTACCCTGTTTTGGCCTTTTCATGTCGATAAAAGAACGTTTGAGACGTATCTACGAGGATACGAGGAAATGATACAACTATATTATTTAAAACTTCATGACCTTTGAGTTTTGAAAATGTAGAACTGTTGTTGCAGGACAATACGATACGTTTTGATACTGCTAAGACTGGTTGTCAGATGGGCGGGTTCCTTACAACCCGTAACGACTACCTAAGATACACAAATAACAGTATAGTATGCTTTCTGGGGCATGGAGGGGTACCGATGTGTAATGAATAATCACGCATCCACTGATCGACCGCAGTAAGCGTGGCTTAACCTTTGATCGACCCTTGCGGCTGTCAACATCTTGCCCCACGCTTACTAGATACTATAATCACTAAATACCCACCAATCGACTCAATCTCATTGCGACTGACATTAAAACCAAATGTCGACAGTTAAAAAGTTACGGATTTAAGCCATTATTCTTTTACTGTTTGGGTAAAAAATATCACTCAAAGTGCAAAGACAAAATTCGGAATATTTCTACTAAAAATATTCGTGAAAGCAAGCCCTCTTTGCAAATGTGGCAATATGACATCATGCTCCCGCGGCACAGGATAATGGAAACAGCTCCAGAGATTTCCACTGAATGCCATCTTTATCTAGATGTTACGTTTTAGGATTCCGCGGTCGGGTTATAAAATGGCACCTTATAACAAAATGAAGCACTTTGTCTATGACAGCGAAAGGGGATCCGCTTGCGTAATCTAAATAGACTTTCATTGACTGGAGAAATGAGTTAGCTAGAGTGATCTCATTGCTTTGTGCGCGAGACAGACTGATCTAAGAGCGTTTCTACATTGAATTAGTCTCACGGAGACGGAGGCTTAAAGTGGCTACCTATGTGTGGTTGCAAAGCTGCTAGGGTTATACGGCTGGAAGAATTCAAATTGGATGTTTTGTCATTTGTAGATGATGCCCGAAAATCTGACTACCAGTCTTACCAATGGGTATCGTGTTGCCCAGTTTCTGGGTTATGGAGGTCAGATAAGCAGTCGCTCCATGTCAAATACGTTACCGGTTAGACTGGAAGCCAACCCCCACATAGTTGGGTAAAGGCAAGGCAGATAATGTTGATGACTATTATCCTTTATTACAAGTAAATACGCTCCTGCGTATCTTATGTGCTTCTCAATCAAATTCATCCAAAGGTTGTCTGTAAGAAATCACTCTTAGCCGTAGCACCCAACTCTTAAAACATATTATTCGTAAATATGTACTGTACAATAAGAGAATTCTATTCTATTGTACTGGGGGTCTACGCATTTCGTAAACACGCCGAATCAATGGTAAATCAGATTCCAGGTATAAAAATTGTTTGATCCAGTAAATGCTGAATAAAATTCTGTTAAATGCGATTAATATTTGAATTCCAAAGATACGGAACTCCGAGAGCGTATAAAATTTTTGGAATACCAGGTTTTTCTGAGATAGAACATTTTTATCATCACGAAGGTGGGACGATGCGGTACAATTTCCTTATTTTTCTATTTTCAGAGGTGAAGACGGCGGGAGAAATGATATAGTCGACAGCTATGTGTTTTCATCATGCTGACATTTCCCTACTGGGTATTACATACATGCCTACATTTACATGGATGGGGGAGACGATTGTACGTCAGCTTACAGCATCAAATTACAATAACATTTTTTTTTGCCAAAGTAGAGATCTTTTCTATCCAATACTAATAAAATTGAAGTGTATATTTGTAATGTCAAAATAACAGTCTTTTACTAAACACAAATTAAAGTTTATGCGGTAGTTCTACCAAAAAGCTTTTCGCGGTCTGTCTGTCTGTTCGTTTGAGGTAATCTCCAAAACGACTATCGTTTTTGACGGGACTTTCACTGACGCTGAAATAATGAAAACCCATGTTTTGTTAAATTCCTCACGGACAAAGTCACGGGCACAGCTAGGTGTATTTTTTTTTAATGTTTCACCATACCAGGAATTTCTCATGATACAGGATAAATTCCTGGTATGCGATTACAAACATTCAAACTCACATACACAAATAGAACCCGAACTACTACCTATAGTATATACTCGTATATATATGTATACGTTCCTGTACGTAAATGTTCCTTGCGGGAATCAACCACACAACACGCCCACGATATTATTAAAATCGCATTAGCAGACTCCCTTCACATCTAGACTTCCCTGAAACGGCAGATTTCCTTTTATAGACTAAACAAAGTTTATGTTCAACTCCGATAGAGGTAGATTTGAAAGGGTTTCAACCGTACCCACGCAGGAGCCAGCTCCGGCTTACAGGATTATAACTTCACACTGCCCCAGTTCCTGATCATGTGTTGGCTCACTGCCAACCACAGGGGTAAATAACTTGTATGCTACTTATTGTCGGTTCCAATTGTGTAGTGCCCTGATTACTGACGGCTGTTGCTATGGTTTGGATCGATGCGCGAGAGTACGCTGCTGACCGTGACATATTAAAGTACTGTCATCGTATATCGATTTGTTTGCAAACTGTTCATAAAAAGAAAGGTAGGATTTTTAAATCGGTGGATATAGGTGGAGTTTATTACCTATCTTCTCCATAAGAAACTGCCTTTTGGAAGGGGTAACTAGAATCAATAATTTTATTAAAATATGGAGAGCGTGACGATGTGACTTCTACATTATTCTGATGGCACGGTGGGCGCAGTGGCTCAGCGATCGAATGAACGCCGCGTTTCGTGGGTTCGATTCCCGCACGGAACAAATATTTGTATGGCCTATAGGTAGTTGTTCCGGGTCTGGCTGTTTATCTATGTGACTTTAAACGTTTGTAATCGCACCCACAAGAAATTCTTAGTGTGGGGCAAGATATTAAAAAGAAAACAAAAATATGTAACAACGTGGTACATTTTTTTAACCTACCCTTACTTTACGACTCCACCCACGAATACCAAAACATTGTATGTTATACTGTGAAAACATAACTTTATTATTACTTGGGGAACCACATAGCCTACTTCTAATATTTTATAGACCAAGTACAATATATCTATACAAATAAACTACCTGTGTCCACGACTTTATTCGCGTGGAATTTAACAATATTCCAGGGGTTTTAATTTTACTATGCGGAACCGTAAAACGATTTCTAAAATAAAATTGTAGTACAGACACAATTAGACAAAAAAATGTTTTAGTTATAACTACCGTATAAGATTTCAGATTCACATGCCTTTAGTAAACATTTTAATATTACAGACACTCACATTCTATTTTATTTGTAAACTGATATGTGTTTTTACCTGCCTAGTATCTTTACTGACTACTTGATTGAAGGTAATAATTGTTTTCCAACCTTTTACTATAAAAAAACTGTCTCCTGTTGCGCATACGCAGTCATAAAACACACATACTACCGCGAGAGGTATATACGTACATAGACATACAATTTACAAGATAACGTCGACCGTACGGTACAGGAACATCAAGTTACTTACGAAGTTGCGAATTGGAAATTACGTTGTTAGCATTAAAAAAACCGTACCAGTGCGAGTCGGGCTCTTCCACGAAGGATTCCGTATCATAGTACAAGATTCAGCGAAGCGATTGCTAAGCTCGAGCAAAAAACACCGAGAATATCTTGTTCCTTGTATTGTGGGCCCACTTTCATTTATATTTTTACTATTTGTTGTTATAGTGTCAATAGAAACACTTTATCAACAATCATATTACGGTTCATGAGATACAGCCGACTTACAGATATACGAACAAACCGACGGAAAACGGAGGCTTAGTAAATCTTTAGGGGAACTCTAAAACTTGATGTAAACCTCTTACTTTGACTATAAAAATCTCGGTTACCTACTGTTCTTTTATGGTTAGGTATCTAAAGAAAAAAATTTTTTATACTTTGAGGTACAGAGGCACATCAAGCTACCCCAAAGTGTCAAATTTCCTTGATAGTTTTTCAACTTTATCGCAATAGAAATAAGGTTTATGTTCAATTGGGAAAAACTGCCAGTTTGGAGTAACTTGATGTGCCTTCGTCTGGACGTAGTAGAAGAAATGGGCTGCTTTTGATGTGAAAATTTTGTGTGAGGAAGTCAGGAAGCTCAGTTGTTTAATTTGGTTAAAGAAAATACGGAATACGGAAGACATACAAATGTTTGTTTTGGGAACACGTTCAGACGTATTTCTTTCCAGTATCCGTGTGTCAATATGGTAGTATTGTGAAGGTCGTTGTTGTCAATAATAAAAGGCTTCCTAGTACTCGTATTTTCTTGTTTGTAAGTTCTGCCAAACTCAATGTAATATTCACGTAGGTAAACGGTCCGCCGTCACAGTATCGTGTCCTCACTTTAGATTATCGATTTGTTATTATAGTACGGTTTTGGTTTAAACTTTTGTTTTTTAACTGATATTTATTTGAATCTACAATTCGATTATATGAAAAACTTTTTGAATCACATGTCAAATTTAGCTACAGTCTGTATCACAATATGATTCGACCATAAAAACTTTAAAAAAGAAATCAGTTAAACAGTTTTTATTTCTTGCTTTTTGGTGGGTCGGTTTATAGTTTATCTAAGATAAGCCTAATGTCAATTGCTCGTAACCTTTTACAACAAAAACAATCATCCCCTATTTTCTACCCTATTTTTTTCTTCAAATTGAAATGGAACCAACTTTGAGGTCAAATAAAAAAAAAACACTGAAATCGTACTACGGTGTAAAACGTCATGCGTGGTCAAACATGAAAAAAATATGCATATACGAGTCGAATTGCGAACCAATTTCTTTTTTTCTCGTGAGCTTAAAAAACTCGTCGGAGTATTGTGAAGTTGGCTCTTTCCTCTTGCTTTATGAGATTACTAACGACTAGCTCCAGCTCACGACTTACAAAACATCGGGTTGTCTTTATAATATGTAAGTTTAATATTATTAAAAAGACTACAATGTAGCTCTAGTCTCAAGCACTACTGCTGAGAATGAGTTGCTGGGTTCGACTCACGGTTTTTTCAAAGTGTTATTGGGTTTCTTCATCTAGAATCTCTCTGTACCTAAGGTTTAGTTCCCCATTAGTAACAACAGGCTCGCCCCTTATTATATGGGACTTAGGCGATTGGCACACTCCATCACATCACGCAGCGTAGCGCGGAGTGCGTTTTCTTACGTTGTTTGCAAGTTTCTATGTTTGTATAGAAAACACGCGTAGGGCGACACTTAGAAAATGCATTAACGCGCAGTGTTCATCGGAAGTGGAGTCGTGAAGCGGTGCAGTGTGCCAATCGCCTTAAATATAACTGGCGAAATGTGGGATTACTAATGGTGCACATCTGCTTTACCCTTTAGAAAATACAGGCTGCAGCCTCAAAACAGTTACATTATTTAACAGATAAACACACTACAGCAACCTACATTGAATTCCTCCTACATGCGGGTCCCAAGCACAATGTCATTAGATAGGAACATATTGTAGTGGCAGACAATGTGTGCCGGCCATTCCATACACCAGTGAACCAGTCCTACGAGCTAACAATGGCCACGATGCTGGTGCAAGATATAGACTAATTTCGGTATACAATTGCTTGCTCAATTTGTGTGTTTGTAAGGTCCTTCTTGTTAGATTTGATTGTGTATGGTTTAGTATATATCCCCAATGTAGCAGTCTGGCAAATAGTTACGCATAACTAATAATTATTATCGTCATCTGCCTAGGCTTTTTCGTAATCGTGTTGGGGTCGGGTACCCGTTTAACCTGGTGTAACTGAATACCAATCTACATCGATCGATCTGATCTCCACAACCCATTTATTGGACAACACGATACCCTTTGGTAAGACTGGTTGTCAAAATTTCTGTCAAAGATCTACACATGGTAGCTGGGATAACGTGCTTTCCAAGACACGGAGCGTTCCCAACATGTCATGCATGGTGGTATGGGATGTTGGTATAAAAATCTCAATTAATTTCATGCAAATTTTTTGATTAACACCTTATGCGCCAAATGCGTCAAACTAACATTTTCTATTGTGTCACCTTATTTGGCAATTCATGTGTTATAAATAATGATTTGTAATTTGATTGATTAATAATAATTAATATTGATTTTGATTAATAATAATACTACAATTTGAATAATTTAGATGTTTGAACTCATGCAAAATTTTTGCAATCTAAGTACGCCAACGCTACGAATAGATTGGAAAGAAATTTAAATTACAGCTCTACAAAAAGCATTCAATACGTTTGCAGTTATTTTAGTACAACCACCGAGTTCACATTTCGACTCATTGAAGCTTTAAAAAAACTTGGGAGTGGTTAATGAAAATCCTGAGCTGTATTCGTAATGAAAATTGAACCCATACAAATGACATGCAACCTGAATAGATCCTTCAAGTTCAAAAGACTTTTTTTTAGGAATCCTGATGAGTACAGTTTTAATTAGCCTTTATTAATATTTTTATCAGAAATAACTTCATCGAAATACCTAGTCGTCGGAATTCGTGGAGTTTCAGGATTGATTTCAAGGTTTTCTTGATTTAATCTAAATTATATACATACGTTTTGATTTTTTGTGAACAAATTATTTTTTATGTAAGAGAAATCTACTCTCGTCTACATATTCTTACTATATATAGTAATAGTCTACATAGGCTTTCTTATTTTTCCATTCTGAATCAGATGATAAATGTATGGTCTTGTGGTTGAACAAAACAACCGCATGGCTCCATCAAAGATCACTCCACGCTGACCGAAGTCAGATACCGAGATTGCTCCGTACCTCGGTTAGCAGTTGATCCCGGCTGTCAGTCGTAGATCTTTTACATGTTGTCAGAGACCTGAAAGTTTCACAACCAGCCTTGCCAAAGTGTATTAAGTTACCCAGTAACTCAGATAGGCATTCGTTCCATATAAGATACTAGTATTCAGCTGCATCCATTTAAACTGGAAGCCGACTCCAAACCGAATTGAAAAGCTAGTATTTTACAGTTCTGAAATAAATTGTAATATATATTAAGCCATTCTCTCGAGCAAAGGCGTGCCCAGCCACTCATAATGAAAATATACCTATCTCTACTGAGTGAATTTTGTTGTCAACTAATTTGGACTTGTGTAACGTGAAGGCGCGGACCGCTTCAGACTTTATTTTCTCAATATTTTCAATCGAAAAGATTTTGCCGTTACATAAGATATATATTTTATAGAAATTGATTTGAAAATCATTTTTTTAATATTGATCTTGGTTTTCCAGATGCGGGCTTAGTACCTAAATTAGTACCTTAGTACCTTCTAATTCTATGTAAAAAGTTGAAAGGATGAATGTCTCAAAAAAGAAAAGAAAATAAAATGCATTTTGTTGGTTAAATAAATAAAATAACCAGCAAGGTTCTGTATGAACTCATCATCCTCCTGCCCTTATCCCAATTTATTTGGGGTTGGCGCAGCAAGTTTTCTTCTTCCATACATCTCTATTTGCCGTCATCTCATGGGTCACCTCTTTTCCTGCCATATCATCTTTCACACAATCCATCCATCTTTTCTTTGGTCTTCCTCTACTCATGTAACCCTGCACCTTCTTACTCAAAACTTTCCTTACAACATGGTCCTCATTCCTTCGCATCACATGCCCATACCATGACAACCGATTTCCACACAACTTCTCGGTCACAGGCGCCACTTTCAGACTTCCTCTTACATACTCATTTCTTATTCTATCCATTCGCGTAACACCACACATCCCCCTCAGCATTCTCATCTCAGCTGCATGTAACTGCCTTTCATTCATGAAAGGTTCTGTATGAACTATGATCTACTTTTTAGGTTATATCGTTTCATTACACCTGCAAGTATAATTTACAATACAGTCAATGGTGTTCTGACATATCCGCTCTGTTGTCGGAGTTTTTCGGCCAAAGTTGGAAATGGTAGCCACATGAAAGCTCATCAAAGAGCAGAACACCAAAGCTCTTAATACCCACCGTAGGAAGCCATCGAAATCTGTGTCCAAAATCGGCTAGATAACAGCATCACATCTGCACAGAAACTGTCAAGTTACCGCAGCTAAATAAAAGTCGTACTCTAGTGGTAATTAATAGAAGTTCACTGGTTTTATAATATACCTGTCCTATGTGACTAATAAACCATTTTCTCTTTCTTTACCTTTGCCCATACAAAGTAAAATGTATATATTGGTTTAGCTAACTGCATCCACAATTGCTTGAAAGCAGGTGATATTTACTAGAGGCGACATCGACGTAATGAATCTAATTACTATCGATTTTCTTTGCGACCTAGCTTACCTCTGCCACTTTATCGATACGAAGAATGAATTATTACAAGTAACTCGCCGCTGTTGGCATTTGAACTAACTTTATAAATTATTGACTTTTACTTTCGATGGCTTCATAATGAAGTCAATATTTTCGAACATTCTGCGGCTATTTTTTTACATTTTCGCAAAGTTTTATAAACGCTCGTATAAAACTTTGCGAAAATGTAAAAAAATTGTTGAGAAATAATTTCGATGACATTTTTATTATTGGATTTTTTAAGGCGGTTTTTCTTATAGTGAAAAGTATTTGATGAATAATATTTTGCTGAAGTTCGTCAACTACGGTAACGTGATTATTCCATGTATAATTATGTTCAAACAACAGTTGTTTATTTTATAATACTTCGCGTAAATGACAAAATTTGTTGTGAAATAATTTCGATGAAGTTTTTTAGTGGATTTTTAACTGGTTTTCCTGTAGGCTGTTTTTCCTGAGCGAGAAAAGTAATTGATGAATCATATTCTCTGAAGGTCGTCGACTAGACTAACGTGATTGTTCCATGTATAATATTTTCAAACAACAGTTGTTTATTTTATAATACATCGCGTAAATGACATAATTTGTTGTGAAATAATTTCGCTGAAGTTTTTTAGTGGATTTTTTAAGGCCGTTTTTCCTGAGAGCGAAAAGTAATTGATGAATCATATTTTCTGAAGATCGTCGACTAGACTAACGTTATTGTTCCATGTATAATATTTTCAAACAACAGTTGTTTATTTTATAATACATCGCGTAAATGACAAAATTTGTTGTGAAATAATTTCGCTGAAGTTTTTTAGTGGATTTTTTAAGGCTTTTTTTCCTGAGAGCGAAAGTAATTGATGAATCATATTCTCTGAAGGTCGTCACCATACACTACACTTAACTTAACAACAATTGTTTATTTACAACAGTACACTAATTGGCTGACTGCACGGCAAGTTTATTCCCATACACTTGAAAACAATTACCTACGTATTGTATGTGGCACACGATCGCTCTCATGACGATAGCCTCATGCTCACATTCTAATAAACGACCCCCATCGAGCGATGGTTCCTTACCTTGGCAGGAGATATATTTATCTTTTTTTGAAGTTATTACAAACAAAGCCCCCATATGATATCCTACTTTCAGTCACACACTAAATAATTTAAGAGTTTTATTTAGCCCCATTTCCCCTTCGCCAGGTCTGCGGCTCTGTACTTACGTATTATAGGAGAGGTATTGAACAAGTTTTCAGATTTCCTCAAATATCTTCCTTTAATTTTTCCTTATTTTCTGCATGCATGTTATTGTTACTGGGATAATATAATTAATTATATATTGTACCACGTCATTTGCCATATAAGAACTCCACATGTATATTGTATCATCGGGATCGGTCCTGTTTCTCCTAAGCTCAGGGTACTCAGTAGCCTATTTAGGAGTACAGCGCTTCACCCGCTTACTAGATTTTGTTTTACTCCTATGTGCCAATTGTACCTATCCACTTTGTAATCTGGTCCTTGTAAACAATAAATAAATGATTAGTATTATTAAATCTACCCAAAAATAGCTAACAGCTCTTGGACATAAGCATTTTTCATAAATGTTCCAAGTTCAAATCCACAGCCGAAGTAGTGGACTTTTTACCATTTTGTTACGGAACCTAAACGATTATTTATGCTCATAATATTATATAGTAGCGTGGATAACTATAGTATACAAATTACCCCTTATAAAGTGCTAACGATAAAACGAGCACTACCTACCCACTAATCTAATCTAAAAATACCCCACCAGGCCCACTCAGCTCCCTAATTAAGCCATTCGTCTTTGCATGCACTCTATACATATAATAATATGTACATTATATACCAGTATGAATGTTCAGGTCTCCGCCTGCCAAGAGAGCACTGAGAATAGTGTAGGGTTACCAGCCACTTTACTATTCAATAACCTTAAAATTTTGAGTTTTCTAATAATAATCCTATTAACAAATCAATAGGCTCTTACCCTATTATAGGAGACTTAAAACGTAACTGGTGAAATGTAGGGATTACAGGTATACTTCTTCTGCCCTAGAATTCCAAAAATAGAGGCGTGATATTATGTTAAAATTTTGCTGACGGATGAATAATTATTTTAGTTACTGCAGTAAAAGCCGTACTTCAGTATGGACGCCTTCTTTTATATTTTTGCTTGGCAACCCTAACTGAGTAGGATAACGAACTGGACCGTTACAGTGTTGCATAAAATACCCTTAAAGTATAACGAAGATATGAAGGTAAGGGGTGTACTTGAGAAGTAGAAACTCACGCCGTGTTGGAGAGAGTATTGTACTATCTACTCTTTTATTAGGTATAGATATAACTAAAAATATTGAAACATCTAAATAGCTAGGAGCATGTTAAGTTATGAAAATGTGGACAGCATTATTTGTGTTATTTCATGTAACAACAGAAAATTATAAAATTAAAAATAAAAAGAAGTACTACACTGGTATTTTTATTATTTTTTATCATCTAAGCTGCACAGCAGCTTGCCAGTAGCATTAACGTATTAAAACAAAAGCTAGGTAAGTGGGACAAACGACTATACTCGTAGATTAATTATCTTCAATTGTTTGTCCAACACATTTTGTCTTACTATAACTGCTTGTCTGTTAGTAGTTCCTAATAGTACCAGTATTGTATCTATTCCCTGAACCACGGAAGTTATACCCTTCTTACTTTTCTTATTTTTCTTGAGAATATTAATCTATATTAAACATAATAATTTACCAAGCTGCTTAATACTCTTAGCTTATTTAGTCATGCTTTGTTCTTATGTTATAATGGTTGTTAAGTTTCTTATGGAGTTGTAGAAGAATGGATAAGGAAGTCTCTTTTGAAAGCAACTAGAACTTCTTCCTTTTTAATTTGACGTTTAAAATTGCCGTTACTATAATGGTATAAATTATCTGACTAAGACTATACAACACATTACCGTACCGTATATGTTAAGTACGGCTTTTAATTCGATGCTATAAGTTGACAGAACTAATGTCACAAAAAAACACTGAATAATACACAATGGTGGTGCAAATACCGTAGTAGAATCTATTCCTTGAGTTATTTTATTGATGGCGCACTCGTTTTACGGTACAGTACCCCAATCTGTCAAACTTATTTGATAGTTTCTCAACGTAATTACAAAAGAATAAGGTTCATGTTCAATTGGATAAATTTGACAGTTTGGGACGGCTTGATTTGCTGGCGTCTGTACTTAACCACTCCATAAACTCACATAGACAAAACACACCACGACCAAGGGCCATTTATCATTACACAAACATAATGATGTACAGAGCACATGTCGTCATTATCGTAATGATAACATGTCAAGCAGTGTGGAACATGTAATTTGTAACTCAATATATTTACCGCTAGGGGGCTCTCGTCAATCGATCTCAGCAATTAAGCACAGCCCGGGTCAACGCGGTTCTAATACCTATTATGATTGTATTGTGGTTTGGATTGAGGAAAGCCGTTAACCCTTTTGACCGTATAGTGGGTATTGTGTAGGGTTTCTTAATTCTTTTGAATGCCACCGATAAGATTGCTTTATTTATAATCCGCGTGCGATCATAATGCGATGCGATTTTTTGGAACTGAGATACGGCTAGTTGTGGTAGCGTCGGCAAACTCGCGGCAATGCTCGTAAGACGATAGGACGTGTTGTTACAGTCTCAATGATGAGCATTTGAATAAGATTAATTTAAAAAATCATTCGATTTTACGTTATGTTTACGCTGCGCGTTCGTACTAAGCAAAAAGTAATTCGCATATTCTTCCGTATATGCGAATTTCGCTAATACTTTTTGAGCTCACCACTCATAGGTATTGTAAAGGTATCTAAAAAAATACTTTAAGAAGATAAGGGACCAGAAGACGATTATGAACATGACTGACAATCTTGTATTTAAATAGTCAACTGCAATGCAACAGCGGGTTGCGGTGGCTACGATCTGGTCTTCGCAATTCAATGCAGATAGTATTACTCAAGACCGTACGATGCGGTATAATAACATACTGCTATTTACGATACAATTTAAACACAAACTAATATAATAAATTGAAAGAAGAATGGAACAATTATGGAGATATTTTCACATACTTATGTCTGTCAGTAACATGCAAACAAAATTTTGTATAGAACTGAGATTCTCGAACGTGAAACACATCAGAAAGGTTCAGATCATACCATATTATAACTTCAGTTTCTAAAATAAATCTTTGACTGTCATTAAATTAAAAGCCACCATTTTATCTCTGCATCAACTGAGTACACGAAGGAAAAGCGATCGTATCACACACATCTTTAAGCTTAAAATCTGCTGAAATTAAACTCACCCCAAAGGGATGAGCATCGCGACAATAATTACGCGTCGCCCGCGGGTCATCACTGATAAGATACTATCAGAAATTATTTCCGGGTAGCTACCCGGAAAGGTACCGCAATTTTATTTTATAACAGCTGTTATAAAATAAAATTGCGGTACCTTTAGTAAATTTCTTATTACTGCTTTTAAAGATATTAAAATAGAAAATAATAGAATAGACTACTCTGTATTGTACACCATAAAAATTCAAAAAATAATGAGTTTAAGAACTACATACAGTGTTACAATGGGTGGCCCTTAAAGAAAGAAATAACATTTATTCAGCACAGGCTCAGGCCCACAAAGACACAATACTAAACATAGAAAACAAAAAAAATAAAATAAACAAAAAATGAGTAACAAGAAATACATTAAAATTATATATACGAGTAAGTATACATATATTATTAAGTATGTGCCTTACGGCTGCGCTAAAAAGGTCCAGTTCAGCAAAAATGCCAGACAACCAGTGCCTGACGCTGGTTTTCAACTGGACCTGACCTTATCGCTAGAAGCTATCTCTTACAGACAACCTTTTGATGGACTTGAAAAAAGTAGAAAAGACTAGATTATTACCCTGTTTAATATTATATAACTAGGGATAGAGCAACAACAACATTCTCTGTTGCAACAGTGTTATTTTTATTACACAAGCGCCTGTATTTCCCGAAAGGTTGGGCAGAGGCCTACAGATGTTAAGTAAATAGATAATGTTTGTGGAGGAGCTGTTACAACCCGGCGAGTATGTAGCTTCTGACTAAATCTTCTAATTTATAAAATTCTCATGTCGCAATGTTTGTTACAAACTCCTCCGAAACGGCTGGACCGATTTTTGGGAAATTTTGTGTGCATATCGGGTAAGTCTAGGAATCGGCGAACATCTATTTTTCATAGCCCTAAATGATAAGGGTGACAAACCCCTAAATATTGTTATTTAGTTATGAATTATTTTGGCTTAAAATGGCAAAACAACTTTTGCCATTTTAAGCCAAACGCAAACGCGAAAGCCAACGATTGCAACGGTTGTTAGTAACTGAATAATAGTTGACTTGATACATGCTTGTCCTCAATACCTAAGGTGAGCCATGTTTTTTATTGAAGAACGGATCGATTGTGGTAACTTTTACCATTTAATATTTATGTGCGACTATTACTTCGCGTGGATTTTGTATTTTCCTGTATAAATAACATTCCCTTCTGCTCCTTCGTGGGAACCTGACTTCATGTGTCGCGTGTCCATGTTTTGCGGTCTTCCGCAGTGTAGACCGGGGGTTCTCCGTTTTCTCATACCTTGTTGATACTGCTCTTACATGAACGCGTTTTACTTTCACCCGGTCCAATACATCGGTACACACAAAACATGTCCAAGGAAGCTCATCATCTGCCTAGCCTTTTCCCTGTAGCTGAATACCAGTATTTTACATAGAGCGACTGCCTATCTGACCTCCACAACCCAGTCACTGGGGAACACGATACCCATTAGTAAGAGTGGTTGTCACTTGTCAGACTTTCGGGCTTCTTGAGCTGTAACGACTGTCAAAGATCTACAAATGACAGCCTTTCTTTTTTTTGTTTCGAGGTGGAAAATCCTCATGGATATCCTCCGCCCTGGGGGGCGAAAGGGCATGTCAGACTCTTACTGCCTAAAATCTGCCCCGGTGTTCCATCTCACACTTACGCTGGGGGTCGCGGGAACATACGATCCTTCCGCAACCCACGGCTAGTCACCTCACCACCTCTGCAGGCCTCCTCAGACAAATGACAGCCTGGACCAACTGCATAACGTGCTTTACGAGGCAAGGAGGAATCTCGATACATAATTAATGGTCACCCATCCACGAGACGACCTAGACCTCAACCACGGCCCAAGCGTTGCTTAAAATTGAAGATCGACCCGAGTGGCTGTAGCCACGAGCTCCTCGATGACCGAAAAATCTGAAGGCACGAATAGAATAAAATATTTAAAAGTAATGTTTGTTTCCGGGTACATTCCGTTTGGGCCCCTGTTAGTTTGCATATACCGATTTGTGATGTTGATTGTATGGCCTCATTTGTGTTCATGGCAATCTTGGTCCACAAAAACCCACCCCAACCGTCCTCATCCCTCAAAAAAGTAGTTTCACAAAACTTTTGATCATGTAAGGTAAATATTCAGGAAAACACCGTGTTATTTTCTAAGCCAACACATTGCAATCGATTTCTATTAGCAATTCCTCTCACGATTCAAGGAAAAAGCATATAAATAAATAATAGAAGCTTGATCTGGTCACGGCCGATAGCAAATTGCTAGCAATTATGTGGAAACGAGGTTAAAAAGCGGTATTCTTGTAGAAACTACGGAGATACGACACTAATTGAAGCTAAACAAACCTATCTGTTCTACTAGTACGGCGAAAGGTCAGAATAAAGCTTTATAAGCAGAGAATAAAGGTCTGGGTAGGGAAACATTTGATGCTCAATACCCCTCATTAAAATCTCGTTAGACATTTCAAAAATCACACAACTAACGGCGCCCCGTGGTGTTACCCGCGGATATAAAATCATCATAGGGGATTTCTACATCAATTTTTCACGACAAAAAAAGCAGGATAGGCTTTGTGTTGATCCAAAGTATGAGCTACTTTCGTTACAAATTTCATCTTGATCCGTTTAGCAGTTTCAGCGTGAAGTAACACATGCCGCTTTCACATTTATACTATTAGTCTCATGATTTTGTGTTGATAGGTGACGGATAACCTTTTCCTTTACACATAGATGCCTCTTTTTAACTCAACGGAATGCAGTATTAATTAATATAAATATTACATACATTTATATTTAAAAATCTCGCGTCACGGTGTTTGTTCCGGATAAACTCAGGAACTACTTAAACAATTTTTATATGAAATTTAGCTTTAGCTGTGGGTAATTTGGTCAAACATAAAAGATACTTTTTATCTCGAAAATAATATTGAGGTCCATAAACCTCAATATTTAGCAAAAGTCACCGGCAATAGCTAGTTGTAAATAAAATGTTTTGCTATAATAAGTTCCATAACTTTCTAACAGATGGCAGTGTAAGCTAACTTCTGAGGCGGTGCCAAGGTCAGCTACGTATCCATTTGTCAGGAGTAATGTTATATCCAACTGATAGTTCTATATAAATTACTCTAGTATAAAACATGTGTACATTTGTATGGTTTCTCTAATTTGAATTAATGTACCACCAACTAATCCTCTGTTGACTGTAGGAAATAAGGTACGGTATCTACTTCAGTCACAGTGGGGCTCGTGACCTTATGGGTCAATCGAAGGTTAAGCTTCGTGTCTAAGTTAAGCTGTGGCCCGTGGATAGATGTCCATCGATTACTTACATTTCGAAACCTATCCGTGCCTCGCAAAAGGCGTTAAGCGCTGGTCCCAAGTGTCATTCTTCGTTCCTCATTCTTTGACAGTAGTTATAGGTAGTCATAAGTTCAAAAGTCTGACTATCAGTATTACGTTCGACGATCAGATTTGTGGTCCCTCCATGTAAAATATTGGTATCCGGCTGCATACATTTTGACTGGAAGCCGACCCTCATAAATAATTAGTTGGGAAAAGGCTACCAGGGATATAATACAGTTTTAGTAGAAAATTGAGATTGATACGAAGCCAACGAAAATTTGTATCATATACAGAAGTCATGGTATCAGGTTGTGCGTTGACATCCCTTCCTCCCTATATGGACGTGTACCAATATTTTTATTAAATTTAGCTGTGAATAATTGTGTTGAATATGAAAAGTGTTTTCACAATTTTAAGTAACACTTATCTGAATTCATATTTAAATTATAATCAAGACTTGTTAAATTTTGTTCAGTACAATTTACTCGTAATTAAAAATGACATCTGTGAAAGTCAAAAGTATTTTTTTTTTATTTATTATATTTTTTTAGTTAATACCGAAACCGCAGCCAATTAAAAGCACATAAAGTTAGTATCTCTCCGGTTAAGTGCCTACTTGTGCCTTAATTATATTCCAAGAGCATACTGAAAGTTTTCTGCAACTTCAAGTAGTCGAAGAGTTTGCTTCACTTAATTTTCACATCTCGTACTGGCAATCTTGTTCGTTAGCAGTAGTTAGTTTAAGAGCTAGACTTAACCCTATACTGGTAGCTACTATTTTATTCCAAATTAACACTTCACCCGCTACCGCACCCCTTCTTTTGCTTGAATTTCGTAACACTCAATTCAAGACTTAACATCGGTTCTACCCCCTTTAAAGCATAGTTTTGAAAATAAAATATAACTTATGTTACGCGCTGATAATGAAGCTTACTACAGGTGAAAGAATGTTTAGAATTGGTTGAGCAGTTTTTGAATTTATCTATAACAAACAAACATAATTATAAATGATTAAATCATTCCTCTTTAAAATATTGGTTTAGACGTAGATTAAAAGAAAGAAATTGAAAATAGTATGATGTGTAAGACTAAGATGGTTTGGTCACGTCGAGAGGATGAATTAAAGGTGGCCGACAAAAGGTAGTAAGTACTCCCAAGAAAATCAAAATATATAAATGTATAAAATTTATAAAAAATGTATAACTGTCTGTTGACCTTACATCATGAAATTTGTCAAGACGCTTTAATACAAGTGAACCAATGTGGGGTCGCCTCTGCCTAGCTCATCGAGGAATACAGGCGTCATGTAATGTTATACTTGTGAATGTAAATCAGAAAGGGTAATACACAGTTTCCAATCACTGTTCTCTGAATAGTACCAATTTCCAATAATTGTCCTCCATTTAGTACAAGAGAATGGACCGTTTTATGGAACAATTAATGACATCCAGTGGTCGCTGTATCTGTCATTTTATCAACTCGTTAACATCAGCCGCTGAAAATGGCCGATGTACTAATTGATCACTATAGTTATTGATTGGCGGGTAATTACATTAATTATTTATCAATCATCATCTGCTGAGCCTTTTCACGACAATGTTTGGCGCTGGCTTTCAGTGTAACTGGATGCAGCCGAATACCATTATTTTACATGGAGCAACTGCTTATATCTACAACCCAGTTTCAGGGCAGCACAAAACCCTTTGGTAAGACTGGTTTTCAGACTATCGGACTTTAGAGTACTCATAACGACGGTTAAATTTCTATAAATAACAGCGGGGTCGGCTAAACGTTCTTTAGGAGACACGGAGGAGTCTCCATATGTAATGGATAGTCACCCATCCACGAATCCACCTCGGTAAGCGTAGCTTAACCTTGAAGATCGATTGCGGCCACAAGCCTCTCAATTATATTATGACTGCGCTTTGCAAACTGATCTGTGATCGCTGGAATTATGCGCCTGTTGTTAATAGGTCACCGCCGTTTATGGACAAATGCAATAACAGGAGCATAGGAGTGTTACAGTCTCAAAGACAAAGTTACAATATATGTATATATATATATATGATGATATGATATCATGAGTTAAATAATTGTTAAAGCTTGTAGTTCCCGCAACATGGGACAGAAAATGACATCTTCCTAGGAATAATAACGTAGTAAGAGAAGCGTTTTTTTTTCAAATTCATTCAATTTTATAACTTGTAAAAAAGTGCTTTTACAGAAATATATATTATATTACTTCATCTTATCGAAATAAAAAAAAAATATTTAATGCTTTTGCCTTCACTCGTGTCGTGTACTTTAAAAGGGTCCTTCTTTTAAAGTACACGACACGAGTATTTTCAAGGATTCTCATTAGAAAGAAAATCACCAGTCTTCGGTTGGACAAGTTAGACTTTATACATTGGTCTTGCTTATTTCATGTAAAACCAAATATGGTATTGATGTGGTAGTTACTATAGTATATAATATATATATACTCTGTCCTACCCTTTGGGGAACACAGGCGTAATGTTTATGGTCCTGCTAATTTAGATTTATGTCCCTGGTATGATCACAGATCTCCCTTATAAAACTCACGTACACGTACATTAGTATTGCGAATCTCCGTTACTTATCTTTTGAGAAATAATTACAAAAAAGTACCCTTCTAATTTTTCTACACTAAAAGTAACCCAAGTTACTCCTTATAATATCAGTTATCTGCCGGTGAATTTCCCATCATAATCAGTGCAGCCGGTTTGGAGACTAGCCGAAGCAAATAGACTGACAAACATTTTTTTTTATGTATTTAACTTTATTTTTATAACACCCGTACCGTAAATACCGCACCGTGCCGACATGTATCATGTGAATTTAGTAAAACGTTGTAATTAAGGCATTACAAACAGACACCTAAGTTGTCTTAGTTATTTGTATATCTACAAATATATTGTCGTAAAAGAATGCCTAGTCGGAACGGAGGTCGATAGGGTGACTGCTGAATATAAGGACCTAGGCTCGAACCCAAGTCGGGCATGGTAACTTTTGCAATAATTCGTTAACATCCTGTATAAAAACCCGGAAAAAAGAATATAGGCGGATCCAATAAAATACACCAATTAGTTACCAATTAATAACCAAAAAAAAGACGCGGCGGACGGATGAAAAAAAATATCCCTCACGGTACTTGTTATTTTATGAAAAATACCCTTTTCAGTTACCCAGGGTAGGCTCTTATCAGGTCACCGAATAATGGCTTCTTGGAGGAACGTAAGTGGGTACTCGAATCTGGGCCCTTCCGAGATCCCATTGTGGGTCCAGAACCTACCTAAAGTACTTCCCGGATATTGCAGCAAGTTTTGTAAAACATAACTTCAACAGAAACATAATACCAAAGTGTTGGATACGAGTAGTTTAAACCTTAACATAACTATTTGAGACATGGAAAATAAATATTCTTTAAATGTAAAATAAAAAAAAACTATTAGGTATCTTAAAACTAAATTGAAAAAAAAATACTTACACGTCTCAGAAATTCCAACTGCTTAACCAACCTATAAAAAGTTCACACTTCTACAAAATAAAACTGACAAGTCCTTTAAGTCCGTATATACCGTAAGCGAAGAAAACTCGACAAAATAAATTTCAGACAAATATTTGTTCAACCGGCTGAACAAATATACTGAAGTCACAGTACCACAAAAGATAATATAAACTTGAATCAGTACATTCCCGAAAATTCCGAGGACGCGGCGAGTAGCCGTAGACGTCCGTAGCCGACGGTCCTCGTAGAGCCACTGCTACGCCGCGTAGGCCGCTACGAGTTGCCTTACGAACTAAATAGATACGTACAGAAGGCTTGCTGTTAACAGCGCATGATAAGGAATTTTTACTTTAGATAATTTACATCATAACATCACGCCTTTAATCCTCAAAGGATAAGACAGAATTGTACCTATAGTACACCCACAATTCTCCAGTTACGCTAAGGTCCCTCGAAATAGATGGAAAACCTTTTGCCACTAACCAGGCACAAATCCGAGTGAAATAATCTAAAGGCACTTTAATCGACCCGGGATTCAAACTCAGGACCTCATGCTCCGCGGTAGCTATTGCGACTATTATACCGACGAAGCAGTCCTAAGGCGAAAAATTGCACTAGTTCAACTTCATGATTTTGCTATAGTTGTAATTTCTAATTATTTTGCCACTATCACTTTACGTGGGACCGTTTCGTGCGGGAATCGAAGCCACGACACGCAGCGTAGAAATCAATCGCTCAGTCACTGCGCCAACCGTAATCTATATGTTCTTTTAAAATTAAGGTTAAGAATCATTCAAACCTGTCTCCTAAATGTTAATATATAACAGTTCGTTGCTTTTCATGATAATAAATATCTATGTCCTATGGTAATTTAATTTTTATATTTATATTTTGTGTATATAGTTGTAGTAGAATGTTTTGTTTATATTTAAATGGTACACCACGAACTACCAACACATATTTTCTCCTTCTCTATCAAGTCCATACAAAGGTTGTCTGTACGAGATCGCTTTTAGCGATAAGGCCGCCCATTGTAACACCCTATGTAGCTCTTAAAGTCATTATTTGTAAGTTTTCATGGTGAATAAGTACAATAAAGAGTATTTTATTATATTTTATTCCCTATCCGCTGGGAATAAAACGACAAGAAAGTTATTATGAATAGACAAAATATAATACTTGTATTTTGATCAAAAAACATGAGACAGAATTTTCAGTCGTCAAAAAAACGTTATTTTCAGTCTCTGAAATCTGAAATTC
This sequence comes from Phlogophora meticulosa, assembly GCA_905147745.2. Classification (NCBI taxonomy): domain Eukaryota; kingdom Metazoa; phylum Arthropoda; class Insecta; order Lepidoptera; family Noctuidae; genus Phlogophora; species Phlogophora meticulosa. The sequence continues at coordinate 17,299,856 of LR990529.1, forward strand.
AGGCAACTGGTATTTGTCATGAAGCCATCCTTCACTTCAAGAGGGGCGCGTCAAAGCCTCCACGCCTAAGTAAATAACAAGTGGGCAGTCAGACACGACCACGAATCGACCTTGTTGATTGGCTAACATTTTGACAACAGCACGGACAATTCTCATTTTAAAAATTCTGCTGGGCGTGAGGTCCTGGTTACAATTCCCAGGTCGGCAAAGTAACATCGAGTTTTTCCATCTGGAATTTCTTCACCCGGAGGCTGGATTTGGGCCCGGTTGATGGCAAAAGGCTCGCCCCCCTTTACAAAGGACTTAAATATAACTTGCGAAATGAGGTTGTACTTAAGGTACACCTCTCCGTAAACCTTCGGAAAATATAGGCGTGATGATGTTAGTGTAATAATCCATGACCTCACCAGAGAATAACATTGGCTGCTGCGGCGGCTCGTTTCTAAATAATAACACTAGCACCGGTCGATCGCTACGTTTGTTGAGGTTGGTCCTTGGATGGGTTTCCATTTACTACATATCGAGATACCTCCGGGCGTAAAAGCATGATAGGCCGTTGGTCACGACTACCATTCGTAGATCTTTGTCAGTTGTTACGGGTAGTCAAAGGCCAAAAGTTTGACAACCTGTCTTACCAAGGGGTATCATGTTATCTTATAAACGAGTTGTGGAGTTCAGATACACAGTCGCTCCATGGGAGAAGGCTCGGCAGATGAGCTGTTTAATTCAATTCTTTGTTAAAACTTTATTTTCCTCTTCTTCGTAAATTCGTAATTCTGTAAGTTGTATGTATTGTTATTTATAAAGAATGTATACTTTGTATAGTGATATAAAAAGGTTACATAGACCCAGTCTATGTAACCTTTTTATGAAACAATTATAATTAATTAATCTTCTCCTATTATTGTATTATCGATGGCTCTCCAAGAACAATATTGTTTCAATTTTGATTAATGCCTTTAATAGTTAAATGGTTAAATCTTATTAATTGAATCTCAGAGTATTTGTTAATTTATTGAAATACCAAGATAAGGTCAAACGCTGAGCCATTGTGTCTCGTTATAATATTAATTCAATATTCTTCAATTAATCTGAGACGATGATAGAATTAGTATATTATGTTTTTAGGTACTTGCTTTATACTTGTCAAGTTGTTGTAAGTGGATTCTTCTTCTACTGAAGCACTTTTTAGGGTGCCGTATTGAAATACCGTAGAAAAATGGAACCCTTATAATTTCAGTCTGTCCGTCTATCCACTTATTCCTTTGAACGTTTTACTGTTGTGTGTATTATAGCCATTAAGTAGGAAAAAGGGTGGGCTTGATGTACCTGCGGTAGACCAGCAAACGACGGAAAGAAGATAATTTTAATTAGGGGCAGTACTCCCCTTACATGCAAATTTAAGAGCACATACGCGTGTGGGTACCGTTGAATCTCATAATTAAAATAAAACTATGCTGTTTTAAAGTGAGATATGCCCTACTAAAGTTACAACTGCAGACATTACTTTGTTCTTCATAGATTCTTGAAGGTATACCATGAAATATAAGCTTATTTTTGTGGTCGGTAAATCAATACTATGAATCAATACTATCAATACTACGAATATTTATTCAAACTTTTCTTCACTGTGGGTACCTAGTCCAACACGTATAAGGCCGGTCTTTTATGTAGGTCTTCGGCCCTGGTTTTCCATTGACAACTTTACGTGACTATACCAACAATTTGTTACATTATATATCATTTTATGTTAATTGTTTACAAACACATCACTCGTAAATAAGTGTGTGATTGATTAATTTATTCAATTGATTTTGAAATGCGATAACAAAAGAAGATTGATGGTGATGAAAACGTAAAATAAATTATAATGACTGCGATTGGAATATGCGCATATCAAAGAGTATCAAAAATAATTTTAGATAGTTACAATCTATAATTGTTTTTATGAATTGCACGACTCATGATGCGAAGTATCAGAGAGTGCTTTTGTACTGTGTTCCGTGGGAAATTCTGTTTTTTATGAATCAATGCTGTTTCGATAGAAATAACCAATTACATCCCTACTATGATTAGAGCACGCCGCAGTATCGACGGCAAGACCCGTTATGAAGTTTGGCTGGAGTTGTATGGCGTTCGTACTTTCCGGCTGACTCAAAGAGAACTGAAACTCTATGTTGACGGCCGCAGGGGGTGTCTGCGTTAAAGTCAGTCGCGCCAATCCTGGCCGGGATAGCGTGACAGGCTATACCAGTCTTCCAGTGCCCCGGTTAAAGTTAGTGGAATAATACCGTGGGGTTTTAGTCAGTTAGACTTCGACAGGCCTCTGCCTCTACTTCAGCAGTCAATCGCTCAGCCACTGCGTCAACCATGCCGTGCACCTACTAAAAGGATTACCTCAGGCATAAAATACTAGGTTTTATTATAAGTTGCAAACAGGCGAAATATAAAGAACTACATTTGTCTCGTAAATCAAACTTCAATATCAACAAATACCTCAACGCCAACTGCAGACTTCAAACTGTGAGAATGTTTCACTTTTTTTAAGATAATAAATTCACATTTCCACTCCCTCCTTGCCAAAACAATGCAACAGCATTTTCACAGATATTAGTCTGAAATAGGATCATTTGTCAGAGCTAGTGAGACATATTTCCCGACTAGGAGACTCCATCTGTTAGTCTGGACAGGTCCAGACTGGATAACAGTTATAGGTACTAGGATAAAGGAGAATCAGACAGATTTAGTGGCCGTCCGATTTTGATGGTTTAGTCTGAAAATATGTATGGGTATGGCACTTATTTTCGGCTGTAGATATTTTCTTCGTTTTAAAATAATAAAAGAAAAACAATGGAGTTTTCCATTGTAGGGGTGAATAATTATGAATGCACAGTATTGTTTTACTGATTGCAAAAGAAGATAACAAACTTGTGTTATCTAGACTAATATCAAAAAAAGAGGAAAGGAGGGGGAGGATTTCATTAATTGTATATTTGTTTGTAGATAAACAGAACAACTTCTAAACTAGCCTTTAGAAACCTACATTGCCAGCAAGAAGCCTACATTTTGTTTTCAAAACTGTACTTAAAGGGGGTGCAGAAGATGTTAAAATACAAAGGGGAAAGTACTAAATCCACGCGGACGAAGTCGCGAAGAGCTAGTTCATAACATTCCTCAAAGTAACTATGAAAAAGTAAGTTGTTCCTGCAGTTGTAACTTTAGAAGCGTCTTACTGACTAGCACCTGCAAATTAAAAAAAAAACACTTTGTAACACCACTTTTTTTAACCGACCGTGAAACGCAAAGGAGGATTAGAGAAAGTATTATGTTTATCAGCCTATTTAAATTATAGCATCAAACTATACCCCACACATTTAAGTGCTCTATGTTTGTTGTGTATATTTAATGTGCACTGTATTATTTTTATCTCTCATATATATGTTTGTGGAGTGCCCCCACTATTCGACGACCGATGTGGCGCGGCGGGCGAAGGTCCGCCTGTGGCGCAGAAGGTTGCAGGTTCGATTCCCGGCCTTTTGTTTTGTTCCGGGTGTTCTGGGTATTTGCTATGTATAATTAAAAATATATATCTATGTAATATATTGTATTAAGTATATCAGTCATCTAGTGTCCATAACACAAGCTCTGCTTGCTTGGGGCTAGATGATGCTGTGTGGATTGTCCAGCAATATTTATAACTATTTCTTTCTTTGTTTCTCTCTCTAAATTTACCCCGCATAATAATTGTAAACAGACCGTAGGTACACACAGTAAACAAGCAAGCATTCAGCAAGTAAAACATACCAATTAGTTTCCCAGTTCGTAGTGGTTTACAAATACGAAACAAACTTTTATTTGCTTCCATTTTCAATATTTTAATTCGCTACAACTCCAGTTCGCATGTTCCCGTGTCCAATTTAAAATGGTTTGCAACTAACATTTTCACTTGGAAATAATAAATGTTGAAGGTAATTTACTTAATGATACAATTTATGGCTCAGTTAAATTAAAAGGCTAGATGAACAAAAAGTAAGGAAGGGAGGTGCAATTAAGGGTCCGACGATAATTTGTTACTTCACCCTACTTGGCGAAATTGAGAGCAGAGTGTAAGCACCGTAGAATATAGCATAGTTACCTTGATAGTATAACATATAGGGATAACTAAGTATAGTTATTTTTGTTATAATCAAAGTATTTAATAACTAGAATATAACTTGAAATTATACTTTCATTATGTTTTCTTTTTATCAAGTAACCCTTAGAATTTTATAAGGTAATTATGCTCATATTCATATTTAGTTAGGTATATCACATTAGTGTTACAAACGTATTATATAAAGTAGAGCAGCGCGGAGTCTGGATTTGTGTCCGGTTGATAGCAATAGGGGCTTAAAAATACCCTTATTACATGGAACTTAAAAAAACATAACAGAAGAAATGTGGGTGTTCCTATAGGTGCAACTCTGTCCACCCATTCGGGGTATATGCTGTGGATAACGGTGTGAGTTTCACATTTATATAATATCTATGTTGACCATATTTGCGCAGATATAATGTGTTACTGTTTGTTTGTCCCAAATAAATAAATAAATAAAGGCGAGAACATAAACTTTAACTATGCCAAATCTCCCACTCCTTGAACGCAATGTTATTGAACAGAGATCCAAACTATTAGCATTAACAAAAAATTTTTTTCAGGTAGTCAATTTTTGATCCTGATATGTTGCTGTCGCTGATGTAGTTAACATTAAAATAGGAAGACGTCAAAGAGCAGTCTCCCTGCACCATTTATCAATGCCTCATGAACTGCCTTCAGCTAATTCCATCTTACCTGCCAATTCCAACACCCTATACGTACACCAAATCAAAACAAACGAACGACACATACATTCAGTGAACACCTAACGCCTACGCAAAACACTTTATAGCTGCCAAGCAGATGTGTACTCCGATATAAAGAAATGCAGAAGGTTTGTACATGCAAATGCCAAAAACACTGCCACTAATGTAAATAATTTTAAGTTCAAAAGATGTTTTCTATTAAAAATACACTTTGATAACTATTGAAGTCTTATTTTTCTTGGAAACATGCTGGTCCTGCGTCATAGAACCATCTAGAATCTAAAAAAAATCAGACTGTATGCTGATCCTAATGCACATTCTTCTCCATTCGGGATTATCTTTTGATGATGATTTTTTTTATTTATAAAAAAAAACGCTGTCTTTTTCTCGAGCTAACTGTCAGAAAGAGATGTCAATTCCCTAATTTAAGTTTAGTTTGTGAACAAGGGAATCGGAAGCTCTCGTCTTTTTTTTAAGTGATTCTTCTACACATACTTTTCTTGTGTAAACTATGAACAATATCCCTTCAGTTATTCATTGCGCGAAGCGAGACCATAAAGAGTTACGATTGTTATATCGAGCTCTGTTTAAAGCGAAATGGGCTACGACTGTACTATTGTGGAGTAAAGGCTTATAACAACTGTTTATATACATACCCATTTTAATTTTGCATGTTTATTGATGTGTTTTGTCTCACGCCTAGTACGTCTTCTGAAGAACATAGCCTGCCTATTTATTGAGAGAGTGAAAATACGTCTCGTGGTCTGGCCCGATTTTAATACATTTTAACCTTTTAGATGAAATAGAGGATAGATGTGTAAAAATTTGTTTCTTTTTCCTTATTGGGACATTTAACAGTTACATATTACAATTAAAGATAAAACAATAAATTTAAAACTAAGTAAACGTGGAACCCACACCAATGTCAGTGAAAATATTGGTATGTAAGTCGTTAAATGCGAACGTTAATTTTATAGAAAACTAGCTGACCCGGCAAACGTTGTTTTGCCATTTTAAGCAAAAAAAAATCTAATAATTTAAAAACTCTATTTAGGGGTAGTCACCCTTATCATTTAGGGGGATGAAAAATAGATGTTGGCCGATTCTCAGACCTATCCGATATGCACACAAAATTTCATACAAATCGGTTAAGCTGTTTCGGAGGAGTATGGTAACTAACATTGTGACACGAGAATTTTATATAAGAAGATTAAAAAGTACCCATATGTAATTAGGGAAAATAACAATTAGATCTACTTTAAAGATTCAATACCCATCCTTTTAAACTTAAAGTGTGTAAGATGAAATGGCTACATAATGATATGGTTGGCGAAAAGATTATCGTTATTACCTAAATGTCTTTTGTGTATAACCCATACGAGTCAGATCAGATCAAAACCTATTTTGATCTGATCTGACTAGACGATGATATACTTCTAACGCAATTAAAATATATACGAGTAAACATTCATACCTCCACAACTCAATATTTAGATAAACAATTGGTTGCTTAGCATACCGTGGTCGGGTATCTAGAACAATATTATAGAATACCCGCTGGTGGGCGATATTGTGTGGGCGATACAGATATAGGTGCTGCACAATGTTACCTTATTTATAGGTAACGCGGTATTGATTTTCTTTGGATTCAATTACCGTTATGACCCAATGAATTGTGAAATCTAAAGTGAGCTGTAGAATGAATAAGACTATTATTTGTATTGATATCTGCTTTATGCACAAGTAAATAACTATTCGAAAGCGCATTTTATGCCTTAGGCATTTTCTACCAGTCTACTTTAGGGTGATGCAGAGACAGAACATGGTAGGTGCAGCAAGGTAAAAAGTAACTTGAAAAGAAATTATATATCTTAGAAAAGTGCAAAAAAAAACAGAGAAATATACATATTTCACTTACCTGTCTACTGTCTGTGGCTTTTCTATAGTATATATCTATGGATGGAATGGAGGACACGGTAGGCACAGTGGCCGAGCAATTGACTGCTGCGCCGCGTGTCGTGGGTTTGATTCCTGCACGGAACACATATTTGAATGGCGTACAGGTAGTTGTTCTGGGTTTGGCCGTATGTGCATGTGAGTTTGAATATTTGTAAACGCACCCACGACACAGGAGAATTTCCTAGTGTGGGGCAATTTTTTTTTATAAAAAAAACCTGAAGAAAAAAATAACCAAAAAAGTAGGCCAAAACAGAAAAATACTACCTACGTTGATAGGAAAGAAGCTAATTTGACAAAAAAATTAGCTTCATGAACTCTGATATGAATCTACCAGCTCCGTTTGAATGTGTTCAAATATTATAATTTTTAAGTCTAAATCAGCACAACGCATTGGGCTACTTGAACTAAGATCAAAACAGGGATTTCCAATTAAAAAAGATCACTAAAGACATTGTCTCTTAATAGCGCAGTGGTTGAAAATAGCTTTGTAATTTCGAAAAAAATAAAAAGACGATCACCAATCTTCTCAAGGGAACCACACTCAAATACAAAACAATAACCCGTGACCTTTTAAATAAAATGTAGGTTAACTGGCGAATTTATCGCCGGTCCCACATAAAGAGGCGCGAGCGCAATAAAGCTGATTGTAGCATGCCATAGAGCTGGCCAGCACGGGATAGTTCAGAAGGCTGACTTCATACAAACAGCGAAAACGAAAAATAGGGCAATATCAACAGACACTTTCCTTTACCAAATAAAGTCGCAGACAATTTTGAGCATTATTGATAAAACTTTAATGTTCATTTTCATTTGAAACACTTGCTCATATTCCGTTGCACGATTAAGAAAAGTATTTGAAGAAGAATAAGGTTAATATTCCCATTAAACGCAAACTTTACTTGGCAAAGTAAAGTCAAAGAATACGTAAATAACTACGGTGATCTCAAATAATATTAAACAACACAGTCGAGAGTGTGCCTGCTCTTGCTGTACAGTCGACCGTATGTCGGTGGCAACACTTTGATCTTGAGCTGGTCTAACATAGTACGGAGGATCAATAGAATGGGAGGCTCAATTATGCTGGTTTTGTTACCATTCGCACGTGAAGCGTGTAAATGAAACACTAGCACTTCGTCCGCGACTTATTACGCGCGGATTTTGTACTTACCCTTCAAGTAGTTAGTTTCAGGTAGTTGTGCCGGGTCTGACTGTTTGTGTACGTGACGTTAAATGTTTGTAAACGCACCAACGACACAGGAGAAATTCCTAGTGTGGGGAAAATATCTTTAAAAAAAAAAACTTTTACATCCTCCACCCCATTCAAAGAGTAGTTTTGAATTAAAAAAACGGCCTCTATGAGATGTAATATTGTTTTTAAATCGTTTAAGTAGTTTATACCCGACTGATCCAGAAGGAAGGTTATATTTTAGTATATCCACTATAAATATACAACACACAATTGTCAAATAAACATACAAACGATCAAATCTTTCCTTTTTATAATATTAGTTAAGATAATGTAGGTTAACGTGAGTTTTGGGTCAGTGTATGCAATTCAACTTCTGTATGACGCTGTAAAAGAGTACTTAGGTGCCGTTATGTAGGTTCTGGATATTCGAGTGGTTTATGGCTGTATCGACTGGTTTTCTAACAGACATTACAGGAAAAATAACAAATTGCAAAGTAAGTAGCTGAAAAGACAAAAAAGCGTAAACTTATAACAATTAGGTTTGACGACTGACGTGGCGCTACGGGCGAAGGTGCGAAGCAGCTGGTAGCGAGTTCGATTCCCGCCCTGGGACAAATGTTTGTACGATCTACAAATATTTGTTGCGGGAGTACTGGGTATTTGCTATGTATAATAAAAAATATCTATCTATGTAATGTATTGTATTAAGTATATCAGTCATCTAGTACCCATAACACAAGCTCTGCTTAGCTTGGGGCTGTATGATGCTTTGTGGATTTTATAACATAATTTATTTATTATTTATTAGGTACGTAGGTAGCTCCTAGAGGATAGACAAACAATGTTATTTTTAACTAAGATCAGCCTACGCATATTGTATTTCTAGGAAACTTTGATAAACTGGTTTTGTTATACTTAAGTAGGTAAGTGGTTTTCTTAGGAGACAGTAAATTATTTATAAGTGCGCTCTGAAGCATGTAGAAATGACTCTGGCTTCATAAATATGTGAACTTTTAAAAATAATATCGTTTACCCGCTTTCTCCATCAGGGTCCTAGAATTTACTATCTAATCTGAGCTATAACCTATACATTATTTGTTCCAAGATTGCGTAGTACCTACTGTAAAACCTTTATGAATATTTATTACTTTATGGTATGTTACCAGATAACCATGCATTTATATTTAGAATGCAAAAAGAATAGACAGTCGATGGCAGACAGGCGAACTGTGCAACTGGATTGATGTTACATAAAAGTAACGTGGGGCAAAATTTACTTAAAAAATAAAAAGCATGAATTCAATAAATGTTTAATACGCCTAAGAATATTTAAGAAAACGCTACCTCAGGAATGAGTAGGTTCCTACAGTACCTAACTCTGACCTACAGTACCAGTGCCTACGATGTCTACCAGGTTTTGCACCCAACCCTTTTGCCAGATATGTCTTACATATCTAGAAGAAGAATTCAATACATCTCTGAAACTTCTACAAACAATATTAACACTATACATGGTGGAAAGGACATCGACTCACAACCTGATCCCATGTGGTATATAATACATGGTTCGGGAGCCCCAGCTTTGAAAATATTCATCGGCATTTTCTCATTTCTGCGTACTATAAACTGTTTATTATACTCAACATCTCCCCAGGCCTTTTCTGAACTATGTTGGAGTCGGCTTCCAATCTAATCCGATGCAGCTGAAAACAAGTATTTTACATGGAACGACTGCCTATCTGACCTCCACAACCCCGCAACTGGGCAACACGATACTCCTTGGTAAGACTCGGCTACCCGTAACGACTGTCAAAGGTCTTCAAAAGAGTTTATATTAAACTATGTAAAAAAATCACCTATTAGTTCTGCCTACCTTAGCTCCTATACCTACCTATGTACCTTTTGGTTATGTACGAGTACCTACTGACGGTGCAGGTATATATCTATGTACCTATATTCCCTCGTAACTGTAAAGAACACAAGTTAACCAGTTTCGATGATGTTATAAGGGCTGTTCAGAGGTACTCGGGCTGGAGGGCGCCGTTCTTATTCATCAGCAGTTTCATTGTAACAGGACCCTTTTTTTTAAGACCCCTTACTTACCTACCTATAGATAGAAGCTACCGCTAGATTGTACATAGCCACCTAGGTGGATGCCGTTTATTAAATAGGTAGGTTATCTAAAATGATACCAATTACTTTATTATTGGCAATAAGGATCAAAGGTCATACTTTTTACAAGACCTAAAAATACAAACATATATAACGTTTCCTATATCATAATTTGGTCGAACGTAGGTTTTTTTTAGTTTCCCGTGTTGTCCCACTTCTGGGCCAAGGACTCCTCCAATTCCTTCCACTCCTCTCGATGGTTTGCTTCTTCTCCCCAATTCGTGAGGAAGCCACCAAGAACCAAAGAAGGTTTTACAATTATTATGTCATTTTGTACAGGAAATTAACTGTCATTTCTTTAACAAATGAATGATCTAATTTTTATTTGATACAGTGAAGTCATAGAATAAACTTATTCTAAGGCACATTCGACCATGATAGGTTAAGTTGAAAGGTCTTATTTTAACGATAAACCATTGTAGATATATTTATTTGCATAATACTTGAGTGCCTGTTTACATTGAGCAGACCCAAAAGAACATATCAATTGACACAAAGTGTGGAATAGGTTAAATAGGGCAATATTTATTTATTTATTATAAATGGTACCTATGGAAAAATATCATTACCTATAACTTTTTGGGTTAGTTGAAAATTGTACGAAAATATATTCGACCATACGAAATTCATTACGATGGTTATTAGACGATTATAATAATTTACAAAATTGTATCATTTGATTGATATAGTTTTCCAATAAGAGGTGTTATTTTGATATTCAAAGAAAAATGCCATTTTTTAATATAAATGATCGGATGTTTATTCCATCATAAAGAGAAGGTATGCCGTTAATAGTGGAAAATAACATCAGGCAAATGACCACCACGACCACGCTTACAGGACCATATCCTTTTCATTAAATTTTTGATTACCAATCCATTCACTGTAACTGTTGCTCCAGCCTCATTTTCAGCCACGTGAAAGAGAAGGTCTACGCCAACAGCGCAGCGTCGATTCAAGACCTCAAAGATGGAATTCGTGAGGCTATCGGGGACATAGGGCAGCACTTTGCGATTTGGTTATCAAAAATTTCATGAAAAGGATGTGGTCCTTTAAGCGTGGTCGTGGTGGTCATTTGCCTGATGTTATTTTCCACTATTAACGGCATACCTTCATCTTTATAATGAAATAAACATCCGATTATTTATATTAAAAAATGGCATTTTTGTTTTCAATACCAAAATAACACCTCTTATTGGAAAACCCTGTATAAGAGGAATTATATCTTGCCCAATCTGCACCCTCATAGCTCCTGTATCACCTTATTTTACTTGTAGCTACACGTAACCACATGAGTATTTTGCTTAGACCCTAGTATCTAAATAGTTAGGTATTTGCAGACAAAGACACAGTCCATGCCTACCTGTCTGTTTAATGTTTCATTAAGAATTTATTACACTGGCGTGTTCGAAAAACCATTTATCTTCGGATTTAATTTTGGATTTCTCGAAGCGATTTCCGGATTATCCTTCTACGAATAAGACAAAAACCCTGCTGAGGAATGTTACGTATTCGAAAAAGGTTTTACTTTCCATTTCTTTCGAAGAGAAGCTGATTTATTTCCACGCACTGTTTTCTTGGTTCGTTGGGCAGAAACTCGGGGCACAAAAAACCTACCTATCGTTGAAAAAATATTCTTAAACCGTTTCTGCCTAGTGGAGGTCCGAATTATCAGCCTTGAATGGTTTAACACGATCGCTGCCAGGGCGCAGCGAAAGGTAAGGTAGATAAATATCACTTTTTTTAGAGTAGGTAGGCTTGTACAAGTCTCAGACTACAGTCTCCCCAAGGATGTGCCCTAACAGACGTTGCAGAAAGCATCCGGGAAGGTCTTTTAAGAGGACACTGTCCATTCTTCCACGAGCTGATGGCTATAACCGAGAGTGTGGGATTCTTACCTTACCAAAACCACCCCGGTTTTGGTAAGGTAAGAATCCCACAGTCTCTGGTCTTACTCTTACGCCATTTACCAAGTATGTATAAAAAGTATTTCAGTATTTTACATGAAGCGACTGCTTATCTGACCTTCACAACTCATTTACTGGGAGACACGATACCCTTTATCATGAGTGTTTTTTAGACTTTCGGGACTACCCATGACGACACTCAAAGATACGAATGACAGCCGAGACCACGAAAAATCATTATGCATGAGTAAATTTAAATTTGGTTTTGCAACGTATCCATAATGAAACGGTACAAATCCTTGACTTAAGGATACAAAACAAAACAGCTAGTTTCGCAACCCTACAGAATCACTGGCTCACAGCACAATCCACCAAAATAAAACATGGAAATGAAACAGCCACTTCTTACCTTTCGCGCCTGAGTAGCAGATGTAGCCCGCTGTGCATAACTAAAACCCTAATTCAGATATTCAAAATAACATTCGGAATCCTACTCACGCACCTAGCCAATTTAGTCAACGACATTACAAGGCAAAGCCGTCTTTATTTCCATTCTAATAAGAATTAATATACCAACCCCGTTCACATTACCAACTTGAATCTGCTACAGTTCGAGTTTTATTTGGAACTATTCTGTTGACTTTGAATACTGCTAATTAAGATGTAATTTGGAATTCTATGAGCGGATTTACTGGGAATCGTGAATAAACATGGTATTTCGTAAATAGACGGGATTTGGAAGTGATCAGTGTCCGTGATACACATGTTGATTTGCTTTAGGTATTCGTGACATTATTTCGTACCTACATACATCAAATTTCCAGGAATTTTCTCATTAGCAGCCCGGAGTCTGGATTTTTACCCGGTTTAGGCTCACCCATATTACATGGGACTTAACACATTACTGGCGAAATGTGGGTGTTACTATAGGTGGATCTCTACCCAACCCTTCGGGCAATAAAGGCGTGATGATATGTTTATGTTAAATATAAACGCACGCCAGAAACTACAGAACGCTACCTGCTACGATACTTACATACTCCTTTTGCTTTGTTTGTGTTCATAGGTTTGACGACCGATGTGGCGCGGCGGGCGAAGGTCCGCCTGCGAATCAGGAGGTTGCGGGTTCGATTCCCGCCTTGGGACAAATGTTTGTACGATCTACAAATATTTGTTCCAGGTGTTCTGGGTATTTGCTATGTATAATAAAAAATATCTATCTATGTAATGTATTGTATTAAGTATATCAGTCATCTAATACCCATAACACAAGCTCTGCTTAGCTTGGGGCTAGATGATGCTGTGTGGATTGTCCGGCATTATTTATTCTATATCTGGTAACAGACAGAAGCCGGTTGCGAGTATGTACTACGCACCTGACCTTTCTGAGGAACATCACCAATAAACTCAGTGTATGTCTGAGAGCGTCCCCTCCCGGAGTTCTCGCTTACATCATTCATCTTCTCAACGCGCCCAAGCCCCAAACCATCTGAGCTATCTATTTTCAGATATGGTCACTACATCTTCTTTTAAACCACATTCATAAACTCACGCCATGGCAGAAACTACAGAACGCCACCTGCTACGATACTTAGGTACATACTTCTTTTCTTCTTCGTTTACGTTCATGAGTACTCGTATATCTGTTCACACCTTCAGGGTTAATTAATGCTTATTGAAATTTCCTGTGGGGACTTAATTAAACATTAAGGCCTCCAGCCAGGGCGAAAAACCTTAAAATCTAAGAAACCACTCGCTAAGGGCACCCCCTGCGGGGTACGAGTCTCGACTTCGTCGCTGGGAGAGGACAGCAAAGGGACGGGCTGATTCTGATAGATATATTATTTAGGGACTAATTTAAACAACTACTGGCTCAGCGACGCGGCTGGATGGGCTGGCTCGCGCAAAGGTTCGGGGCTCCCGGCGTTTCCGCCTTCATGTCTTATATACCTTTTGTGAGTCGTCTTTCATTCATCCTCCCAACATGATCAAACCATCATTCTTTTCAATTTTTGTCACGACATCTTTTAAACCACATTATGTCGTGTTAGATCTTAAATACTAGCACTATAACTAGCTGATCCGACAAAAGTAGATTTGCCATTTTAAGCCAAAATAAAAAACAAAAAATGAAAAACAATGTTTGGAGTGATAAGGGTGGTCCCTTATCACTTAGGGGTATGAAAAATAGGTGTTGGCCGAGTCTCAGTCCTACCCAATATGCACACAAAATTTCATACAAATCGGTACAGCCGTTTCGGAGGAGTTTGGTAACAAACATTGCGACACGATAATTTTATACAGGGTGTCTCACGGCAGAGTTAGGATTTTAAATTTGAATATTTTAAAAACCGTTGCAAGTAAGCGCGGGGTGAGGGGCGCAGTAGCTTTGTCATTCGTGCGGATTCGTTAGTCACGATGTCGCAGTGGTCGGGAGAGCACCGCGCGTTCGCTATCGAAGCGTTTTTGAAAGGTGGAGAATCGTACGTTTTGGAGTGATGAAGCACATTTCCATTTGAATGGATATGTAAACAAACAAAATTGTCGCTTTTGGTCAAATGTCAATCCCAGACAAAAACATCAAAGACCGCTGCATAGCCCAAAAGTGACAGTGTGGTGTGCTCTTTCGGTCAATGGAATAATCGGGCCGTATTTCTTTGAAAATGCGACGGGTGCTGCGATAACTGTTTCTGGTGAGGCGTATCGGCAAATGATATCCAATTATTTTACACCCCAACTTCGAGAGCATCCAGCCTACAGCTCAAGAACGTGGTTTCAGCAGGATGGAGCCACTTGCCACACTGCAAGAGCCATATGGACCAACTTCGTGAATTGTTTCCTCAGAAATTGATATCCCGCTTTGGTGATATTGCGTGGCCTCCGAGATCGCCCGATTTGACCCCCATGGACTTTTTCCTATGGGGGTACCTTAAGGTGGTGGTGATGTATCGTCGTGATGGTTCAGTGGTTAAGGTCTCGCCTCTCATGTCGAGCAGGTTGTGCGTTGAAATCCAGGTGAGTACCAGTTACTTTTTCATTTCATACCTACGTACTTTCTCCTTTATGTAAGACATTACTTTCATCGGAAAGACTGTGGTGAAAAAGGGGACTAATATGAACCTGAAATCGCCAACCCGCTCGCCAATGATCTATCTACGTTTAATTTAATTTGGTCTGCTGTTTTTTAAATACAAACTGAAAAAGGCCTCTTTCACCTATAGGGTAAATGCTAAAAGCGTTGATTTTGTAGTTTTTTTTTAATAGCTAAGTAGGTGATCAAAAAATGAGCTTGCATCACCAATAGTAACATTATAGAGAGTCTGCAACTCTGGAGTAAATAATATGAAAGTTTTAAATGTCGACATTATACCTCCAGAGTATTTTGACGTTGTCAACGTCAATCTGACATTGACAGGTTATAGTTTTCTTTGGGCACCTAGTTTTAGCTAAAGTTATAATCAAACTGAAAGTACGAAATTAAAACGGAAACATGTCTTACATTTAAAATCATTACATTGCTTGTATGGAATTAATTGTAGAAAAACAAAGAGCCTTTTTATTTGTTTCTATTAAGACCATTAGTTTTTGCAGTTCAGTTTCTTATAAAATATATTAAAGGTAGTTACGATTCGGCGGTCAGGAATTTAGTTAAAAAAATATTTATTTATTACAATATTAATTATAAAAACACAGGATATGAGCTGGTGGCTGATGACAGACTCATATAATCCAAAGAAAATAATGATATCTGATTTCCAGTAAATGCATAGTTGCAATATGACGTGTGCTGACGGCGGCTGTATACTCAGCGTAAACGCATGTTACGATGAGTTAACTAGGTGCATTTTTTTGTATTGGGACATGCCCGCCACACTATTCCCAAACCTCTACAACTTCTGAAAACCAGAATCAACAGTAGCGACCACCAGAAAAGCGTCGAGACAATGAAGAAACGCGAGTTCCGGAGAAACGATTCAACTGTCTTGGATCCCGCAACGAAATTAATCAGAAAAACAGCGGAGGAGTTAGAAAAATACATAATTTCTACTTTACACACAATTAAAGGTGCATCGTAGCATCACTGCTGTGTTCCCTGAAGAGTTAGCAGAGGTGTACCTATAGTACACCCACACTACACCTGTTGAGGGTATATCCCATTTTTTTTTTAAACGTTGCCCCACACTACGAATTTCTCCTGTATAGTGGGTGCGTTTACAAACATTCAAATTCACATACACAAACAGAAAGACCCGGAACAACTACCTGTAGGCCTTACAAATATTTGTTCCGTGCGGGAATCGAACCCACGACACGCAGCGCAGCAGTCAATCGCTCAGCCACTGCGCCAACCGTGCTTTCATATTAAAGGTGTTGATTTTTTTTATTGTATTGGAATACTTTTATGTTTGTTTAGAAATTCAATTCGATTAATACAGAGAATTAAAAAAAAAAATAACGTGGTCTAAAAATGTTTATTATTTACAAATACACAAAATATTTACAAGTACTTAATAAAATATAATATGTTGGCATCGATTTGTGGAAAACTGATCTTATTTCTATTGACAATGTGCTCAATATAACGTATATAACATTTTAATACAAGTGACCAATTTGCTTATTTTCTAAGCATACTAAAATGTAATACGAATTTATTTTGTGCACTATTTTAGAATACTAAGTTTATATGTATACTTCAAATAATCAAGTCTTTTGCATTCATGTACGTATATGTAATAAATCAAGCCTGTTATCTCCAAAAGGGGTAGACAGATTATATCATTTTGCGGTATTATCAATATTCAATATTGACTCGGATACTATATTTGTACTGTGAGCTTATAATAAAAACTTGGATTTCCTTTGATTAATAATAATCTATACTATACTATTAATAGACCTTGAGATATATTAAAATATACATGGAAGCCATATTTACTTGTTAAATGCTAAAGATTTCCTTGTAAAAGTCCTTTGTTACAAAAGGCTAGGTATATTATGATGAAAAATCCATTTTAAGTCTTTATTTGCATATTTGCGTTATTGTCTTTAGAATAAAAAAATGCCGCAAATGGTCACTTGATTCTTAGGTAAAAACTTAATGTTTATATCAACTTTACATTGCGAATTTAATTCCAGTGTAACAACATAATCAGTTAGAACTACTAGTTATTAAATATGAATCTTAACTAATTTCACAGGTTTAGTCTTCGCTTTTTGTATATACAGCGCTTGGCTAGACATTGCGCGTCATCGCTTGAAGCGGCTGACCACTTACATTGTTATAATCTCAATCAGAATTGATTTCGTCGGCTACTTGTTGCCATTTCGCCACTAAATTTGACACTGATTTGTGTTTCATCCCCATCGATGTGGATATTTTTACCTGAAACAATATAATTTTAGTTTTATTTATACATCAAATACAAATAAAATAAAATTGAAGTGTCTGTTTGTAATGTCAGAAATAGCTTGTTCCTAAATGCATATGAAAATATACCAAAAAGAAAAAAACGTTATCAATCTGTCTGTCTGTCTGTTTGCTTGTTTGGGCTATCTCCAAAGAGCTGAACCGATTTTAACGGACTTTCACAGGAAGATACCTGATATTAAAATGAGAATTTGATTAATAATTTTTTCAATTAATTATATCAGGTGTGGTGCTTTATTGTAATGACTTGTATCTATTTTGGTACAGCGGTTTCTATTCTAGTTGGGTAACATGGTCTAAACATATAAATAAATAAATAAATATTGCTGGACAATCCACACAGCATCATCTAGCCCCAAGGTAAGCAGAGCTTGTGTTATGGGTACTAGATGACTGATATACTTAATACAATACATTACATAGATAGATATTTTTATTATATATAGCAAATACCCAGAACACCCGGAACAAATATTTGTAGATCGTACAAACATTTAATAATTCATTATAATTATATAATTAATGTAGGTACATAAAATATTGTGAAAGAATTACATATTTTAAAAGAGTAAGTGTGGAGTTTCTTGCCGTTTCTTCTCCATGTGAAGATACCTTTAGGATTATTTTTATTTTTAAAATGACGTTTAAAACTGCCTTTTTATTGGTGTAATTGTAATAGATGATTTGACTTTGACTTATGTATGTATATTATGTTCACAATTCTAAAATTAAAAGTACTCGAGCACTACTCACTTTAGGCTTCTTCTTAACAACTTTCACCTCCTTTTCCTTGTCTTTGTCTCGATACTTGTCCTTGATGTCGCCGGGTTCCGGCGAGCTGGAGGCGGTGTGGGGTATCTGCTTCTCAAGCTCCGCTATGTCGCTGTAGAAGGACGCTAGCTCGTCGCCGATCTCTTGTTTTGGGTCTAACTGTAATACAAATGAGATAAGGTTGGTTTTATACAGGTTGGGCTCGCTGGCGTTGTGACAGGAACTATATATCTTCTAATGTGCGTTTTAGGATCGTCGTACAAAAAGTAGTTTTGATGTGAAACATCTAGGAGGGCTCAGCTTAATGTGCACTCCGTTGCTTTTCTATATAACTATATCTATCTGACAATAGTATATTCTTGACATGCTTACCGCTCGTAGGCTGCTTTTTTAGTGTTTTACTAGCAAAACAGGGAAGGAATACTCACATTTGCAGGTAGCGGCGGCAGGTCATCGCAGCCAGGTGGGGGCGGGTCCGCCCACGCCGGCGGCTCGGGAGTGCGCGCGCGCCCCCAGGCCGGCAGCGCGGGGGGCGCGGGGGGCGCGGGGGGCGCGGCCGGGGCGAAGGCCACGAGAGACACGAAGGGCGCGGGGGCCACGAAGGGCGCCGGAGCCGCAAAGGGCGCCGGGGGCGCAAAAGGCGCAGGTTGCACGAAGGGCGCAGGGGGCGCGAAGGGCGCGGCAGGCGGGGGCGAGTGCGCGCGCGCCCACACGGCGGGCGGCAGCGCGGGGGGGGAGGGCGCGCCCCGCGGGGGCGGGGAGGGCGGCAGGGGGGGGGCTAGCTCCTCCTGGGGGAAGAATACGATTCGTTATCATTTTTCATTATTTCAGATATCAAAGAGTGGATTACAGAATCAACTAACAGAATCTGTTCGCAGATCGCAAAATATACGTCTAAAACTGAGAAAATCGTCCTTTTTTTGTTCAACATGTTGCATGACACAAAGGCCCAGAAGCCTTAATTTTTATTTTTCATTAAATTGTAAAAATAAATTATTTAGTTATTTTGTAAAATTCTTTCTTCGCTCACCCTACGCAACTTGTTTGAAGTGACAGCTATGGTGTCACAAAATGGCGCTGAGTCGATCCTTTTCTTAGTTAAACCGTATTGTAAAGGCTTCGGTATCGCTGGACCGCAAACAGTAAGTAGAAGTTTTTTACCTTAGCCTCAGTTCCCGGATGCGGCGGCGTGGTACAGATCTCCATGTCGGTGTCCGTGGTGGCGGGGTATTCCCACTGAACGAGCCCGTCGGCCTCGCGCCGGTAGCAGTAGCGGCCCTCAGACCTGCGGTGCACAAACGGCGGAGTAGACGTATGTGCCGTGGAGGCAGGCAGAGGCCCGGTAAGTTTAGATGGGGGGTGAACTTAAGTTTTCAGCAGTTCGAACGGTTTCGTTAAGTCGGTAGTCGGGATAGTAGGTGGAAACCCGGGGACACAGAAACTATTTAATTCACATTAGAAGTTAAGTTCCAGACAATATTGACACATCATGAGCTATGCAATATTCGTCTGTTGTATGTGTATGTTGTAAAAAAATGCAGAAGTTGTGAAAACAGAAATATGATGTAGGTACAAACGGTTGTACGAAGATCTGAGAGAAGAGAATGACTGAGTGCCAATATATAGTTAAGGGTAAGAAGGTCAACAGTAAGATTTCAAACCGGAAGTTATACGATTATAATCCATAGGAAGTAGACGTACGAGGAAGTGGAATATATGATTGTAAAATCATAAACCCATCAATATATCCAAAATATATACAAAACTTAAGATCACCACAGCACCATCTAAAAGTATGGGGCAAACTTATCTATAATGACAAATAAAACCGTATACTTTAACCCGTGTTCCGGATTTGTGCCCGCCGAAAAATTAACAAAAAAGCAACCAAGAAATTAAAAATCCATAATGGCGGACACAGGGAATCCTTAAAATCCTTTACACGACGGTCTCGCCAGCCAACATTCTGGGAAAGACCAAAGTATATTATTCTTGAAATTATGTCAAATAATCAGCAAAGAGTTTTTGTTATCTCACCAAATCTTTCGAAGATGCGATGGCTCCATCGTGCAGGCGCCGCCAGTCTTCTGTCTTCTTCACACTTATAGCTAAGATTTTCTCTGTCTCTTTGTTACAATTTTCGGGATTAAATATATCAAAGAAACTCGGGAAACTAGCTTGAATGTTTTATTCTTAGTTTAATATCACAGTAGTATCACAGATATAGTTGCAAAGTAATTACATTTTTTATTGGTAGTAGGTATTAAATATTGTGAAAAGCTGTTGCTTTTTTTTTAATTACAGTAAATATTGACTACCAAATTCTCAATAACATGAAAAATATTTTATACAATAAGTAAAGAAAATATTGAGAAGACTTCGTAGTTTCCAGTTGGACTAGATAAAAAAATACATTCGTGAGGAAGTATTCTTTCTGCAAATAAAATTTCACCACATACAAAGTTTTGTGTCTGTGTCAGTCTTTCAGATAGTAGTTAGATAGTAGACACAAATTTGTGGCCATGTTACCTCGTCTCCTTTTGGCAATACTAGGAGTTGGTCCAAATGTTCAATCATCAGGATGGAACTATTCCAAAACGCGAGTCTAAGGGATGGGGATAGGCCTTAGCCCTTAAACTGAATACGATTTAACCTGACTTGACTAAGTTGCGACTATTGTATGCTGAACAAGTCAAGTCAGACTAAATCGAAGTAAGTCCGGAGTAGTTGCTGGTACAGTGCACCATTATATTTCGTTGTCATCTTGTCACCACTTCACGGCGAAATATTTCTGGTCATTTTAAGAAAAATAGTAATAGCTAAGGTCATATTTATTAGTAATGCAAAAGGAATTACGTAACCGAATATTTCGCCGCGAAATATTCGGCACAGTGTTGATCCTTTAGAATTTAAGACCGAAAGCAGTCTTTTGAAATTATGTTCAAGCCTTCAGTTTTAGTATTAATTTACCAAAACTCAAGGCTTTAATGAACAAGGTACACGATTTTATTAATGAGATACTTAAACCAAACGTTGAGGGTCCATTAAGTCTATTTTATCCATCGAGGTCGCACCATCAAGAACACTGAAGTTCCGTAAGTCTCAAAAACGTTAACTTCACTATATATAGCGCAGTTTTGAAAGGTTATTAGTTGAACAAGGATTTAGCGGAAACGCTCAATAGTTTTAAATTGTACTGGAACAGTAGATGCGTTTTCCGAATAATCTTCCAACACAACTTGACATTAAAAATATGTTTCTTTAAAGTTGCTATAGGACAGTTTCTTGCCATTCTATTTCGTTCCAAACAGTTTAATTTCAATATCTCAGGGGGTGAACGTACTCAAGAAAATGAACAACTTATTCTAAGGGTTGGTCCAGTAGTAAAAGTTGTTCACACTCATGAGTAATTCTACCCCCTAAAAGATTGTCAGACAATGAAAAGTCAGCCTGTACGGTCGATGAATAAGTAGTGATTGGGAAGTATCACAGTCGGCGCGAGCTAAATCCTTGTCCATCCGGGCGCGGGCTCCCCCGCTCGCGGCGGCGCGGCGGCGGGCGCTCGTACCTCAGGAAGGCGGTGCTCCAGCCGGCCGGCGCCGCGCGCGCCTCGTGCGCGCCCAGCCCGCGCGCCGCCGCCGCCGCCCAGCGCCGCCAGTAGCACGGCGACACCGCGCCCGCGCGGAATGCTGATACCAGCGTCTGCGCGCACACAGACAGCGACGCTTACATAACGGAAACTCCAAGGCTCTCACAAACTCATGTTCTCCTTACACCCGAAACGGAACGAGACTTATTGCCATACGCTCCATGACGTGATCATGACGTGATACACCGGACCTCAGCAAGTCTACAGCGAGGCCCAAAAAATAGCATCCCGCTCAAAATAGGGCACAAGTTGGCAAGTTGGCGAACAAGCGGAAACTACAAAGGCAAATAAGCAGAGCTCAAACAGAGAGAACATAATAGAGCAATGCTTACAGAGGGCTACAATAATTCATAGCAGAAAACGAAAATGAAACTTTCCAATAGAAGCTATAAACACTTTCTACGTATAAAAAAACTCACTATGAAAAATAACAAAATATTTCAAAAAACGACAAAACCACATTCGAACACAAAGAATAAATAGAAAAATCGTGGGCCTAAAGCGAAAAACAGATGACAGAGTTGTGTGCAGAGCATCTAAGTCTAGTGTTTACTCTGCCATGAGTCATCCATGACGAAATCTGAATATGAAGTTAACAGGATACTCTTGAGTGATCAGTAACTATCGCCTACTCCACTGTAACTATTGACATTCGTAACTCCAAGGGAAATAAAGAGTAGGATTGCAGATCCTTCACTAGCTAGAAAACAAAAAGCACCGAGCCATGATCTAATAACTTCTTCGGAGAAATTCTTAAGCGACTGCCTAAAAAACCTAGTGTATTTAACAATGTTATTCAATGCGATCCTCCGAATGCACCACAATCTAAACTTATGGATGATTTCAACATTATGCATGATGACAAAACCGGTAAAAGCAGCAACCGATGAACCTTACTGCCAGTTCTATCAAAGCTAAATGAGAAAAAAAAAGTTGTTCTGAGTAATGCCAGTTTTGGACGTGAAGAAGACCATCTAGGATCACCAATATGGATTTCGGGAGGATGTTTCTCCTAGAATCCAAATTGGTGATCCGGTACATTAGAGCAAATGACAAAGTATCTAGTACACAAACTCAGACCAACCCTAGAGAAGGAGTACTTTTCTGCTGTAAAGACATCCAACAAGCATTCGACCAACTCTGGCATACGGGACTTCTCCACAAGCTGAAAACTGTGCTTCAAAACTCATTTTACATGATTCTAAAATCATATCTTGAACAAAAAACGTTTCAAGTGAAATATGAAGAATATTTATCAGAGCTTTATCAAATTATAGCCTCAGTATCACAAGGACCTGTGCTAGGCCCTGTACTTTATTCCATGTATACGGCAGACCTGCCCGAAACAGCTGATTTAGTTACAGCAACATCTGCATACGATACTGCACGTCTCGCAAGCGATACTGAGGCATCCACTAAGCGCAGGCACAGAAGATTGACATGTGATTTAAAAAATGGAGTTCTTTCTCCATTTTACACGAATGCCAAATGCTCAAAATGCCAACCATAAGAGAACAAATAAACAACTTCAGTAAAAGAAATGAGTATGTAAGAGGAAGTCTGAAAGTGGCGCCAGTGACCGAGAAGTTGTGAGGAAATCGGTTGTCATGGTATGGGCATTTGATGCGAAGGAATGAGGACCATGTTGTGAGCAAAGTTTTGAGTATGAATGTGCAGAGTTACAAGAGTAGAAGGAGACCAAAGAAAAGATGGAAGGATTGTGTGAAAGATGATATGGCTAGAAAAGAGGTGACTCTTGAGATTACGGCAAATAGAGGTGTATTGAAGAAGAAAACATGCTGCGCCAACCCCAAATAATTTGGAATAAGGGCAGAAGGATGATCATGATGATGATGATTGAAAAGCGCGCGTGAACTGCTGTGATTGGACAAACGAATTATCAACAGCCAATAGCATCACTCGGTTAGCGTAATACAAGTATACAAGAAACATTCGACTAAAGGTATTGTGAAAGTGTAGTCCTTCACACAGGAATCACAGCATGCACAACAATGTGAACAACTAGGTAACAAATAAGCAGTGATAAAATATTTTAGTCAAATCATACAACTCAAAATACACCAAAACAAATCAAATAGTACTATGAAATTATAAAACAGAAAATAATCTTAACATTAACTTAAAATCATTTGAACGGTTCTTAAATTTCACACAGGTTTAGTGAAAGTAGAGTTTTTGGAGTAGGTATGAACAGTACTCGAGCGTAAAAACACATTGAGATTAAGAAAAAACTTAAATTCGATAAAATGCATCCTTTACATAAGTACTATAAGATCTCATTGTAGCACAAACTAAAGCAGCTGCCAAGATCGAAAGATATTAGTGTCGTTTGTTCCTTGTTTTGTAGGAGAATTATAAGCGACAGTTATAGCCACTTCAAGGAAGATGTTGGCTGAATAATTAAATAATAAATGTTCTTTAATTTTCTTATTTGTCAAGATATAAATCCTCATTTTTACTCAATTCTACAGCCATGCATCTTGGTAAACATGTAAAATTACTTTGTAAAATACACTCACCTGCATCTGTATCAACATCTCCTGCACCGGTGTCAACACACACGGCTGCAACTGGTTCAAATACTTCAGCTTGGCTTCCAACAGATCAGTCAAATCATCCAAGTCTTCGTCTTTCTTTTCTTCATTCAAAGTCTCCCCTTTCGTAAACATCAAACCGTTCCCGTAATTAATAGCATTCTTTGGACTCTCAACACCATCTTCGTCTTTACTAAAACCTAGACCAGTCCTCTCGCCTGAAAACCCCTCGATGACCTGCGAATATTTAGTTGTATACGCTGGTTCTTCGCCCTTTTTACGGTCTAATAACAAGACAGAGTTCGATATTCTGAGCTTTTTCTTTCCAATATTTTCTCGTCTTTCTTCTGAGTCTAATAGGTACAAATTCACGCCTTTCTTTTCGGTTGCGTCAACTTTTTTATCTTCGTTTTCTACCTCGATAGCAAGTGGCGGGGTGGTCGGAACTGGCGGTGGTGTAGCAGGGCGATCGTCAATGTGTTTAATACTTGGGAACAACGGTCTTGGCTCAACAGGCGGTGTCACATCGCCTCTGGGCGAACTCTTAGCACTGATTGAGTCATTCGATTTTTGTTCATCGAAATTATCAACATTCTTTGTTTTAGAAACTTTGGATAATTCTTTTTTCTCAATTTCTTCCAATAAATCATCTATGTTAGCACTACTTTTTGAAATAGTTTCTTCTCTTTTTGGTGTCAGATTCGGAGTGTTGCTGCCAGATATGGGATCTTCTTCAATCATCTTTTGTATTCCACTTGGTAACTCACCACCCAGTTTTTCTAAGATTTTTACTTTGTTTTTTAGTCTTAGAAACAGCGCAGTTTCGTCTTGACTATCTTCATCTTTGTCTGACTTTTTATCCTATTTTATGAAAAATAAACGAATTCAAGAAATAATCATAATTTGTGGCAACTGCTGAGTAGGTACTTATTAAACTTAAAATAACATTTGGCAATGTTGTTTTAAGTTTAATAAGTACCTCAGATTGAAAACTTTAAACCCATCACATTGCTTGATAACCATTCAATAGTATTGAGAAAAATCATGATCTAACTCAAACTAGTGACATATTTTGTTTGATACACCAAAATATTCCAGAAGTACATGAATTAGACCAATAGGCACCGTGTGAAATCATCTACTATGATAAGATATCAAATTAAGATTATTTCAAATGGTTGTGAAACTGATGGAACTAAAAAAAACTTGAAAAGATAAAATAAATATTTCTCAACCTATTGAAAAGTTATTTTTTGCATTATCAGATGCAGAGTGTCATCATAGGTACTATTTGTATTGCCACTTTTGAGAAAAAAAAAAAACAAAACAAAATCTACGCCTTTTGCCCAGAGGGTAGGCATGGTTTCTAATAAAAATTAATGTAAAATAAACTAAAAAATGCAGTTACAGCAAAAGCAAAATAAATTTTACAGCCATTTAAAATTCAGCAAACTACAAAAAACATATTGTACTCGTAAAAACATACCTCTTTCCCGAAATAAGTTTCAATCTTATACACAGGAGATTTAAGACCATTATTCACTAACTCGGGAGGTAGTTCGGGTCCTATGGGCTCTTTATAATCCAGGGTGGGCGGCAATGCAGGTCCATATTCCATAGGCTTAGTTTTTGGCTTCTTTTGGGGGACTGTTTGCTTGGCTTGGGTTTTAGAGTGCAGTGGTGCACTTGGCTTCGTTGGAGTTTCTGCTTCATCATTAGATTCTGAGTCTGAATTGTGATATGATGTTATTAGTTCTATTTTCCTGGAACAGATAAACATTTAGGTCATTTAAGTACACAAAATAATAATGGTATAATTGGTATACGTACTTTAATAACCAACTAATTGTATATTTCTTATTTTTATTCATCCACTTATCTCCTGTGTCATAATTTTTACCAAAAGACCTCTCGTGCTGGTGTGCTGAACATAGGAAAAGATGACCGACGATCGGTTTGCGCCGCCTTCATCCATCGACTTCCTGCGACCTCGACCAGATCGCCGGTCCACCTGGAGGGGGGGGCTACCACGCTGCTTCTTCCGGTACGCGGTCACCACACGAGAAACCTTTCACAGCAACTGCCCACTGCCACTTAGTGTCAATCCTTCTGTGATGCAATCCCATGTGCATGTTTTGATCTGATTTGAGAGAAGTCTGGAGCTCAAAATAATCAGTCATCACTACTGTAATTGATGTCATGTTATACTCACTCATCTTCATCATCACTATGTCCCCGTTTCTTGCTGGATTTGCTACCCTTTTCTACAGACCCGGTGCTGATCCTATCTCCCTTTTTTACAGTCTTTATGGAAGACTTGATTATAGGTTTGTTGTTCTGTGTGCTTTGTTTTTCTGCTAATGCTTGCTGGTAAAGCTGCCACTCTTCTGCTGATACTTCTGCTGTACCTGATGACCAAAAAAAAATACTTTTATAAAGGTATTTTGCATATATTTTTAGGCATCAGCGATTGATGAAATTTTTAAAATTGGGTTGAAATGAGACGAAGCTTTTGAATCTCAATTACTTTTGCTTAGCTTCAACCAACATAACACTTCATAAAATCAGATAAGGATGTTTTCACCAGCAAATTAGATAGGGCCAAAATTCATTATTACTAACCTCTTTCCATTTCTTTCTGTCAAGGGCTGTTTGGAAAGTCTTAATCAAATGAATTCAGTGCATTCTACCACCTGCACCTTCCGTGATTTTGATTACCATATGGAGAGCACATTGGGTCATGCATTTGACCTGCTGACTGTCTGACATGCGGGTGTTGTCTCCAGCTCAGTAATGTATGTAAACCCTTTAAGTTGAAGCCCAGAATACTCCCTTCCATTGCTTTCTAATAAAACTCGTAAAACAATATTCACCTGCTGTATGCAACTGCTGCTGAGCCAACTTGAGTGCAAGTAAATATTCTGGAGGTGCTTCCCATGTCACAGCATTGGTGTTTTGGTTCCAGTAGTAAGTAAAGCCACTTGTCTCATCGTAACAAGCAGACCAAGCTGTGAAAAACATAAATTGCCAGTTAAAGTATTGTAAATAAATAAAACTAACAAATCCTACAATGTATGAGTAGCATTATTTTCAAGAGAATGCCTTTCTTAAATTAAACATTGATTTTAACACTGATATTTTTCTAGAACTTATTTTTGGAATGGAAACCCTATTAATAATGGCAAGTTTTTAAAGGATAAAACCAAGCATGAATATAATGTGATTGTGGTGTAGTTTTCAGCCAGAAAAAAATAGCATTTTAATGCAAAAAATTTCTGGCTGAAAACTCTTTGCTGCCTATTCAATCAATCAGTCATTAGCAAGTTTATCATAGTCAGTAATAGAAAATTGCTGTATTATAAAAATGAGATTGACTCAAATGAGTTTGCTCTACTATTGCACCTACATATTTTGTAGCCATTATATTCCAGTATAGCAGCCAGTATTGTTTATATAAGTATTGATTGACTCACAAACTTCTGGAAATTTATTTCTCTTTGACAAAATTGATTGATCCAATTCCATTTTTAACCATTAGCAATATTACAACATAACATCATGCCTGTAATTCCTGACGGGTTAGGCAGAGCCAGATACCTATACTTACACCCTCATTTTGGCAGTTATGTTTAAGGCCAATGCTATATTTTTATTATAGGGGATGAGAATTTTGCCATCAACCAGGTACAAATCCAGGCAGCTACTGAGAAATTCCAAACAGAATACCCCGGTACCACAAGTTTTATTTATTTATTTATTTGGTTCTCCAACAATTGTTTACACATGTTCTATACTAAGGGTAACATGTGAATGTATGTATGCAATAGTGCAACAATCACTTACAGGCAAACTCCTCAGGTTTTACTTTGTTACCAACAGATTTAGTAAATTTAGGTAAGAATATTACTTACCATAATACTTACTTACTGTTAAAAAGCCTTTAATTAAATAATACATCATTATTTTTTCACTTCTAAGCAATCAAATACCGTGAGTTGAATAGAAATAATTATTGTTCTTGAATTGTTTATAATAATGTTAACAATTTTCTCTACAAAACAATCTATTTAAACGTGTTTTTTCCTTATACCATTACACTTATGTATATAATATAACTTAGTACCTATCTAAAACTATGCTTAAACTAAGTTAATTACGTGGATTTACGATATCAGTGGTGGACATAACTTACGGCAATGTGTTATTGGTGCTGGATGCACGGCCCCGGATGCATTAGCATTTCCTGCTGCATTTGGATAAATCTGTCCAGGCAATGGCGCCGTAAGGCCCTTCCTAGTATCTGGGCCAGGTGGCAGAGGCGGGAAACGCACTCCATCATCAGATTCATCATCAGAATCGCCGTAATTAGCTATCAAACCAGCCAGCGGGTTCACTTTACTCATTTCGAAACAACTTCAAAAGTTCCAAACGCAAAACGACACCCTTTCAATCTAGTTTTAATTAAATATTACAATAATACCTAAATAGTTATATTTTTAAATATGCGTCTGACTTATTTTTTAATTAATCTCTAAGGCATTTATGACTAAAACATTTTCAACACGTTCACTCTGATACGCAAATATCGCAAATCGCACGTTTGACGTTGACACTTAATCGCCATTTTGAGAATTCGACTACCTATACTTTGTAGACTGGATGGATTGACATAAGAGTTCCATTACATGCATAATTATTGCTAAAGGGGAATAGGGACAAACAAATAAAATGAGGATTTAGACACCAGTGCCTTGAACCATGAATCACATTATTTCTAAAAGTAATATTTTAAAACCTAATATGCAGTCTTAAGGATTTTTTATTTTTATTAATTGTAATATCTTACAGTGTAGTAGCTGGCACCTACGAGGTGGTATTGCTTTTGTTTTTGGTGGATGAAAATAATTAATAATTAATGTCGTCAACGTTTTCGTCCACCAACATTACGCAGGACTGTTGATGTAACTTTACAACTGCATTATGGATTGATGCCATTAGAAGAGCTTCAAACTTCTGGAACGTCTGCAGAAAGAAGTTGATTCTTGTTAATTATGCCCCCCATGGAAAGATAGGAGTCAAGCTTTTGGATTCGGCTGGAAAGACCATGATTGTAGACTTTAGCGCCTGATTGTTTAAGCACTAACGTCTGTGTTAGTTAACATCTTGGTTGACTTTATATTATGGTAATGGTCTGGTTATTAGTTTACGATCACTGATTTAATAATATGGTTTGAATATGGTGGTAATATAGTTAACTTTCAAATGGTTAATCTAAGCTAAAGTAGCTCTAAGATGGTTTGATCCTCGCTTGATTTGTGTTAGAGGATTGGTATTCGAAACACGCAATTACTGTCATAAGATGCTTGGCAAAAGTGTAGAGCTGTTCTATTGCAATTATTGTACTGAATAAGTACGTAGTAATTAGGTACCTGACATTTGAGCCCTTCCACACCAAAACCGGCAAGTCCCGGTCTAACTGAAGATATTTCCCCATTTTGTATGTTTATTTTGTTCTTCAACTGTAATCTTTCGTAGGAAACGTTCTTGTTATATCGCATTGTGTCTAATATATCGGATTTTTGAACTTTACGGTTCCGGGACAACACTGAACTGTTATAGAATTTATCCATGACAAAGGCAAGGTCTTTGTTTAATAAAGACCGGATCAAAATGAAACTAACTAAAACCTTTTAAACCCTAATGTTAGGAGACATTACAGAATACAGGCTTGCAGAATATTAGTTCTGGCTGAATTCGAATACTCAAGTGATAGAATTGTTCTTCTTCCTCAGTCCGCTATAATTCATATCAATAAAATCATGCAAAAGATTTTTATACCTTTCTTAAAAATCTCACACTCGTACCACCTCACGTGTTTTAGTACTATTTACGATAGATGGAGCTAGGTGTCTCAATAAACGATGTTGTGACAACAGAACTATCTCATATTATCTCGTGTTGGCACATCCACAATCGCCATTGATGTCGTTTATATCGTATTTTCGTACTGGGTAACAAGACATGTCTTAATAAATAAAACAAACTATAAAGTTATAATTAATTTTACTTTATTATTACAGAACTAGCTTAATTAGGTATTTATAGGCACGTGTATAAAAATATAAATATTAACTAGTCTACAACTACTTACTTAATGAACTTGTTATTTTTACATAGCCTTAGACTAAGTCTAAGTACTTACATAACCTACTAATTTTATACAGTTTTATGAGTAGATATGGTAACTATAATTGTCTATGGTAGGAAGGTTGTTTCTACTCATGGGTCATAAAACATTAACCTATTAGGCTTAGGTCAAATAAAAAAAAGCCTAGAGGAAGTTGAAAAATGTAAGTTTGTCTGTGGATATGTATGTAAATATGCAATATTTATTATTGAAACGTTCAACGCTACTTTAAAATAAAAGAAGGCCAACGATAAAACAGTAGTATAAAATATTTCAACACACCTGTATCAGTACATTGATTTATTTTTTAATAACAACGGAATACTAATAGGTACCTAAAGTAATGCGTGATCTGTGTAAGTTTGAATAGACAGGTAAATTAAAGAGACCTTAATTTACCTGCCCACTGACCTTATACAGTGAAGAATGTTTTTAAACTTAACACAGTTAAATATAATGTTTATGAAGTGAAGTATTTACTTTTGGTTAATCATGTGAGATGATTCATTCCTTTTATTAATACACTAGCTGTGCCCCGCGGTTTCACCCACTCCTAGGGGTCGCCTTCCTCAAATGATTAAATAATTTTTCGAAACACACTCGTAGTCCAGAGATGAAACCAATAAACTCTAACTACATAATATAATAGTTTAGATGAAACCCTTTAATTTTTTAATTTTCATCTCTGAAAATACTGGTCGTCTACTACGTTAATTTGCGTAATGATATACACAATATTTTGTAACAATATGGCTTTTACAACTAAAATATAACAGAGTTAATAACTTACTAAATTGTAAGAGAAAAAAATAATGTAGAATTCATTTCCCCTATTTTAGGTAAACGAGTCAACAATACAAGAACGGGCAACGTATTTATTTAAACAATCTATATATCTTCGGTGATAGATAACGGACTTAAAATTAGGACTATGTTTAATTCGTTACCGTTTGACAATGCAGGGATTACATGTACCCTCTACCAAATATGCTGGGTGGCAGTGAGGACATTTAGGATTCTCCCCAAAGCTTTGCCTCCCAGGCCTTGCTACCCTAACTTGGAAAGACGTTTCAGCGTTGTCGCTTTCGTACCCTGGATGCGCGTTATCTAAAGGAAACACGTAATCAGGGATGTAGTACGAACTAATGTTATACTCCGTGTTGCTGGGTTGAGGAGTCGTCGTCTTTGGTTCAGGTCTCGTCACACTGCTAAACGGACTCTTTCCTTGTATCGACCTCGTCTGCAGGATATTCGTATTGTTCGTTCTATTGCTTTCCTTTGGAGGCACCAGATCAAAGGCAGGGACCGCCCATTTCCATTCGTAGTATATCGGTGGGCCAACTGTTGTTGATGCTAACAAAGTATTGTCAACTTTAGGGGGTAACAGGACTTTTTCAGGTTCAGGAATTTGTTTGTCATCTCCACGTGTTGGCGCAGTTTCTTCGACAGCTGCTTTGGGTTTGGAGTTCACAGAGTCAAACCTTGTCCCTTCAGAGAATGATTTGTCATTATCTGTTTGGAAGGTATTAAAACTATTACCAAAGTTTTTATTTTTTCTAGGAGCTCTTTCTTCTTCTGAGTTGGCTGGCCCAATTGGTAAGTGACCATTCAGGTCAATAATCTCGGATTTTGACATCGCAGTTTGAAGTACATCAGGAGACGTTGGATCAAAGCGCTTAATGAACTTGAAGACAGGATCTGAGGAAGGCTGTACGCTTGAATCTTCCAGTGTTGTTTGTTGAGTAGGAGCTGCAGGTGGGACAAGCTCAATAGATGGAGGTGTGACACTTGGTCTTGGATTGTTTTGTGTGAAGTTGACGCTGGGTGTTGGCCTGAATGTAGCGTCAGGTTCCTGTGAGGCAGCTTCATCGAGGTGGTCAGTGTTTCTGTTGGATCCAAAGTTTGTGTTGGCGTTTCCGTTTGCCCTGCTGCGGAACTTGCGACCCGTGGACCAGCCGGTTGGAGGCCTGTAGTTCTGCTTGCCGCTGTCTAAGTCATTGTTGTCGACGTCGGATATGGAGTCAGCCACGCCGACGATGCTATTACCAGGATGGACAGGGAACTGCAATGAAAATATGTGTGAATTAGAAATATTATCAATTATGAAGGTGGCGTATCAGCGTAATTAAGCAAATTGGTGGAAATGTCCTTGTACAACTCATAAGGGAAGATAATAATATTGTAGTAGTTAAATAATAGATGTATAATGATTTCATCACACTAATGGTCTACGAAGGAAGTAAACTGAGTGAACACATCAGCTTACGCACGAACAAATTTTCTTAGTTATTAAAATCATTATTATCTGACCTTAATTGTAATAAGGAAATGAACACTAACAAAAAGGTGCGGTATAATTGTTGTCTTTCCAAACGTTATTAAAATAACTAAAACTAACTCTTGTACTTCATTATTTTCTAATAAGGGTTACTTCGTCCAACTTTGATATCTAGGTATAAGTAATAGAAATTAAAATTAAACTTTGATGTTTTGGCAGATATTACGTGTAAAAACTGCCAGACTTTAACAATTAAATAACTACTATTTCTACTATTATGTGTGTGCCTGTTTCGTGGTTGATAAGAGTACCTACTTCGTAAGCTCTGCCTACTGGTTCACTTGTTTACTAATCTTGGGATGTGTTTTTCTAACCAACAAATTGATGAAGCCATAAGTATCTAAACTACGTTCGCAATGTAGTTTCTAAACAAATTGAAAACACATATAACACATAATGTTAATTTCCCACTACGACTTTAAACGGCACGGCACGGTTGGCGCAGTGGCTGACCGATTGACTGCTTCGTTGCGAGTCGTGAGTTCGATTCCTACACGGAACGAATATTTGTATGGCCTACAGGTAGTAGGTCCGGGTTTGTGTATGTGAGTTTGGATGTTTGTAAAAACACCCACGATACAGGAGAAATTCCTAGTGTGGGGCTACGTTTTTTTTATAAAGAAAGAGATTTTCAATTCTGATTCAAATCAAATTAAAGTAATTTTACTTAAATGTGATATTTTTTTAATGGAAGGTAATCAATTGGAAACAAGGATTTGAATACACTTTACGTTCATTTATAACACCAATAAAACTGCCATGACATGTGTCATAAACGCGAACGAGTGAATCGTTACCTATCCTATGGACAAACACACCTAGTTCTTTATTGTAAAGCTAGAGGTCACAGGTTATGGGTCGCGACGACCAAGCAATCACCTCACGGAAATATCATGAGTATTTTATTATGAGTTACTATTACGACATTCGCAGTTTATGACCACACAGAGTTGTGACTATTATTGTACTTATCTACCTATCTGCTATAATGAAACATGCACGTTACATGTCAGCTTAATAGTACCTAAAGGGATTAAGGATAATGCAAGAACCATTTTAATGGTTTTCTTCTTCTAAGCGTGTCGATGGCAATGTATACAGTGTCGGCACAGAAATCAGCCACGAGCTTGGCACCATCGGTAGCGTCCAACCAATCAAGCGTGTGCAGCGTGCAAATCTCAACCTGAGACCTGCATGCAAGTTAAGGACTGTCTCCTAAGACTGTTATCCTGTCGCTACAAAAGTTAAGGTAGCTATTACTGCCCCATCTCAAAAAAACACTTTTTGTATTGGATTAGCCTAGCTGTTGTAGCCTAGCAACCGCCGCAGGTGAGTCTAGTGCGCGTCTGCCCCAAGGAACCTTTTCAGTTTTTAGGTAGACACATAAAAATACTGTACGGAAACAGTCAATTATTTTACTTGCCAGGCAACTTGGTTGCACACTGGCCAGGGGAGGACTAGATGAGATGGATTAGAATCTAAATCACGCTTACACTTTGAATATCTCAGATCAGTTATAGTATAGTAGTTATAGTACCTACGGCCTCTTTGGTGGACTCATTGATATTTGCAGGGTGTTGGTCAGCCCGACTAGCAGTTATTTAAATCTCCATGTCAACACGCCCGAAAACTATTATTTGTAGCATAGATTTCTAGTATGTATACAGTGTATACACCATTCCCTTATTATTGAAAACGGAGTAATGTTGTGCCACTTTTGACCCTCGAAAACTGTGTGGTAATTCTGTAGGTAGATACGAGCACTAAGTAAGCTATTATTAAATTATTAAGTGTGTTTGAAAAAGATTACATATTAAACTAGAAAAACCTTTGTACCTTAGTCTCAGCCTCCCTCAGTATGTCGTAATAGGGGTTGTATGGCGGCGCAGACAAAATGTCGGGGCGTGGCGTGCGCAGGCGCATCTCGTCGTCTGACACGAACGGCTTGTCGCGTTGACCTGAAAACATTGACGAAAATACATTATAGGAGCTTATTAATATTATATTGAAAAACAATATCATCACCTAGCCTTTTTCCAAGTATGTAGCGGTTGGCTTCCAGTCTAGCGGGATGCAGCTGATTATTAGAATTTTACATGGAGTGACCTCCCATTAAATTTGACCTCCACAACCTAGTTATTGAATAGTGGAGAGGTCAGATAGGCAGTCGCACCATATTAAATACCAGTATTCGCCTGCATCTGGTTAGACTAGAAGCCAACCTCAACTCAGTAGGGAAAAGGCTAGACAGATGATGAACCCAGTTACTCAGGCTTCTGACTACCCGAAAGACCAAAGATCGTCGAATTACGGGAATTACCACTGGGACTAACGACTTAACTTCATCTCCGAGACACGGAGAGGTTGCTAAGAATACACATCAGTGGCGTGCACTCCATACATGCAAATAAGCACTGCATACGCTGTGATCCCATTCATATGCCACGCCTCTCTCTCTAAATGATAAATAACTATAATTAAAAAAAAAACATGGTAATTTAGCCTAAGAACTTGCTTGTTGTACCTACCGTAGGTACAAGAAGCTGAAACTGGCAAGTTTGTTTTTTGTGCATACCCTGTCTGAAATCTCTGTGCACGCCACTGATGCACATAGGTATCTAACAGCGTCAAACTGCCAACTACGAAGAACAAACTCGCAGACATAATAACAATGATTATGAAAAAAAAACAATAACTGTTGTACCGAAGTAACGAGTATAATGAGTCCGCTAAATACCCATTGTTTGCGGTTACTAACTGGCTGCCGATGACCACAACCAACCTGAAAACCTGTTCCTTTAATTTTATTTAATGTAAGTTTTAGTGGTTTAATTTTTTTATTGGAAGAGCTCGTGGCTAAATAAAAACAGCCGCACGGGTTGATCGAAAGTTAAGCTACGCTTGCCGAGGTCAGTCTGTGTATGGGTGACCGTTCGTAACATATCGAGACTCCTCCGCGCCACGGAAAGCACGTTGTCACCGGCTGTCATTTGTAGATCTTTGATCTTTCGGGTATTCAGAAGCCTGAGTAACTGGGTTCATCATCTGTCTAGCCCTTTCCCTACTGAGTTGAGTTTGGCTTCCAGTCTAACCAGATGCAGGTCAGTCGTTACGGGAAGTCAGAAGCCCGAAAGTCTGACAACCAGTCTAACCAAGGGGTATCGTGTTATCTTATAAACGGGTAGTGGAGTTCAGATAAATAGTCGCCCCATGGGAGAAGGCTACGCAGATGACCTGTTTAATTCAATTTTTTGTTAAAACTTTCTTTTCTTTTTAGGATTTTGGTTAAGGATATCAATCACTGTTATTTTCGGATCAAGTTTAAATATTATAATAATATCTACTAGCCGCTAATAATACTGACTCGCTATAGGACAAATTCCTCTTCTCATACAGAAAATGTGTCCCCATGCTTTCTGAAAGCGGGTTAGCGATTTCAGACTTATTATTAGCACTTCTGCTGAGACTGTTTTGATTTTTAACGTAACATCCCCTCAACCCCCTTTATATCGTAGTTTTGAAAATAAATTAAAGATAGCTTTAGGTACTCGCCGATAATTTAGCTCGATATCGGTAAGAGTTTTTACAATTGGTTGAATAGTTTTTGTGTTTATCCATTACAAAGAAATCAAAACTTTCCTCCTTATAATTATTTATAAATAATATATAGTAAAAATGAAGGGTTCCAGTAGCTTGTATTGAACTCACGGTACCATCTTCCACTTCTTATTTCTTTCACTTTGTATAATATTATTTTAGATAAGTCCAAGATTTCTCACGATATTATCCTTAACCGATGTCAGTGATGTCTAAGATAAATTTGTACTTAGAAAGTGCCAACATAATGAATTGAAATAGTCAAATCGGTACTTGCTTAGATTTGTACCCACAACCTCGTACACGAGAGGCCTTAACCACTGGACCATTAAATCGTTTTATCAGGAGAGTAAGTAAATAAATGGCAGTTCAACATACTGTATATATAAACGCTGTCAAATTAATTCCTTTCATAAAAGTTATCTGACGATTGATAAATCGTCCCTTACATAATTATGTTTATACTCAATCTCGAACAACCTCTATAGAAGATGTAACATTAAGCATCCATTACCTCATACATTAGATGTTCGTGAACCACATGAATAATTAGACCGTCTGTGTACGAACAGCGACGGAAATGACCGACCGAGGCTGTGTATTAGTGTTGTAACTAGTAGTAATACAATAGTTGAATCGGTGTTTTTTTTGCCTGATAGAAACACGCATGTCCTCATATCAGGTCGACTTTAAAGACGGACAAAATAGGTACCAAAACGTTATATGAAATATTTTTTCTTTTTCTTCATGAACGAAAATTCATGTTTGTTTTTTGTTGTCGTTTTGTCATTGTCATTTAATAGGCAGTACAGTCACGAACATAAATGCCTTTCACTAACGCGGGATTTAAAAGCGATTGTCTACTAATATTTTGATAGTAATATTATGAAATTAAGGTGTTATCAAAACAGTATTCTCGAAACCATACTATTATGAAAAAGGGCTTTACTCAAAGTTTCAATCGGTACTTCACGAGGGAATCGCTCGAATTTTGTATTAGGGTAAGATATTTATGTTCGTGACTGTACCTACTCACGCGATGTCGTTAAAAAGTTAAATTTTTGTTGTAGCATTTGACCACTAAAGTCTACTGACACGGTGGAAAGGTCCAGGGGGGAACGCCACAGAGGAAGACCGTCTACAAGATGGGCGGACGACATCAGTAAAACGGCTGGCCCAAGCTGGACGCAAACACTCCAAGATAGAGAGGGGAAGATTAGTTAACCTACTTTGTTATTGCATGAAATAAAAGGATTTTAAATGTTATTTATTAGCTGACTCAGCAAACGTTGTTTTTCCATATAAAATTTAGGGGTGGGCCACCCTTAACATTTAGGGGGATGAAAAATAGATGTCCGATTAGAATACCTAACCGATATGCACAAAAAAATTCATGAAAATGGGTCGAGCCGTTTCGGAGGACTTAAATAACAAACACCGTGTCACGAGAATTTTATATATAAGATGAATCAAGACATGACATAATGCACAGGCATAAAATACAAGATAAATCTGTTCGACTGCCTGCAACACATACCTATAACACAACACTATTCGTCTAAGTCAAGGGCACGTGTGATTACGTGTGCTGATGCAACATCATCACGTGTGCAGATTCCTCGCACTTTCGGACTGTGACTGGTGGCCGTGCAGTCTGAGGCTCTGTATTTGTTTTTTTTTTACATTTTAAGGCCCTTCTCTTCTAAGGAAATTTATTACAGAGCCTTAGCATTAGCTCTGTAATAAAGGTCCATTTTTGAGATATGTCAAAATTGGTTTCCAGTGTTGATGTGCCACCCCCGGGCGGCACCTAGGAATGGTAGACAACAAGATGTGTATCCTTCATCACCTAAATGTGATACCTGTAGGGTAATAGATGACGTATATCATTTATTGATGGAATGTGTTCAATTTCATACTGAGAGACAAGAATTATTCGACACATTAGGTCTGGACAAATTACAGGTTGGTATTATGAATAACATACTGTCAAACCCTAATAGTGAAGGATCTTGTCTTTTGTTCAGACTTTACTTAAGAATTTAATTAGTTTGATGTGATGTTTATAATTAGATAAATCGGACCGACATATAAATGAAGTATAAAGTAATAAGTATGAAGTAGCTCAAACAGTCTCCTGATGGTGTTGATGGATGCAGCTTCATATTAGTGTATCTCCTCGTATTGTTTGACCGTATTACTGTAATGTGTATAATTTCATTTATATTTAATTAATTCTATATATGACATTTTCTATTTAATTTTAATTGTATTTATGTCATTGTGTATTTAATTTAATTGTGTGTGTCATTGTGTATGTAATTTTAATGTAATATTTTATTTTAATTTTGTGTAAGTACATAATATGGACATTGTCTGAATTAAATGAATAATAATAAATAAAGGTCCTAAAACTAAAAAAAATAATAAAAAAAGATGTGTATCTTATTCACTACTCTTTCTAGGTAGGTTTTATCACCCTTAATGTGTACCTCGTGCATTTCTAGAGGAGATAGATATGAACTGCATGACACCCACAAGACCAGATCATCATCATCATCGTAATACTCTTGAAAAAGTAATATCAAATGTACCCATCGACTGTGGCGATTCTCGATTAGATAAACTAATAATTTTGCAAACAATTTCTTATTTTAGTTTTTATTAATCTTTTCTTAGTCATTGATGGGCGTAGATGCTCACGATTTAGAATATTATTAATGAAGACTTATTTTTAATATTATTTTAACTAATAAAGCGGTAGACGTTGAACTTGAAAACTGATAAATATTGCAGATATTATTAGTCTATGATCTTATTGATTACTATGATACATTGACCCCTAAACCAAAACAGCAACAAGATCTAAATCATAAATGAACCGCAAATTATTTTCTACCTCGACCTCGTAATTAAATTAATTCAGATGAAAAAACTTCCAGCTGCACTTTAAGAAGATAATCATGGAAGTAATTAGTTGTGTATCAATCACCCGTCAAGTTCATAGACATAATGAATCAAGTTAAAAATATATAATTATGCGGACATCAGAGCCTTCAAGAAAATTAACTTCGTAAATTACGTTGCTTTAAAGATAATCACAATCTTACCATTACCACCCAAGAACATTACAATCTCTTTAGTAACATAACAATATAATAATCCTCTTCCTATCAGAGATGGGGCTGGCTGGCTGGGGCTGGCCAGCAGGCTCTTTAATTTATTTGAGTCTATTTACTTTCCATTTCCATGATTGGAGCAATGTCAGATACATTTCCCGGATTCCTGTGTCTAAGTATTCCAGAAAAAAAAACATATCAGTTTTTGCATCGATAATTCTTACTATAAACGACAAACTAAGTAATCTTTGTGACTGCAGTTGAATTGTTAATTTATAATACTCGTAAAAAAAAAAAAAAAAAATGTTGATAAAAAGATTCCCGAACCTTGCGTCGCGGACAGTTTTAAATCGTTCACAACACACAATTTTAAAAGACCTTCAAACTACCGAGATCTATACTTGAACTAGCATACGAATACCTTTAAACATTACTTGAATACTATTCAAATTCAGTACCACTTCGGAATTCAGAACATCTGTCACTAAGCGTACGAACAACTAAGGCTACGATCCTACTGAGGCGGAGCTGGGCGGAGCGGAGCTAAGCGGTGCATGATTTAACCAACTAGCTACAAGCTGAAAGAAATGAGTATGTAAGAGATAGTCTTAAAAAGCCGCCTGGAACCTTCAAGTTCGTGTGGAAATCTGTTGGCATATTATGTTACGAAGGAATGAGGATCATGTTGTGAGGAAAGTTTTGAGTACGAATGTGGAGGGTTACAAGAGTATAAGAAGACCAAAGAAACGATGGATGGATTTTGTGAAATATGATATAGGCAGGAAGGAGGAAATAGAGATGTATGGAAGACGAAGACATGTTGCGGTGACCCTGAATAAATTGGGATAACAGCAGAAGGTCGATGATGAATGTGTAATCTGAATCGGAACGGACATTCGAAGTATTATAACTGGTTAATTCATACACCGCAAAGCTCCGCTTCGTAGTAACCTCAGTAGAAACGCAGCCTAAGCGACTGCCAGACTGAAGGTAAGGCTTGATCCTTGCTTGAATGTGTTTTGATTCGATCATTGATGTCGGAGATAATTTTGATTTGATATACGGCGCGTGGGCTAGAAGCATACACTGATGCGTTTTACTATTTGATTATGATTACAATAGGTCCAAATAAGGCGAGGTGCAGTAGCTGCGTCCACGAGTAGTTATAAGACTGTTTATGGCCGGGTTACTCTAGTGCTGACTAAAGCTTTAACATTAGTAATATTATATTATTAATATTTATAATAGTTCTCGCCTGTTACTGTCTAACTGCTGAGCAAATGCCTCTTTTCATACAGAGAGGGCACGAGCAACAGTCACCATGCTTAGGGACTCAAGACGAGTTGGTGATTTCAGAATTATATTAACTGCTGCTAAGTTCTACTTCGCCCCGAAATTTCACCCTTCGCGATCAATCGATCTTTATAAAAACTCCATTCCTCAAGAATAGGGCTAGTGATTTTTTTTTCGAATCATACTGGC
This sequence comes from Phlogophora meticulosa, assembly GCA_905147745.2. Taxonomy (NCBI): domain Eukaryota; kingdom Metazoa; phylum Arthropoda; class Insecta; order Lepidoptera; family Noctuidae; genus Phlogophora; species Phlogophora meticulosa. The sequence goes on from LR990529.1 coordinate 17,341,054, forward strand.
AGTGCTGGAGATAAGCGCGTTCAAACAACAAACAAACAAACTCTTCAGCTATATAATAATAGCCCATATAGAATATAAGAAGTTCAGGTTTCCTCACGATGATTACGTTACCATTATAGAACATTCAATTTATACATGCATTTATTTATGAGTATTGCGTAATGTGTTCGCTAAGACAAATTAATTCAGGTTTCAAATTGTTGTTGTTAATGCCAAGTAATAGTGTTGCTAATAGCGCGTTTCACTCCTTTTGAGGCTTGATCTACAATTTTAGTCGATCGTTATATATATGCATATACATATACACATAAACCTTTTCCCTATGGTGGTAAGCAGAAACTACAGAACGCTACCTGCTACGATCCTTATATACTCCTATTGCTTCGTTCACGTTCATACACGAACGCGCCGGTAACAATTATGTGGGATTTATTGCGATTAAAGATGCCCACTGAGCTGTCTGAATGCTAACTTCTTGCCGATTTGTTGAAATTACGAGTACCAGTAAGTTATTTTATAGGTACATAAATGCTGACTGATCCATTTAAGTTCAAAAACTTGTACCCGATGTGAGATTCATTTTACACAACACCTGCCCGTGAAAGTCCGGTCAAAATTGATCCAATCGTATAGGAGATAAGAAAGAACAAGCAGACATACATACAAATAGAAAAAAAAGGTTTTATACCTACCTACTCGTATAAGTACTGTACCTAAACTTTTATATGCATTTAGTAATTTTGACATTACAGACAGACACTTAAATTTTATTTATTTGTATGTATGTATATGTAGATGGCAGGATGGTAGGATATAACATCGCTACCTGCATCTCAGTCTGCAGCCCACCTAACACTACAACCCACAGATTCAACGCAGATCAAGGTTTTTACGGCAATTCAGAGTAACATCTCCTTGGCCCATACCGTCCATAGTGCAGGCGTAGTAAACTGCCTATTATGTAATATCTGGTCATCTAATTTAGAAACTTGTTATAGTACCAATAAACTGTTTGTGTTCGAATAATATCTACGACACTTCAGTAATACAGGTATTTTATTGAGCTAGAAACCTTTGTTTGATATATGTAGCATGGAACTGCTAATAAGTCTTCATTTGCATTTTGTTTTAAGAGTTACATAACGCTTGCATTCCACGAAGGGTTAGGCAGAGGTGATCTTATATTATATTATCTTATCTCACACCCACATTTCACCAGTTATCTTTAAGTCCATGTAATAAGGGGTGAGCTTGTTGCTATCTACCGGGCACAAATCTATACTCCGGGCTGCTACTGAGAAATTGCAGGTGGAAAATCCCTTTGCCTGACCCAGGAATCAAAACCAGGACCTCACACTCAGCAGTTGTACTTACGAAAACTAGATTGATAAACGAAGGAGTCATTTTATTTAAGAATAATTATAAGTAAAAAACCGAGGTCATTAGGTTTAAAGAACACCATAATTAACTGCCTCGTGTAACTGACCCCTCTAGTATCGTGGTTAGCGTGAGGCCCTGGCTTTGATTCCTAGGTGGAGCAAACTGTTGTTAAGTTTTCAGACTGGAATATCTTAGTAGGAGACCAGAGTTTGAATCTGTGCGTGGTTGCTACCCGTAGGTTCGCCCTGTATCGCATAGTGCTTAAACATAACTTTTGAAATGTGGTTGTTCTATAGGTACACCTTTGTCTAACTCTCCCACGATCACAGGCGTGATATTATTTGTTATTTTGTGACTTACGATATTTATGACAGCAGCAAGTTTGTCAATTTTAACTAAAAATTCCGTTCACTTACTATGTTGCTCAATTCCAATGTGCTTTCCTGTACCACACACATGTATTTTCTAACAATTAGCATATTTTTGTGCCAAACACTCCATCTCTCATCTCATCAACAACAAACTCGTATGAGCTTACCACCAGATATGTCGGTGAAGTAACATTTGGACTTACCTATTAGCAAGTTGGCAGTATAATCCCGCTCTGACATGGAGCAGTTCACCATGTACCAGTGGTCGCAGATGAGCATGCGTTGCTGGAACAGCGTCATGTTGGGACACTTGTAGCTGAACTGACGGCCCAGACCGTCGCACATGTGGTACACCTGGAAATAGAAAAGGAGATGGATATAAGACATTGGTTTTATTGTATTGAGAAAAAAAATACTGACGACGACATAATGAAAGGAATAAGCGATGATCTTAAGAAGGTATAGAAGAATAGTAGGAAATCTGTATCAAGGGATGAATCGGGAAGGAGTAAAATTTAACACAACATCACGCCTGTATTCCCAAAAGGGTGAGGCAGAGATGTGCCTACAATACATCCACATTTCGCCTTTTATTTTAAAGTCCCATATAATAGAGGGTGAGCTTATTGCCACTAACTGGACACTAATCTAGACTCAGAGCTGGTACTGAGAAATTCAAGATGGAATAACCCAATAACACTGCCTGACCCGGGAATTGAACCCAAGATCTCATGCATGCAGTAGCACTTATGACGACTAGACAGAAAGTAAATTATTCGCGTTTTTTTTTCATTTGTCTGCAATTGCAATCTAGGTAGCAATTGACTAAAGTAATGTAATTATCATGGTATTATAATTATGTATTATAATTTGATAATTATAATACATAATTATAATACCATAAAAATATAATATATATTATGAAATATTGAAAACCATAGTGTATTCGGTATGATTACCGAATACACTATGGTTTTCAATATTTCATAAACTTAAATAGGGGTCACCAAACTAAATCCTACTTCGTAATGACCAATGCAAATTCAAAGATTTTCCAGATGGAAATCAGCAAGAATTTGGTAAGGCAAATATTCTGTGCTAACAGTAGCACCAATACAGACAGGACACAACAATACATGATTGTGAGATATATGAATTATCACCAAGCGATCTGCCCACATCTAATTTGAGCCCACTTAGCGTGTGGTCGCTATAGGCATTCAGAGACATCCGTGATCTATAAGGCTTATGTCAAGTCAGTCTCACTTTAACAATATCTAGAGGCGTATAACTAAAAAGATAGGCAACTTCTTTACAAAAATACTAAATTATTATTGGTGTCATGATTTTACTTATGACTATGTAAGTATATAATGAGCTCACCTATAGAGAAATTACTTATAGAGAGGCGGAGGCCCTGGTTTGAACTAGGAACAATTGGAATTGAAAACAAGAACGTATAGTCGGAAAATGTTTGAAAATCGAATGCAAGAAAAGTAGGTAAGTCTGAAATCTGTTCTCTATAAGAGAAGCGGCCTTTGCCCAGTGGTAAGAAAGCAACAGGCTGGTATTTTTTTTCCGTATTCTTTATTAATACATTTCTTAAAATAAAAGAAATATGTTAATATTTACATCAACAAATATTTTGTGAAAAAATAAGTATAATGAAGTAAAAAAAAAATGAAAAATGCAAAAAACCCCCGACTCAAAAACCTCTTAAAAGCAAATAATTATGACACGTTATCTTACGAAAAAGCCCAGATTCAAAGAGTAAAATACGGATCACTTTTGAACGGCTAAACCGATTGTCATCAAACATTAAGCTGAGAACACTCCCAACGAACAAAAAAACAAAATCAAAATCGGTTCATCCATTCGGGAGCTACGATGCCACAGACATACACACACACACAGACACGTCAAACTTATAAAACCCCGTCGTTTTTGCGTCGGGGGTTGAAAATAGTGTACCGCTCGCAGCGAGGTGGTAAGACCCAAGACGATGGTTAAATATCTAGAGTGAGGAACCTCCTCACAATGCGTGCCATGTCCAAGACGACCTCATCTGACTCTTGGCCCAACTGTTTAGCGAAAGTTACTTCAGATGTTGGTCGAAACTTTTTGCTATCAAACTATTGACTGATATAACTATCAACACTATAAATGTTGAGTCCATATTCCACATGCTGGTAACCTCATGAGCAAGATCAAAATACTTTATGATATTGTTAGGCTTATTATTATTACAATTGCTGTATCCAAGAAAATATTGGGTCGCGACCAAAGTTCGTAAAAAGAAGATAGTATCAGCTTCTATCAGTCTCACTACAAGGCCAATGACCCTGCATGTCACTGCAGATAACATTGTATGCGATTTTAGATCAGACCATTATATCCATGTTTGATCACGATGTTTACCTTCACTGAAAATCATTAAGTCATTAGCGTCTGAGATTAACACAACGTGTTTAGACTTATAACAATTAACACTACGCAGAAAAACTTAGGAAGCGACACTTATATCTCAATTTAGTAATATTTCTACACAATACGTACGCACACGGACGGCCGCTTCCGACAAACTGCTCATCAGGAAGTTTATATAATGCTGTTAAACTCTTTGTGCTACCGTTTATAGAAACCTCTAGACCATGGCCGTTTGGCTTAATTATAATAAACGTATGAGTTTGTATTCTATATATAAGATTTAAGGAAGTATATGAGTTCGCCACTTATTAGCTAAAGATTATCAGGTGCTGAACAAAAATTAATTGAGGACTCGCTTAGCACATTCATATAAATATATTTTGGTATGTGAATAACACACAAATAGGCTAGATATTATGTAGGACTAAAACATAACCTAAATGTGGGTGTACTATTGGCAATCATTTATATTGTGTTGAGAATGATTTCAAGCCCGTGGAATCTAAAACTATTTTTTGACATCACTTGCTCGATGATGTTAAATGATATGTCAAGCAAACTTAATCAAAAGTAAGTCTTTACAGTCCTAAAGTCTAGCCGGGCAATTATATTACTTTGTAAACCCTTGGTTGATAGTGTGTTTTGAATTTGGCACCTCAACTAAAAGTTTGTGTAAAACCTTTTGGGACCGAAAAGAACTCATTTGGAAATCAATGATTTTTATGATTCACAGGTGTGAAAAGTAGACTATTCTGCCAGGGGATAAAGGTGTCTTTGTCGTGGGCTAGCTTGAATCCCGTGACATAAGACAGTGTATGCTTAATTCCCTTGGTCGATACTATCTACTTTTATTTATTTCTTAATTTTTTAGGAAAACTAACAGACAGATAGTGAGTTAAAGTTTAGACAAAATATGGTAAATTACAAGTTTCCACATGTAGTATATAACTAATATGGCATTAAAAAAATAATAAGACTATATAATATAACACCAAACTGAAAAATTACTAAATACACTCGAAGAAGCTATTGGATTAGCGATACTAGTATTGAAAATGTTATGTTTCGATGTAATAACAAGAGTGAGTAAAAAAATCAAATAGAAAAGAGCGACTGATGGCCATCTTACTGAAAAAGTTACTACTGGGAAGCTAATGATGATAACAGATCTCATGCCACAAATAGGTAATGGGGTCGAATTATTACGAAGAACATGGACAAACGTGAAGCTCAAAACATTTATGCCAAACGTGATTCGAGCGTTTAAACACTAATTTATAGATTTACATGAAAATTAACAAAACCTTTGGGCTGCAACTCGTGATCATACGTCAATTGATAGACACATAACCGAGCCGGCTGACATAACAATGAAGTAACAACTTGAAGTTCAACCGTGTCTAAAATGTTTTGGTGATGAGTCATACATACATCACGTGTGAATGCAAACAGATTTTACATACGGAAATTAGTACAACAATATTGCTAAGGGAAACCACGGCCGGTTTTTTTTGGCAATTTGTCGGAGTGTTAAAAAAAGTTGAACTTCATAAAATTAAGGCGAGGTCTGCTTGATGGCTAAAGTTTAGTTTTTGTGAGGATTAACACATTAATCCACACGCTATACGTTTGTATGGGTCTTCCGCATTCTCTCGTAATGGTCTTAAGGGATAAGTATACCAGCTAAAGTTAGCAGTTTTTGGTAAAGAAGTTTTTAGACGACAGGTGAGGATGCATTGAATGGTATCTCTCCTTGTGTTGAAGATACCTATATGTTTTGAAGATTTTTAAAGACGTTTTACAAGATTTTTTTATTATCAAATAATGGGATTAGTTACCTGAAACACTAAGCCATATTTGAGCATGTGTGACCAACCATAGCATTTTTTATCCGCTCACAGTAAAACCTTGCCTTACGGCGCTATAAGTGTAATTTGCGATCTTTAACGGCAATTGACTATACGAAGTTGTGAATAACCTTTTTTATGTACCAATAGATCACAAAAACTAAACAATAACACTTCCAAGAAGAACTATTCTGATAACAATTCTCTCATAATGTTTATAAACATTGGCTCGTTGATAATCATCGTCAATTGTTATTTTCCACATATAGTTAACTTTTTAGGGAGACTAGAGAAGATCATTATGTGAATTGAAATTAACTCACGTTTGTGATTATACACTGCAAAAAGCATCTATTATTGAAAACAAATGGTGTTGTAGTTCATACTGATGGTCTTCAAACCATATAAAGACACAGATACATGCATCATCCTCCTGGCCTTATCCCAATTTATTTGGGGTCGGCGCAGCATGTTTTCTTCTTCCATACCTATTTGCCGTCATCTCAAGGGTCACCTCTTTTCTTGCCATATCATCTTTCATACAATTTATCCATCTTTTCTTTGGTCTTCCTCTACTCGTGTAACCTTGCACATTCATACTCAAAACTTTCCTCACAACATGGTCCTCATTCCTTCGCATCACATGCCCATACCATGACAACCGATTTCCATACAACTTCTCGGTCACAGGCTCCACTTTCAGACTTCCTCACACATACTCATTTCTTATTCTATCCATTCACCACACATCCCCCTCAGCATAGTTACATGCAATAAAGAAAAATACATAATGCCACAGTTGACTACTGAAATTGGTGCGCAGTTCACGACTTCACCCACGGAACCACGCGATCAGAGCATTCCAACATGAACAAATATCTCACACGAAAAGAAACATGAAGAACTCACATGTAAGGCATTAAATACACTAATTATATCTCAAAATCTTGCCTTGCATTTCAGATGGTTGTGAAACAATCCTAATCGTCGGCGTGATTGCTTTTCATAAATGTTTTTGCTCATGTTATAATTTTGTAGCAATTATTCTTTGTATATTGTATCATCGGTCATTATATGTCGGAGACAATTGTCGGGTAATGCCGGTGTTTCAAAGTAGGGTGTAAGGTCACTGGGCTAGGCTAATATGTCAAGATCTGAACATGAATCTGGCTTTGAAATTACATTTTGTTTTGTCTTCAAATAATATTAACATAACGTAAAATACAGAAATAGATGATAATGAAATCACTATCAATAGCCCGGTACCTTTGGATATAGATTTTCTTTCTTCTCATAGAGTAGCTACGAAAATATGAAGAAATAAGATGCGTAAGTACTGATAAACAACTAAATCCTCCTAGCTAATCAGAAATGATTACACCCTAGATCCAGACTGACCTTGGCCAACTATAGATATCAACTTTAAATAAAACATCATCTAACCTAACCTTGCACCAACTCATACTATGTCATCTCAATAACGCGTACAACAAAGCCCTAATGAATCTTCTCTCTGCATCGACCACAATAGCCAATTACGCAGAGGTCACAGGTGTAGCCTCATCTGTGCAGATTTTACTAGCTACCAGGGTTACTGGAGCCGTTTGACTTCAATGCGTCTATGTAAATATTTGAGTTATTTTGTTTGTTCACTTAACAGATGATTATTGTGCGTTTTAGCGTCATGTGCAACATTTAGAACTGGGAGTAGAGTCAGATGCATTATTAACTTCAACATCATAGGAGACAAGATAGAAATGGTTCAAACCAAAACAGACTTTTTGCAGAAATCTAGAGTGAAAATCTTGCAACTACTCGTAAGAGCCCAATTGATTTGACAAAAACAATAAAGAGGCACGAACAAAGTATCTTCCAAGAACATGGTTAACGTACATACCTATCTAACAGTTAAGTGTAAAACAATGCGTTAATTTACCAAATGATATAATTACATTGGCTCACGCAATTCAAACACGACTAAATAATTTCCTTCATTCGTGCCTAATTATGGCTTTTGTTATGATGTTTTTAGGTTATGGTTTTGCCTATTTAAGGTTAAAACAAATAAATTACATAAATACTCGATTGTAGTAGGTAGCCTCACGATTTTTGTGTTTTGATTGACTTGCAATTAAAGTTTCGTAATAATAATATCGGATAAAGTTAAGTTTTATGTAATTGCATTATCGAGTGTTACAAACTATACAAATTCATTACTGAGATTGATTAGTAAATTGCTTTTCAAGCATTTATTTGGAATAATTTATATATAAACTACAACGTTGACTATGTACACATTTTTTCGTAAGCTTTTGACACTGTTATGCATTTTACTTGCTAAAAAACATGTTATTATGAATACTACGGAAAACTATGTGTATTACTATTTTAGAATTACGTATGTAATCACTCTCTATTTCACTGAAATACTTATTTCAATCATGAAGAAAGTTTCTTTGCTATGGAGTCCTACAGGGTAGTGCTTTAGATCCTACCCTGTCTAGTATAATTATGACCACCATTCGTTTAAAATCTCATTAACAAAATTTGGGAATAAATGAAGGAATAAGGAATGGGTGGAAAAAAAAAAAACTCTCGTACTGAGGAATCATAACGATCAATCAACTCGTCTCATTTAAAGGACGGTGTTTATTTTAGGCTCTATTAAAATTGTTTATGATGTTTGTACTTTTTATTGCATTGCGTGTTTCATTTAGTTGTAACAACTTGCATACAATCTCCCCATAACATCTATACATTACATTGTGAGTACAAAAGAACTTCATACTAACGTTTACTCGTTTTATCAGTTACAACATAATTGTGTACATAGGATAATTATATTAACGTAAAAACTATGATAAACGAGTATCTAGATACGCCTTGGCCCTTGGGTGACAATGGCCATAAAAACAACACGTAATACCTAGATAAGATTGTTTTTATGTTTTTCTGTTCCGATATAATTATATAGGTCGCGGTATTTCAGCATGTAAAATAAACAATTTAATTAGCATCTGGGTTCTGATGCAATTGTACCGGGATACTAAAGTCAAAACCCATATCTTCCCATCAAAGTAGAAAAATATCCTTTGGTCCTAGTGAGTAGGGTACCTCGGGGGAAACCTTCAAAGTTATTTAGTTAGTCTCGTCTTTATGGATCCAAATAACTCGCCATAGATCAGGCAATATACATTCTTAAATAACGAATACCTTCAAAGGGCCTACCAAACAGGTTTACAGATTGATTGTGACACACCTTTATGAATACAATGTATCGTTTCGTTTGAGTAGCAATATTTTTACTTCTAAGCGTCAAGTGATGAGTCGGAAGGTGTGAACGTGATGAGTAGCCGTCAGATCAACAAAGACTGATAAGAAATTGAGTATTTTAACAAGCACAACATGAGATGAAATCAAACAGTCAAACATTTGTCAGTCACGGTGGTAACAATGGTCAGGTCAAGGTTGAAGCTCTTCCTCATTCCAAAGTAGTAAACGTATTGTCACGATCATTACACGGATATGAGAATGTCAGCTATGCTTGAAGAGGACACTGTGAGGATCTGTTCATGATCAAGCTCACGTTTCTCAACACACATTTGATGAAGATGAAGAAAGAAGAAATTAGTATACGCGAGAGGATGACAGAGGATATATTATATTTGTAAAAAAATACTAGGTAGGTATTTCTCATTAAAGTGTTGATTAATTTGTTGCAAGTAAAAATAAAACAAGAACTGAAAGTATAACAGTGACATTGTCAGTAGTTTCAGGTCACTCAGTCTATGATCAGCATCCCAGACCCTAAAGTATATCAGGGGACAGAAATAAATTCAATCAATGATCAAAACTAAGAGATAAAAATAAAAGCTTTCACAAGCTTGCAAAAAGTTCCAAAATTGATCAAGGGAAAGCTGAATCGAAGTCTTGCCAAAATAAAAGGAATTTTAAGAGATACTCATCGAAAGCAAATCAAATTCATCATTGATGATATGAAATAAGTATGTGGAAGATAAAATCAAGTCTGTCCGGACCTTTTCTCAAAGACCATGCCAGACACTATTGACGACCGATGTGGCGCGGCGGGCGAAGGTCCGCCTGCGACGCAGGAGGTTGCGGGTTCGATTCCCGCCTTGGGACAAATGTTTGTACGACCTACAAAGATTTGTTCAGTGTACAGGTATTTGCTATGTACAATAAAAAATATATATCTATGTAATGTATTGTATTAAGTATATCAGTCATCTAATACCCATAACACGAGCTCTGCTTAACTTGGGGCTAGATGATGCTGTGTGGATTGTCCAGCATTATTTATTTATTTATTTACACTAATCTGCATGGTATATTTATGACTGATCTGAATGAGACAATGGTTGGACTTCAAAAGAGACTTCGGCTAAGAAACACTGACCTCATCTAGTTATAATTTTGAATGTTGTATTGACGGGTAAAAGTGTTCCTCAAAAACAATTTACAAAAATAACAAAACGTAATATCGTAATCCTCGTAAGATAAGGCAGAGGTGTACTTCTAGTACACCCACATTTCGCCAGTTACATTAAACTCCCATGTAATAGGGGGCGAGACTTTTGCCATCAACCGAACACAAATCCAGACTCAGCGCTACAAATTCCAGATGTAAAAACTCAAAACACTGAGTCCCACCAGAGAATCCAAAATCTCATGCTCAGCAGTAGTAATTGCAACTAATAAAATCAAAATAAAAGTTCATTTATTCAAATTAGGCTGAGAATCAGCACTTTTTGAACGTCAAAAACGTTTACATAAGACAGTCCCCCAAAACGCCCACCCTTCACCAATATACTAACGCGACAACTACATGACCCTTATGGCCTTATGACCCTTAGGCTCGACCAATATGCTACTACATACTGTAATAGACTAACGAGGCTGTAAAATGATATTTACAGATATAAATATCATTTATCAGTTAAACAACATCAAAGCGGCATTCCAAGTCCCCAACGGTGCGTGAAAAACCTGGCACTAAACCAATTTGCCACAGATAATAAAACGCAATTTTTAAAACACGGATGTAGATGTAGACTCAAAAACATGCAAAAAAAGTATAAATGCAAATGAATGTATTTTTGTTCACAGTTTTATTACAGTTAATGTTTCCTTATTCGTTAAAGAACTGATATTCGTCGCTTTCTGCCTTATTAAATAACAAGATTTATCTTTACACCCAGGTTTAAATATTTTCGCATTTTTTTTTTAATTTTGAGCGTTATTCTGACCCCTTTAAAGATCGAAATTCAAAAACGGACTTGCGACCCGAGTCTAAGTTGTCAATTTTGTATTTAGAACTTTATTCTCGTTGGAAGAAGGTTGGAAATACAAACACTGGCTGGAAGGTTTAAGCTTGGACCAAAGTTATAACTCGTTTTGTAATAGTTTGCAAATTTATCGTATTTTGAGGAGTTATGATAATTTTAACAAAAGTAGATCACCTTGCTATAATGAATGAATATCGTCTGATAAATCCCAATATTATTATAATAATAATTATGAATATTAATAAGATTATAACAGGTGGCAAAAGTTCATTAACACAAACGCTTATTAAAATATAGTTGTTTGAAAATGTAACATAATACGTAGTTCATAAGTAATTTTTGTGAATGAATAGGATACTTACAGCCGAATTTTAAATTGTCACATAGCTCAGCAGATCTATACAAAAAACTTGACTTTAGCGTAAAATGCCGCACGCTAACGTCAAAATGTGGAATTGAGTCCTGTGATCTCTAAATCAACTGACAACTACATAGAATTTAGGAAAGGGATTATGTCTAGGCTCCAAATCATAATATAGAATAATTATGGCGGTTTGATATACGCTTTCTATACATATTAATGTGAGTTTTTCAATTCATATGTACTTTCTAAGTTTATCTTGGACATGATTGACATCGGTGAAGGATAACATCGTGAGGAAACCTGGACTTATATAATTAATATAAGTCTGAAATCGCCAACCCGTCTTGAGCAAGCGTGGTGATTAATGCTCGTGCCTTCTCTGTATGAGAAGAGGCCTCTGCCCTGCAGTGGGACAGTAATAGGCTGGTACTGGATACATATTAAAGCTGTCAAATCGCCATTTTTACTTTTCAGTTCCAAATTATACGACTGTTGAAAAATCAGCCCTTAATCGTTTATCAATGAAATTTTCGCTCTCGCAATTTAATTTAAATAATTTATTTAAAATATACCAACTATCAACACAGGTATTTAAAAAAAGAGCAATTTGTTCTGGTCGCTTTAAATCTAAAAATCAACTATCAAAACAACAATCGCATTCGATTATAAATCGAGTCAATTGTAATTAAATATGTCATAATTGTTGTCATTAAATTGATTATTGCGGAAGGCGCCTACTTTTAACCTATTTTAAAAAACAGACCACACCCTTTTTTATTTTGGTTTTTCCATATCAAAATACTTTAAACGCAGTAATCATCATAATAGGTGGTTGAAATTGATGACCCAAAAAGTCAGGCTTTTTTATTTACAAAAACGAGTAAATGACGAATATAAACTAAATTGCATTATAAAAAAATAGCAAATAACATCATAAATGCAAAAACCGTGTCAATATTTAATAAACACTTAAATGTCAATTTTTAATAACGCAGCGTACCTTAGAACATCTTAATTTTAGTTGCGCATGCTCCGTGATTATTTACTTCACTTACGAGTTGATGTTATTTTTTTTGTTTTAAATTTAAAAATTAAGGCGAAAAAACGTATGAATTTTTCCGCCTTAATTTTTTAGCATACTTTCCTCGTTTGCATATTATTTATAACTCCCAATAGACTTTACGAATTCCACTCCCTTTTTTAACTTTCTCCTAAACAGACATGATTAAGTATCTGATGATGAAATGATGGCAATAACCATAAAACAATGACGATCAATAAAAGTCATCACTTTTTTGTTCCACTAAGTGCACGATGCGCGAGCTTACCCCCACTACGCCAAAACCTTGCCAACTTAAATACAAATCGTATTCTCGTGTACGTGCCGGGGACTGTACCCAGTCCCCGGCACGTACACGAGAATACGATTTAGTTTAAGTTAATCACATTTCTATCCTCTAATTTACCATTTTAATAGTGCTGTTGTCAAATAAGTTAAATATAGCAGCAATAAAGGCTTATTTTATTTTACTCGACAATTGTAAAATAATCCTTTTTGTATTGTAATTTCCATCACCACCATTGCTGGTGCCCATCAATATGTTTTTTTGCTAGCTAAGTATTTCTCACTAGCACTTCGCCCGCTATTTACATCCCCTCGTCCCCTTTGAAGCATAATTTTGAAAATAAAACATGTCCTATGTTCCTCGCTGATAACGCAGCTTTTATAAGTGAAAAACAATTTTTGAATCGGTTGAGTAGTTTTTGAGTTTATCCATTACAAACAAACATAAAAACCAACATAACTTTCCTTTTTAAGTATTTATATAATACTGAAGTTTAGACGTAAGTGAATTTATAATTCTTAAATGAAATAAAGATATCCATAACCTCAAGGCGGCAAGTTCAAAAAGTAAAACATCACAGTTTTTCCACGCCCCTTGACCCAACGCATAGGGTGTCCATTATTTCTAACGTTATTAGGACAACTATTGTAAGACTTATACGTTTTACAGTTTTTGTTAGATTGCTAATATTTAATGTAAAAGGTTATTGAAATCGTGTTGTTAAAAAGTCAGTCAATGAAAAAGTATTTCATTGACTGTTTTTGTTGGAATACTCGAGAGTCTCTGCTACCGACATTTAATAGCTTTATTCTGTGCCAGCAAAAAAAAGACCAAAGTGACTACTAAAATAAGCCGTGTATGTAAAAAGCAAATGTCATCATACTAGTGAAAATTTAAGTTGATTTCTGAATTACTACTGCTAGAAAAAAGCAATAAAAATTGTTAAAGGTGTTGGGCAAACTAAACTTCAAGTGTAGGCAATAAGGTTATTTTTCCAGAAATACATAGGAACACATGATACATTAAACCATATTCAAAGACCTAAATAATATCCAGTCCATCCAAAACTGTCACGATCTAATTCAATTAAAACAAATAAAGATGATTATAATAACTCATTCTATATTGTAGAGGTTTAATGTTATAACAGACGTTATTGCATACAGGCTGGTAGAACCTTGGTACTCTATGGTTTGAAACACTCAAGATAGAATTAGAATAATTTAGAAGATGAGAGAAGTCGCCCGTGCCAGGGAAGATACTGGTTGTAATTTGTTTTTTTATTCTGGATAACCAACAATAGTTTACACAATACTTTCATAATTTCTTTAATTGTTATGCCTACATTATTAAGTGTAACAATTACTTATAGCCTAACACCATATACGCAATGTTACTCGTAATATTATGAACTGTTTAATAAATGCCTTAAAAGTCGTAACTATCAAAGATACTGGTCTACAGTATTTAGTGTTTGCTAAATAAGTGATGTTACGAATCAAAAATTTTACTAGTTCCCATTATTTTGCGAGTACGACGTATAAAGACACCAGTCAGAGGTCCAGTGGCTGCCACGCCCATTAAGCAGGCTGAGAACCTAGAGGTAAAAGGCGGTCAACTGCAGATGAAAACCTGTTTATCAAAAAACGGTACAACATACATAATCGAAGTTCCATTCACAAAAGTGCAAGTTTTACTTTCGCTCTCAGGTGTAAAGGTGGTGCTATGTTCATGAGCAAAGCGACAGCGAGCGTAAAGATTTTTGTTGTGATGCAGAATATGACGATATCTTTTCTAGTATACACAACTGCTTAACCAACATCTTACCTATCTTCATCATTATTCCTGAAGAAGGTTTACCTTTAGATTATATAACATAATATATAATATCACGCCATTATGATGGGTCATAACAGGCAAAGGTACCAATAGAAAAGCCATATTTCGGCTGTTGTGTTGAAGTCCCATGTAATAAGGGCGAGCCTATTCCCAGTATAGATCCAGACTACTGGCTACTACTCAGAAAATCCAGATGGAAAACCCAATAACACTTTACACTCGACCCGGAAATCGACCTAGGACCTCATACTCAGCATTAGCACTTCTAACCACAAGACCAACGAGGTAGTACATAAACCGCTGTCACTTATAAATTATGGATGACATGTCCTTTTTGTGCTCTGAGATTCCTATCGCATACCAATTAAATTATCCGCGTCTGAGAGATTATATTCACACTACATCGCTCCGCTCACCACAGTGAGCGCTACCTTATATTGTAGGTCCGTATAAGGTCAAGGTGAACGAACTGGTTCAGTAGATCACTGTCGCTTTGGATTTGATGTGTTGTTGAAAACAGAGGTGGCCCAGTAGACACGGGTGCGACTTATGTTATATGTCATAGGTTCGAACCTAGATAAGTACTATACTTTGGGTAAACTATTTTAGTAACTGCTGCTCTTAAAACAGGGAGGAAACGAGATGTATTAAAACTCAAAATTCGAAGACTCGTTATACATATCTATCTATGGACCTGTGCCGTGCCCGCGTTATAGATTATGGACCTCCCCCTTTCACCGAGATCTGTGTCTCAAATAACCAGCAGGTAACATTATTGGACGATTAAGTAATATGTTTTAAGTGCCATGTAATAGGGGGTGCGCCTGTTGCCATCAACCGGGCAATCGAACCCATTACCTCATGCTGAGATACTGCTGAGCATAAGGTGTAAATTGAGTAAATTTCTTTATTTCATAAACCTCCAGTACTAGATTTTCAGAGGTAGGTATGTGGCAGATAGATTGTAGTACGGAACGCTAAAGTTAACAACAAAACAATAATATTTAATGAGCAAGAAAGAGCGTTAATACAACCGCAGCGCACCCGCACACTACCGTGCGGTTACCGTTGTGCGAGCGGCGCGGCGGCGCGGCGCGGTAAAGTTCAAGGTGAAGCCGATGGATCAGTTGGATCGTGAATGAGAGTGAATCGAATCGGTGCAGTGAGAGTTAGTGCGGTGGTGTTCATTATCCCGAGTGAGAGTTGGATTTGAGTGCTAAGATTAATCATATTATTGATACTGGGGAGTATGTTGCGCATCTTTTTCTTCCCAGTAAAACACTAGGATATGGTGTAAATTTTGACGTGCAAAAAGTGCTGATTCTCAGCCTAATTTGAATAAACGAATTTTGATTTTCATTCTTTTGGTATTAAAAAAAATCTTTTATTGCTATGATAGCCCTGATAACATTAAATAGGAAATTAAAAAATGAGAATCGACTTTTGTTATTCCGAAACAATGTCTAAGCTTTGATGGTGGTTTACTGTAAATAAGAATTTGGTCAATTCGAACATTAAACATAAGTGCGTCTAATGTTCCTCGAGCCTATTATGTAAACTATATGTTTATAAGTGTCTAACATGAAGGTTTATACAATATAGAAGAAAGGGACATATAAAAAATAATATCTGATAAAATAAAATTATTGTTAAATAATTAATTGATAGATTATTAATGCATTTATTATAGATTAATGAAATTGTAATAACGTAGGATAAATAAATGTCATGGCAATGATAATAATGAAAGGTATAAATGACGTGAATAAGGTCAATATTTAAGGTCTCCCAAAAGGAATTCCACCTTCTCTTCAAATACAACCACGGACATGTTTCTTAACGTCAATTTGATCAACAAATATCTTACAAATAATGTTTTAAGTACACAAAGGACCCTCGTAGGTCCCCTGGGGCATTCTGAACAAATCAATTTGTACAAAATGTTCAAACCATTCGATGTATTTATTTTAGGTGTTGTACGCCTACGCCATTAGTTTAAGTAGCCATAAAATACATTTTGCAATTCAGATTTCATACCTACGCAAAGATATTTGGTAACCGAACTGACATTAGGATTATAATGTACGAAAAAAAAATACTCTCACATTACATTGAGTACAACTATGTGTGTATCTATGTTATAAGCGACAGCAGGTTTGAAACCTATGTGACGCTTGTCTTCATGAAAAATCTTTAGGTCAAACTCAAAGTCAAATAATTTATTTTAATTAGGACATTATAAATGGCAGATTTACAAGTAAAAATCTTAATTAATGATGCTAGTTGGCTCTTTTAAAAGGTATGGATAGAATTGAGCAAGAAAATCCATACTTTATAAGGGAAAAATAAACAAACGCATCAAATGAAAAAAAAATACTTAGTTGTGCTCTAAGATACTAGACTAGTACTTGGACTCACTTTGCCCAACCCGGGAATCAAACCCAGTACCAAACATTTAGCTGTACCTACCGCTTGCAATAACTAGACCAACGAGGAAGTCAAAAAGAGAAGTATAAATCGCTTTTCGCTTACAACTTAAGCACCTCCATCAAGTCATTGTTTCCGCACTAGTGCAACACAAAAACGCAGGTGTCACCGGCAAGTTTCTTGGCATTGCTACACTGTTACCACAACAAACTCATAACAATGGGTTTGCGTGTCGCTTATGAGTTTCAAACGGGAGCCGATGAGAGATAAGGTCCACTGGCAGAGCTGTGGACAGCCTCAAAGTGAATCATTATTATTTACAACAACATTTTGGGTTTGAATGATGTAATATTAATGATGCGGAAGAATAAGGACCATGTTTTAAGGATGAAAGAAATGATGGATGGATTGCGCCGAATCCAAATAAATCATGATAAGGGCAGGAGTATAGTATGGGTTTGAATAACACCTAGTTACTGTAGTTTATTATGTTGGTGGTGTTAAAGCCTGTGAGGCCACTGTGTATCATTGGTGCTGTAAGGAAATCCCAAAAAAATATTTTCTGGAATTTCTTGGAAACTTACTCAAAAGTCAGGGCTTTAGTGATAGACGATTATTATTTCAATAAAGATCTGCAACTCTTCCAATCCTTGAAGGTCAGTATGAAGCCCTCACTAGGTTCATAGTACCCTCGTTCGACACATCTTGGGCACTCATCCCTAAAAAATATCAGGGAAGGGAATAAATATGACAGCAGGCGATAATGGAAGGCTTAATGTGAAAAAACTGATCTTCTTCCGAGCTTCAGAGTAATTAACTCCACAAAAAATGCTGAATAAACGCACTTAATACGCCGTAACATTTCTACCAAACAAGGCTAAAACGTTTACTCTTACACCCATCTATCTTCGTGGCTGTGAACGCGCGACACCGCTCGGTATGCGCGCGTCTGTATAGGTCAGGGTTGCCACGGGACCGCTGGCTTGTCCCATGTTACAGTGGCGTGCGAACCCTATTGTTTGGACGCATGTCTTTAGGTTTTACGACACTATCTGATGTACTGTTGGTTGATTACAATGAATTAATTGTGCTGGTAGTAATGGTACTAGAGGTTTAAGTTTGAGTGTATGTTGTGATGACATTTCATGCTTTTTGTAGGCACTTCTGGGGTGTCACAGGGTACAGACAGAACATACCAATTCTTTGCCGAGTAGAAGAGGAGGTAAGAAGTGAAGACGTGGAGATTTTTTCTCAAAAATTACACAATTCCAGAGTTGACAGCGTGTGAAGTAATGAAACGGATGCAAAAATCAATCAGCACTTCAGATGAGAGAAGAAAAAAGACGCACGACTAGGAAAACTGCAGAAAAACATACATTTGCTGCAAAAATAGATTCAATTAAACAATAAACCTAGCCATTCGCACAGCCAATTAACTTGTTTCCAAACAAAACGAAAAAAAAAGTCATTCTTAATTAATTTGCTGAGCTATTAAAGTTAATGATGGTTTCATTTCAAAGCTCGCCGCTCTTTGAGTTCCGACGGCCGTTAATTAGAATCGTCAAACGTGTTTACGAACATTGTAATCTTGCTAAAGTAAAACTGGCAACTGTTCTTCAGGTCAAAGATGCCTGAACAAAAAGATAAAAAGCTGTTGTTGATATTTTCGCAAAGGCACAACTCTTTGATAGATAATCGCTGGGACAAGGTAAAGATTGGTAAAAGATCTGTCAAATTGGGGACATGCTCGTTTGCAATCATAATTGCTTTTAACATGACAGGTTTCGTCATGTCGTAATCTGCATGTTTTACTGTTTAATATTTCTGCTTTTAAACTTAATATTTTTAAATGAATTTTAATTTATCACCTGTCTAGATCAGAATATCTTGAATCTTTGCATTGAAGAAAATTATTTTGCAAGTCACATCACAAGTTTTTCATGAATGAGTCTAGTAATAATCTCTAGTAAAGATTTATTCTATTTCATTTACATAATTTATTGTTTGGTACCTAACATGCCTTAAATAAGAAGTAAAGAGATTGGACGAAATGGACACACCAAAGTGTACCTATACTTATTACTTTACCGTGTGTGAAGTTGGTGTTGTCAGCAATCAAAAAAACTAAATAGAAAGGGAAACAGATCGGTCACAACTTTAACAATAAAATAAACCATGCTAACTAAACAAAAAAACCAAAAGCTCTAAATTGATCCTAGACCAATGTATATTTGAATATTTATAACCTATTTTGCGTAACAAAGACGCGATACGTTTGATATCTTAAATAAATCACGGAAGACGATCTATGAATAACTAAACAATGACCTTAGAATGGACTAAAATAACATTATAGGATAGTCTACAGACTATGTAGACTAGGTGATAAGTGGCAACACAGTACTAATGTCGATTTGATTGTGATAACGATAACGTCCTCCTTGACACATCCCTGTATGCAAGGAACCTATAATAACCGATTTGAATTTTGTAATTTCAGTAGTTTCGGCTCAGCGATGTGTCCTATATATATATTTTAGATAGATTATCAAAAAATACTGGACACGTATTTTTTTTTGTCACGTATCCAAAAATGACGACGGTATAGTGCGTTGAAATTTCGCGTGACGTCACGCCGCGGTACACTTTTTATGTAAAAGTGACGTCACAAGCCCCGTCTCCTGAACTTTTATATGCTATATCTTTGTCACCTTTTATTGATTTGAGTAAGCAAAAAATACTTGTCCATTATTTTTTGGTAATCTAACTGACGGACCAAATATACTTATTACATTTTTACCTAGGACGCATCCCTATTATGTAGCTATAAATATCCAAGAGTGAATCTTCAAAGTCCTTTTTTATTAGTGTCGTTACCGTTACTCAGAAGTAAGAAACCAAGGGTTATCGTACTAACCAGTTTCTGTCCATTGATTAATATGTTTGATAAATACGTCTGCTCGACATTGTAAAACGCGCAATGAATATTGTTGAAGTGCCAAAATGAAGGTATTGGCATTGTAAGTGCGTTTCATAGTTAGACTGTACATCAAATGGCTGCTCATACGATAAAATGATCTTTCTCGCATTAAATGATTTGCCAGAGAAGCAGACATATTTCACGTAACATCATGTCTGTATTCCCCGAAGGCCTATGCAGAGTTGTACCCATACCAGGCGAATACTGTTTTTCAAAAGAACTCATAAATTTAATCAACATACAATTATGTATATAGGTACCTTAGGCATCTGGTGCTTGTCATACTTCTAATTTGAGTAATTTGACGATCTGCAGTTCAAGGAGTAAAGCATTAGATCTTCAATGCTTTACAGTCTCTCAATAACCCTTCAACACTATCTTAATAATTAAACATCAATTAATTTACACTTAAAAACATTTTAATTACTCCAGTAGCTTGCGGGCAATTTATATAGACAACTAATCAATCACTTGACAGATTTGAAAGGCTGACATTGTAAGAATTCTTTGATAAACTCTTTTAATCAACATTTGTTATTATCAAGATGTCAGTGAAGGCTTACAATATTATAATTAGACAATAAGACGTATTCACGAATGTTTTCAAGTCATTTTAAGATAACTGGATTTAAATTAGCTATTGTAAAGCATTAGCAGGCTACCCTGATTGTGCTACACTATTATATCTCTTGGCCAGCCATATTAGTGTTACAATATAAAAAATAATATCCCACTGAAAGGGAAAAAGGACCAAACTAAAAGTGAAGCGAGGTCAGGACCTAGGGTTCCATTTAGGAAGAAAAGGCTCATCATATGTTGTGTCATTGGCTTAGTTTATTTGACAATTGCAGCAATTGTTTATGGATGGGAATCGTCCGATCCGTGACAAAGTAATTTGACAGCTGTCAAGTTCAACCCCGGGCCGACAAAGGTACCAAATGTTATGATCCAAAAAGTCACATAAAGGCCAATAAACCACCGCCGCACTGACATAACACTAATTACCACACAATATGTAATACGTCTACCCTTGACACTACCCGATGAAAATGTTAACTACAATTACTTTTGGTTCACAACATTAATGATATAATTACTGTATTAAAGTAATAACACATTTGTGATCGAATAATATCTGATAGCAACTGCCGTTACTTTTCGGCGCTATAAATAAAATAAAATTGATTTCTTTCAGGTTTGCAACACCCGTATCATATTTCAAAATAGTTACAATCACATAACTATACGAAGATAATTATAATATACCATATACACATATACACCATGCTTTGTAAAATAACGCTCGTGAAATGGTAAAAAAGTGGAAAAAAAATATAAAATGTTCTGTTTATAATTTATTTGTGTCGTGAAAATAATCTGGACATGCTATGCATGATATAAAAATCAATAGATCATCATGATTATGTCACAATAAGCTCACAAACTCCGATTAAGTGGACGGATTTTATTATTGTTGGTACTTATACAATATATAATATTTGGATATGATTGTCTTTAAGAAATGAGATGCTCCAGATTCTGATAATTCTTAGACCAGTGGCAATTGAATCACACACATTTCGTAGCTTTAGTTACAGACTGGCCACTTAAAACAAAAACAAGATTCTATTCTTATTTTGAAGTTTTAGTTTCTTATCTTCGAATACTATTGCTATCTATTTACTACCTATCCTGCATTTGCAATAAGCTTCTAAAAATGTAAACAATCATGTGTAAAGTTTAGCTTGCGCAAGAATTAAAAAAAATTGGAACTTTTTCAATATTCATTGCAAAATCAACTTAATTTACACCAGTGCAAAGTTGGAATTTGCAAAGTGAAAATAACATCTATTGAAAATATGGATTTGAATGTAGACTACCTATTATTTCTCTTCTAAAATTTCTATACAAGTAGGAGCTGTTAATGATACTTTGTTATTTTTTGTCTTCACCATACTTTAGTAAACCTATTCAATGAGATCATTTGATAATCCGCCCACTGATGGCGATTAAATTATTAATCTTACAAAATATCAGCCATGGAGGCGTTTTATAGTTAGTTTTATATCATAAAACAAATACTTGCGCATGTCTAAATCAATAAAATTCGACGATTTATGGTCCAAAGTGTCAATTAACATGTCGCAGTTGGAAGGTTTGTTTCTATTGTAAACATTTTTATTGTTTTCTCTACAACAGGTGAATTTGTAATAAAAATCGGTAGTGTGTTAATTTCTTATAACATTATCTTTTGCCTAACCTTTTGCTTCTGAATAGCGTGCAGCTGAATAACTAAATTTAACATGGCACCGACTGCCTATCTGACCCCCACAACCCACTTACTGGGTAATACGATACCTCTTGGTAAAGCTGGCTGTCGGACATTCGAGCTTTTGTCTACCCGTAATGATTGTCAAAGATCTGCAAAAGATAGTCGAGACCAACGGCTTAACATGCTTTTCGAGGCACGGCGGGAAATATCAAGATATAATAGACTATCACCCGTCCACGAAACGACCTCGGCAAACGTAGCTTAACCATCGATCGACTCGTACGGCCCTTCTTAATAAGCACCAAGCTCAATCACAATCTATTGTGACTCTATTAAGCATTTTCCTGCCATTTTTTGGTGTTTCCTTATACTAATTAACTAAAACCATAGACAACACACAACAATCAAAAACCACCAAACACCAAAGATTGAATGATGTAAAATATGACATTATCGATGTACCGCCATTTCATCACTGTACAAATAATGTCACGCTTAAAGTCCCATAAATAAGCCATTTTTCAAGGGGCCCTTATTACGGAGCCTTGATGTTGCGAAAAATAATTTATCAAAAGCTATAAATCTCTTAAATTCGGAGGTTTCTGAGGCCACACTCATGATTTTAAGTTTTTAAAAGTAGCTTCGGTAATTATGTGCCGTAAAAATATTACGAAATTTGAACACTGGATGCTTTATTGAGTCATATTTTGACAGATGCTAAAATTGATTCTTTATGCTATTAAGAATTATGCTGCTAGAAATCGTTTGCATCCTTCAAATGGTTGAGTGGATGGATGATTGATGCCATTTGATGCTCACTTCACCATTGATCCTACTTGATTAAAATTAATTTATCTAAGATTAGTCTTTTGTTGATTTTTTCTGTATCTTATCCATTCTGTTGCAATATTTGAAACGAACAATATTATCGTCCCTAAGGACCAGGATCATTGTTTGAACACATAGCTGTTGTATGAGTGTGTACCTCGGGTAATACATTCAACATTCTCCTGTGCTTTGACATAATAATTAAGATCTCCTTTAGTCCTCACAATTATATTTCAGCTAATATTTACGCTCATGGCAGGGTCAGATTGGTGAAACGTACGAATTAATGTATCACACGTTGAAATAGCTTCGCCCGGTGGTTGTAGAAACATTAAATGTTACGTTTCGTCCGCCTGTACCTGGTGATATAATCATATAATATACGCTTTTCTGAAATACGATTTTGGGGAAAAAGTTGCGGTACGATACGATAACCCAACTTTAAAGCTTTGCAAACTTTATTTAAGATCGCTTCTGTTGAATTGTTCTGGCGGTTAATACCAGAAGGTCACTTCAGCCTTCTTCCTTTTAAAGTAAAAACAACTATTCATTAATAATATAATAATAATCGTTTATTTATAAAAAGGGCACATTTACAATAAGTTTCTTAACAATTAAAATAGAACACAATTTCTTATTTGCCTGAACTAGGTTGAACCTGTGCTTCAGGCATTAGAAAAGGATAGGTAAATACCTAATGAAGGCAATAACTTACAGTTACAATTATATTTATCAATAGAATTATTGCAATAGGTTTTGCAAAATAATCATTTTTTGTCTGTAGGAGGATGCGCACCATTCATCATTATTAATCATAATGAAGGCCAATAATAATGAAAGTCTGATCAATCTTACGAGATTTTCGAAAGATCAACTTGGATAGCTATGGTACATTCAACTAAGTTAAAATAAGTATAATGTTTGTAAACGCACCCACGATACAGGAGAAATTCCTAGTGTGGGGCAAAGTTTCTTTAAAAAAAAAAAAAAAAAAAAAAATGCATACTTTCACGCTTTGTTTTCATATTCTTTTCAGTATATTTTTTTAATACTTTAAGCACACAAATGTACAGAGGCGGACTTAATACCACAGTCATTTTCTTTGGGTGATGCAGAGACAAACAGTGGTAGGTGCAATTTCTTAAAATAAAAGGAAAGAGAAACAAACAAATATAATAATATATAGCTTTTCTCTTCTTTAAATTTCTATAAGATTTGACACTGAAAATGATTTATTGACCATCTCATAGTTGCTTGATTTACGCATTTACTTAGTACCTTCTACGCCAAACCGTAATTAACAGAGTCCTCAGATCAAGTCCTCAGGTCCTCAAGGACCGCCATATTTCTCGAACAACCTGACACCTAAAATAAATCAGCAACTTAAAGTCCTCCCTGACATATAAATCTGTTGGAATCACATGGCTCCAGTCACATGAGTGAAGCTGATTCATCTCGTAACGGAGGACCAATTAACGGTAAAAAAGTTACGTAAGCGATATTAAGGTGTCATAAGAAGCGCCCTTATAAGGCTTGGTCACCGTGGAGACGTGGGTGGAAACATATCCTGTAGGCAAAGAGATGCATGAAAATTATAATGATTTTGTCAAGTTTAAGTTGAAATTAAGGGTTTTTAGAAAATTACGACGTAAACGATGTTGTTAGGTTAGTGGTTTAAGTCTCGCCTATCATGTATGACGTCGTGGTTTTAAGTCCAGGGAAGTTCCAATGTGACTTTTTAAATTCAAATGTACTTTCTAAGTTTATCTTAGACATCTTTAAATCGTCAAAAGAAAATATCGTGAGGAAACTTGGAGTTCAGAAGAAGCCTTTGCCTTGTAGTGGGATAGTAACCGGCTGGTGTTACATATTTTTTTTGTCATGTAAATATTCCGTTGTATACTTCGGCAAGCTTTTTTAAATCATTTTACCTGATGGATCTGAGATGAATGAATGAATGAGATTTGTACATCTTAATAATGAGTGCATGTCTCAAGAACAAGATAAAAAATAGTTACTACAAGAAGCTGTCTGTATTTTTCCCCTCATGATTTCCCTCAGTATTAGTAAAAAAAAAAATATAGAATAATAGGTATAACATAATGTAATTTAAATAATAGAATATAATAATTCAAAATTATATTCTCTCTACTACCGATATTTTAGCTTAGTTGTTGTTCTTTTGTTTTCTTTTATTGTGTGTGTTTTTTTTTTGTAACGTGAATGCTGTGTTTTTTCTTCTCTTTTGTTGTGAATGCTGTGCACGTCTGTAATTGACGTAAACACTAGTCCATGCCTCTGTTTTCTGTTATTTGTAAATGTCTGTGTTTGTGTTGTTGATGTGCCTTAATAATAAATAAATAAATAAAGAAAAAAAATGTGACAACGAATCAATAACTGAACAAAAACTAAAACTGACGCGCAATAAACTATTAAAACGTTTGCAAAACTTTAATCTGAAAATAGTTAATTGAATTGTTGATTGGTATCAGAAAAAGTGTAGGTGAAATATGATTTGTAAAGAAAATCAACAACATCATCAGTGTTTAAATTTTCCATCAGATTCCATGACGTCTATCGATTTGGGTTCTAATGAACTGTCTTTTTCAACATAGACCTCCAAGGTCCACCTAATTATGGCTGTACTATAACCCATTGGTAAGGTCATGTCCTAAAAGCACTCCAGCAAACCCAAAATACTCACGTGAATAAGGCTAGTTAAAATCACTAAAAATCCTTATCCGGTCTAGGTATTGGTTGTAAGTGGGACTGCTGAGCACGAGGTCCTGGTTTCAGTCCCCCGGTCGGACTAAGTGTTATTGGGTTTTTCCATTTGGAATTTCTCAGTAGAAATAGGCCCGCCTCCTATCACATTGGACTTAAATAAACTGGCGAACTATGAGTGTACTATAGCTGCAACTCTGCTTAACCGTTCGGGGAACAGGCGTGATGTTATGGGTATGTTACTAAAATTCCATTCAAATTCAGACGATAACTTCAAACACAATGTTATCTATCTCTGAGCCTACATTATCCATCTTGTATATCTTTACGACAGTGTGGATTGATTGGCTTGTAAAGTAAATGGCTTGTATGACATTGTTTGAGTCGTAAGAGCGGCACGATGACAGACGAAGAGGATTTATGCTTTTTATTTCAGGTAATGTTGTAGTTGTATGTGTGTAGGTTTGGGGTAAGATTATATTCGGTTGACTTGCTGGCAATTTCGTAAGGTTTCAGTTGTTATTTCAGTATTGAAGGGGTTGGTAGTAAAGGGCAGCCTCTTTCGTTCCGCTTGAAAAGGACTGGGTGAAAGATACACTACAAATATTATTACTTTGACACCTACATAAGTGTTTCTTGTTGTATGTTGTACTAGCTTTTCCCTGCAATTTCATCCACTTGAATGTCAGTTAAATATCGCGGATGCAGACAAAGTAGCGGATTAATAACCATCCGATGTGTTTCCCAGGGTTTCAGACTATCTCCAAACCAAATTTTATAGAAATCGGTTCAGCGTATTAAACGTGAAAAGGTAACAGATAGGCAGAACGACAGAGTTATGTACTTTCATATTTATAATATTAGTCCCACTTTTTATTTTATTTCGATTTTAATGTTATGTTTGTAGTTAGTTATAGTATTAATAGTTAGTTGTTTATTGTGATTAGGTAGACGTATAATGTAGTGATAAACTCCATCATTTATATAACAAATGCATCTAAACTTAAGCACCAACATAGGGCCCACCGATATCAAATACTTACAACCTTAATCAGAAAATCATCTACTATGTAATATTTTTCTATCATCTCTGTTCACTACATCATTAACACTAATTGTTATTATCACCTCATCACAATTACTGACCATATCAGTACTTGACCATAAAAGTGTAGATATGTGTTGAACAACACGCAACTCGTCCGGTAGCCAATTACTAACAATTACCATATCTAACCACATTACGGTAATCACCGCGGTTAATCGATTGACTTCGTGACTCGAATCCTTTTGTAAAGGTACGACCAGACTGCGGTTGATCGACGTCGACCTCTCGGTAATGGCCGCCTAAAAATATGGTCAATATTCCATAATACTATTAATAATATAATAAGGCGGAGGAGTTATTTTGTTTGAACGCGTGTAACAAACAAAGCAGTCTAATCTAATTACCAGTTGAATTTGAAAAAATCTTCTTGCATTTGGAGGAAGACTTAATATCAGGCTGCGACCCTTTGGAACGGTTGGAACCATGGGGCACAGCTTGTATCAAATAAATTCAGTCTTTGCGTGATCAATGGACCACTGACTATCGATCGATATGGGCGATAGTAATTAATTACCAGCGCTGTACAATGGGCTCCCATAGAACAGCATCATGCTGAGTGGAGTATCCTACTTGCCTCATTCACAACGTGCAACTGCCGATAACTTTCTGTGTTATACAATAAATTTGTGTTTTGCCTTCATTAACATAATTTAAGCAAAACATTTAGTATTTTTTTTTTTAGGTTTTTCATAAAATCTTCCGTGACGAATAAATTTTTCCTTTCTTACTTTCTTTCTAGTCAAGCTCACACAATCGATAGAAGCCGATTGATGACAGTCGACGTTCGACTTGTATGCACCACGCCGTATTTAAAGTTCGAACTCATCGAGCAACCGCAGCAGTCTGGTAGCACCTTTACGTAAGGTCGTTTGTAACTGAATTATGAACAATTTTTTATCGCTCCTTTGACCTAGTGATAAAACGGTAATCCTAGGCTTTTCTGGGTCCTAACTAAGTTAATAGTAGGTCAAGAGCGTGACTCTATTGACTTTGTATTTATGGGATATTGCGGTTATCATCACGCCTAGTAAAATTGTGGTGTAGGTACCTATGCTGCTGTTAAATATACTGTCTATTACAAACATTAACACGATCTGAGGATCAGGATTAAAAAAAAATACCTTTATCATACTCGTAATCGATCAAATAAAAGTTTCTTACCTGACAGCCAGTGTCAACATCAGCATAGTAGCCGGAGCCTCGACCCTGACACGTGAACCTCGTCCGAACTTTAGGCTTCTGACCACTCTGAAACAAAAGAAAGTTTATATTACGAACAGTTCGATGACAGATGAAGAAGTATTTCTGATCATTTACAATGTACGAGTAACTTATTCTATGTTATTACTTAACAACTAGGATAGATCGCGTGCGATTAGTTAGCGCCCACACTAGCGGGCTGTCTGCCTGGGCGGCTATCGATTGCAGGATAGTGTAGGGACTACCACGCAGCCAGTGGAGTATCGAGGAAGATTTCTTACGCCAGATCGCAACAAAACTGTCAGTGCGTTCATTGACAAACATCTCGCAGTTTATCCTTCAGGGATATCCCTGAATTAAGCCCCCACAGGAAAGTTAGGTTAAGCAGTAATATCTACTGCTTAACCTAACTTTCCTGTGGGGGCTTATTTAGAAATTAAGGCCTCCAGCCAGGGCGTAAAAACTTAAAAGCTGCGCGACGAATCGCTAAGGGCACCCCCTGCGGAGTACGAGCCTCGGCAGGACGATTGACAAACATTTCTGAGGCACTGGAAACGTATAATATAACATCACGCCTGTATTTCACGAAGATTAAGGCAGTGGTATAGCTTTAGGGCACCCAAATTTTGCCAGTCATGTTCAAAAATCTACCTCGTTGTTCATTATATATACATAAACGTTAATGATATACAATGACCCTTAAGTTCTGAGTCGAACATCACGATTGCTCACATATGCGTGAACACGAGGACAGGTCCACTCAAATCTGAGTGTTGTCAAAATACCAACTCAGACAATAATCTGCGGGGTCCTAACATTATCGATCTGACCAAGATAACATCTGGACTTCAAAAGAAGATTGTGACCTCTGAATTTGTTCATCATACATCTATCTTCTCAGAGAAGTCGGCTAGGAAACACCGACCTCATTAAGTTTATTTTTTATTGTTTTACCATGATTATGTTAAATATCACCTAATCAAAGTCCTTCATAAAAGTATTTTAGATGCGATTCCGCAGGACGTAGCAGACGGCATACGACTGCAACTGCCGCGCGAAAGTTGCAGTCATATGTCGGATTCAGTATCATACAAATGTATACTGCAAAATTATGCCGTCGCTGTATATCACTGCCGTCTGCGTGCACCTTAATGCTCGTAAAAATAACAACATTCTTACGCATTCAAATAAATAGGGTAAACAGTATAGTTATTGGCCAGTTAAGCCACCTCAAGACACTATTTATAATATATAAATATATAAAACGGGTAGTAAATGAAATAATTTTCAAATATTAGGTCTTTACCTATGAAATTGCCGTTCTGCAGTACTGGCCATTTCAAATCAAAATATTTTTTGTTTGGCTAAGAATTCTAATTTCAAATTAATTTTATTTTAAAAACATGGATTTTTTTTTCCAAAAGTAGTCATTTGTTTATTGATTAGTGTTACATTTTCATCGCATTTAAATCTTTTTCGTCATCATGGATACGTTAAAAATTCGAGTAATTATGGAATATGAGTACCGTCGTGGCAGCAACGCGGCACAAACGGCACGCAACATCAACGACGTTTACGGAGCTAACACTACAAACCAACGCACTACCTGTTATTGGTTTGCTCGCTTCCGTTCTGGAAATTTCGACCTGAAAAATGAACCTCGCGGTCGTCCGAAGACTTTGGTCGACAATGACGAATTAAAGGCGATTGTGGAAGCTGATGATACACAATCTACGGCTGAATTAGCAGCAGCTTTCGACGTTAGCGTCAAAACAATATTGGTCCATTTGCGTCAAATTGGCAAGGTAAAAAAGCTTGACAAATGGGTGCCCCACGAACTCAATGATCCCAGCGCGAAGTACGCGTCGAGACGTGTCTTGCACTGCTCAACAGACACACAAATGAAGGAATTTTGAACCGCATTGTTACCTGCGATGAAAAATGGATTCTGTTTGATAACCGCAAGCGCTCAGCAAGTTGGTTGGATCCTGGTTCAGCACCTAAACAATGCCCTAAACGAAAACTTACCCCAAGAAAAATGATGGTCACTGTTTGGTGGTCTAGCGCCGGTGTGATTCAACACAGCTTCTTACCAAACAGGGTGAGCATTACTGCAGACGTGTACTGTGAAGAATTGAACACAATGATGGAGAAGCTGGCACATCTCCAACCAGCATTGGTCAATCGCTCGTCTCCGCTGCTCCTGCACGACAACGCGCGACCTCATACTGCACAGCAGACGGTCTTCAAGTTGCAAGAACTGGGGTTGGAAGCTCTCCGTCATCCGCCCTACTCACCAGACCTTGCGCCTACAGACTACTACTTTTTCCAGAATTTGGATAACTTCTTGGCGGGAAAAAAATTCAATACCCGAGAGGCAGTACAAAATGCCTTTGAAGAATTTGTTGCCTCCCGTCCAGCTGATTTCTTTAAGAAGGGCATCAATAAACTGCCACTGCGTTGGCAAAGATGCATTGATTGCATGGGTGATTACTTCGATTAATACAAATAAAAAATACATGAAAAAAATTCATTTAAATTTTTTCATACAAAACGGCAATTTCATAGGTAAAGACCTATTATATAACATTAACGTATTTATTCAATGGTATGGCTTACATATTCTTTTACCATACACGTTTTTAATAAACTCAACATAAAGATACAAATATTGAATTGTCGGTTATTGGCCACCATAATCACATTAATTGGCCATGTAATGTTACAGTTATTGGCCATAGAAAACAAAATAATAAAATTAAATTATAAAATAAAATCTTTAACAAAAATCCAATAACCCAGCGAGGGTTATTGGATTAAAAAATGTTCTCATCATCAGATGGCTCGGAATCATCGTAAATTACGTAACATTTGTGGCATATGAAATCTACTAATTCGTCATCATCCGGGATATTTTCACGATGACTATTGGGTATGCAGTGATTATGATAGTATTTCTCACATGAACTACATTTTAAAGATGAACTTTTTAAAATTAGACGATTGCACGCATTACAAGTGAACACCTGTAAGTTTTGTATTATCTTTATCTTATTAGTTAAAATATTTTCTTTTTCAGTCTCAACGTTTCGTGTTTCGTATTTCTCATGTCCATTTTTCGAACATTTTCCTGTACCTTTACCTTTTTTCGTCTTCTCAATGGCGTTTTGTTTCCGTGCATCTACTTGTTCATCTCTTTTTCTTTTTCTTTCAATTTTTTCGTTCTCTTTTTGTTGCTTTTCTATTTCTTTTTCTTATTCTCCTATTCTTATTTTTCTTTTCTGATTTCCAGAAACCATTTTTTTACATCACTTTCGGAAACGCAGGCACTAGCTTTAGTAACTCCTTCATTGGTTCTCTGAGCCAAACTAGGATGACGTTTTAAAAAAGCCTTTAGCCATCCTTGTCCAGGTCTGTTATTAGGAAAAGGAGTTTCTCGTGGATTATCAGACAAAAACTTTTGAACAGTATCAAGAACATCATCTGGTTTTCTTGGAAAGCCTTTCCGGGCCATTTTAAAAAGCCATTCCTTGATAGAATCTTCTTGCTTATGAGTCAAATACGGCGTCGGTCCAAACTCAGATTTAGAAGTGGGATTTTTAAGTTTAAATTGTAAAGTTGCCCTTGGAATATTATATTTTTTTGCAATTGCTCTTAAAGACATTGTTTTATTCTTAATGTTTTCTAACGCCTCATCTAGGGCTTCTTTGGTGTACTGAGGTTTCTTTGGCATGATTATTTTTATTATTTAACCTAATAGAACAGAAAAATAAGCATGAGTGATTTTGTGCAAACTAAAAATAAAAAATATTATAGTTATTGGCCTCCTTTTTTGTATAGAAAATTATTCCAGACTTCATAGTACTTGGCCTATGCCAATAACTATTTACACAGCCCTTAAATGAGTGACAAACGAATATAATGCATAGTATAACAGACAGTAGAGTTTTTTATCACTATAAACGCATTTTGTTTTGGGTGAAATTAATATAGTAATTGACATAGGGGGCCATTTACTGTAAATGTTATTTAAATTATTGACAGTAATTGGCCACTACATTTTTTTAAGGTAATGTTATGATTTTGTCGTTTTACACTTCAAATACGCGTACTATGCATATCACTCTATATATTGTACGGATTTTAAATCACTGAACTTTGTAAATTAATTTCAGAATATGATATTCTAAAATTATATGCTCTTAACATTTATTAAACAAACTTACCTATTTTCGATACCGGCACGAAAAAACCACAGAGTACAAAAGAACGAGTTCACCTAGCGGTGTTTTACCGAAACATTTTGACAGTTAACAATTGTGCTGCCATAGTGCATTTTAAAATTTACCATGTAGTAATGTGGGTTGCTAGTTTTTCAATACCGATGTCGAAATGGCTAATAACTATGTAGGGGCCAATAACTATATTGTTCCCCCTAGTACTTGAATGACCGAGCTTTGCTCGGATAAAACGACCTTTTCCAAAAGTGAAACTAGCTGGGCCGATTCATCCCCCCTTGCATACTAAATTTCATGAAAATCGTACGAGCCGTTTCCGAGATTCAGATTATATGTATGTATATGTACACAAGAATTACTCGTTTAAAGGTATTAGATTAGTGGGCATGCAATGATAGTGATTCCTAAAGCAATCGGAAATTGTATTTCTTCCAAACAATTGACTTCCAAATATATTAAACATGAATACTAAAGTAAGACGTGGATCTTTATACTAAAACCCACATATGTACATATACACATCAATAATAGAGCCAAAACACCGTAATGGCAACCTCTTACTATTTGTTATTGGAATATAAACAAAACGAACTGACAGGAATCGTGAGATAGCAAATGGATGCATTAGAAGAGAAACATCTGAATGTACTTAATTGAATCGTCTTTTATTGCAGTAACGCGGCAAAAAACAGTCAAGTTAAACTTGCGTCAGTATCGAAGGCTCTGTACTAATACAAAATGGTAACTTAGACGAAACTTGAAAACTGTTAGGTTGTCTGAAGGAAACTGTGCCGAAAGACACTTAGATTTGGACCCAGAGATGTACTTGCGAAATGAAATCGCGAAAATAAATCATGCATTTTGTTGAGTTACGCTATTTTACATAGTACTGTTTTATTCTCGCGATTTCATGTTTGGTTCCATAGTAAAAGTTGTATTTAATTATGAGTGCCATGACCTCTCAGGATATTTTTAGTTATTTTAAGCTTTGAATAGTCAACCCAAGAAACAGAACTTGGACCTGGGTTCGATTCCCAGGTCGGGTTAAGTGTTATTGAGTTTTTCCAAATGAATTTTATCATTAGCAGCCTCGATTCTGGATTTGTGCCCGGTTGATGGGAATAGGTCCGCCCCCTTTTACATGGAACTTTAACATAACTGTCGAAATGTGGGTGTTACTATAGATGCAGTTCTGCCTCTGCTCACGAACGGTTACTTCGAGGAATACGGCGTGATCTCCCGTACCCAAAGCTCACCGTACACCTTTTGTTATTTCTGTACGTAACCCTAAAAGATGGCATTTTAGCACGACTGGTCATATAAACTGTATTTAATGACTAATGACGGGTCAGTAGGCAGTAATACTGAGCTCAGCAGTGGAATTACGAAATGCAACGGTAATGTATGTAATGCTAATTATTGCGTGGCTTTTAATTGGTATTATGAAAGCGTTTATTTTATTTCACGATTGTTAACTAATGGGTGAGAGGGTTATATTTTGTTTGCTTTTTTAAAATAGATTTCAGAATAACATCTGTGACTATTGGTTAATCTAAAATAAACGTAAAAGTTACAAAAGCTCATTGGTTTTTTTTTATACACACTAGGAATTTCTCCTGTGTCGTGGGTGCGTTCACAAACATTTCCAGTCACATACACAAACAACCAGACCCGAAAGAACTATCTGTGGCTCATACAAATATTTGTTCCGTGCGGGAATCGACCCCACGACACGCAGCGCAGAAGACGCTCGCTCAGCCACTGCGCCAACCGTGCCGTCAAAGGTTTTGCTTCTACTTCTTCTTTTGCTTCCAAACTTCCGCTGGTCTTCTGTACAGGATGAAGTACATCAGTCTGGAGAATGGTTGGACCAAATGACGCTATTTTAGTACAGGAAAAAATTGCCCGAATATTTTATAAAAACTGAGGAGCTTCTTCTACAGGGTTTATGTATTCATTTAAATTTGGACATGACCACGTTTACTGGTAAGCTCGTAACATATAGATAAAATCTGGAAAGTTTAATGTTTAAAAAAATATAATATCACGACTGTAATCCCGGAAGAGTTCAGCAGAGTTGCACTGATAGTAAAACCCACATTTCGCCATTTATGTTTAAGTCCAATGTAACAGGGTGCGAGCGTATTGCCGTCAAATGGGCAGAAATTCAGACTCAAGACTGGCACTGAGAAAATTCCTATTGGAAAAACTCAATAACACTTCACGACCAGGAAATCGAACCCAGCACCTCACGCTGAGCAGGCGCGCTCGGCACCACTAGACCAACGAGGCAAACAGTGGCAGTCTTTGTTGTTTTTACTTTCACCCAAGCGCCAAAAGTTCAAAAGACCACAATCACAAACAAACTATTCATGGCACTGTTTACTGCAACAAAATAGCTATAACACACTATAAGTTCAAGCAATACGTTAATAAAACAGTCACCTTCAAAAGCAAAGCCAACAACTCGGAATCCACGTAAGTGGGCAAAATAGTATGTGTTACCCAACCTCTCTGAATAAAGCCTGCAAATGTGCAAATCTATTCAAGATGACTCCAACAACTTTAGGTAATGCGTGAATAAAGAAACAAGCTATTTGGAAATTGTGAGAATCTTGCGTCTGATCCCTGACTTACATAGTTAGCTGAATGAATGGAACGTAGATAGGTGAACGGATTGATTACATTGATTGCAGTTTGACAGGTGTCTTAACACATCATTCAAATAAAACTAGTACTAAGTTAAAGAAATACATGTTGAATTTGTACAGACGTCAGCACATCAAACTAACTCAGACTAACAAATTTTACCAAATGAACATGAACCTTATTTTTTTGTTAGTAAAGTTGAAAACCTATCAAAGAATTCTGACAGATTGGGGTAGTTTGATGTGCTGGCTTCTGTACGGTCGGTAAAGCTACGCTTGACGAGCTCGGCGACCATCCATTACATACAGAGACTTCTCTATCAAGATCCTGCGTTTCCTAAAACCTGATTTTCTTCCCTATCATTCTTAAGGTGCGGTGAGTACAAAGCCTCATGCCTCCAAACTGAAGATTGACGACCTATGTGGCGCAGCGGGCGAAGGTCCGCCTGCAACGCAAGAGGTTGCTTGTTCGATTCCCGCCTTGGGACAAATGTTTCTACGATCTACAAATATTTGTTCTGGGTGTTCTGGGTATTTGCTATGTATAATAAAAAATATCTATCTATGTAATGTATTGTATTAAGTATATCAGTCATCTAGTACCCATTACACAAGCTCTGCTTAGCTTGGGGATAGATGATGCGATGATTCTCCAGCATTATTACATTATTTTTATTTATTTACAAAAAAAAAGAAACATTAAAGACTGTTGTCTATTGTCATGTACTTACTCGTATACATCTCATTATTCCACCAACCATGAATTTCAACACCGTACTGACTGACTGACGCGCACTCCTCATAAAGATGTCCTGATAAACTGCTATTGTCGTGTTCATAGCACCACTACCATTGTTCAAGTGTACCTCAATACCAACTTACACTCGCAGCTGCCAACTACACACATTTCTATTGTTTTACTTAGAAAAAATCACAAGAAACGTACAGCATTTAATTTGACGACCTGCAAAGTTAAGTTGGTTTGATTTCAGCAAGGCTTGCTTGGGAATTTTTTGTCTGGTCCGTTTGTATGGATTTCGTAAACCGGGTACATCTTCATTAACTTGCTTTGTTTAGTTCGGTTGTGCTCTAATTATTAAGTTTTAGACAATGCGTTTAGCTTCACTAGACTTGAGAACCCTCTGATACTATGTATGACGAAATGATGAAAAAGCCCAGTTGTCTAGCTTGTTTTTTGTGACCTTCGCTTGTGATCAATTATTAAAAGATAGTCGTCATCATTGATTGATGATTCAGTCAATTGCAGTGTTTATATTATACTTGCATTTCCTTTACATATACAAATTTTAGCGAATGGCAACACCGCGCAAACATCATAGACGAGTTCGGAGTTGTCACCAGTGTCAGTGTGCATCTATGAGTCATCTATTATCGATCAGCAGTGCGTTATTCATGTCCCTGAGCTTCTTGCTCTCGTGACAGCACCAACACACCGTGTGTGCGCACTGACTTATAGAAAATACACTTGGCGGACACCATCACCAAATTGGCGGACACCATCACCAAATTGGCGGACACCATCACCAAACACGCAGACGCTAAACTACTTGAATCTGCGACATACGTGTTATTTTAAATTTAATAGTCCGCTATTCATCCTCTCTGCTTTCAGAACTACTAACACATTCAGTGAGCATACCACCCAAGCTTCAGATACAACCACGATAGCTAAATAAAGCGATTCCTAAGAGATTTAGATGCTAGATATGTAACACAATTGCCATCACTTACTGAAGTGGGATGTGTTAGCAGGCTCATTGTGCTTGAGCAAAAGCACCATTAGGTAATTTTGTGATCTTAATATTACGGTCATAGTGAATAGTAAAGATAACAAAGGTATAACTATATGTAGTCATTGGATCACACAGATTCTAGGACCAACCGAAATACATTCAGATAACAATAGGAAGGTACAGCACACCTTTATTTAAAAAAACTGTCATCACGATGAAAGAACCTAGACTTAGGAATTTAAAAAATAAATCGCCAACCCTTCTTGAGCAAGTGTTGATAATTGTGCATGCCTTCTCCATATGAGTAAAGGCCCAGTAATGTGACACTAACAGGCTGATCTTATTCTCATAGTCCGCCAGATGCACTATATGGAGAAATTGCGCTTAAAGAAAACCTTTAAAAAAAACATAACATAAAAAAAATCGCCAAACCTTCTTGAGCAAGCATGTTGATTAATGTTCTTGCCTTCTCTGTATGAGAAAAGGTTCAGTAGTGTGTCACTAACAGGCTGATATGATTCTCATAGTCCTCCAGATGCTCTATATTATGGATAAATATCGCTTAAGGGTATCCTTTTAAAACAAACGTAAGATTACGCCTGTATTCCCCGAAGGGTTGGGCAGAATAAATAAATGAATTAATAATATAATAAATGAATTAAATTTTGAAGTGTACCTCCAGTAAACCTACATTTCAACAGTTATGTTTTCCTTGATTAATATCTTTTATAGACACCGAAAGTCTAGTTTATATTATCAAGAACGTAATGATACCTATAAAAACGATTCGTATCCGATCAAGATAGGAATACAAGATTTGTAAGACAATGGTCTTATTGCGGTGTTATGTAATGCCAGGAAGGGTCCGCGATTCGCACGTAACTGCAGCCGCTCGTTGTGTGTAATTGCAAAAGTAAATTGCTACCAATTTGTGTAATAAGACATCTGGAGATTTGGATCGAGAGAGATGGAGAAGACTGGGGTTGTTACAGACTTCCTATACCTCTCGAGGCGGCAGCGTCGTGTTGCGCGCGAGCCTCAAGTGGAGTCCTGAGGCCGGGGTGACGGCCGCAGTGGGTGACGGGGCCCGTCTGACCATCTGGCGGGCCAATACCCGTCGGGGGGTAGCGACGAATGCTTCGCCGATACCCGCCCCTCCGACACACGGGTACATGAGAAACACGGGTTGGTTTTTAGTCAGTAAGAGTCTGACAGTCCCCTTCGCCCTTTCCCGAGGGCGGAGGGACTCCATGAGGATTTTCCAACCCGACACCAAAAAAACAAAATACTTCCTATACCTAAGCCTTTACGAACACACTGACATATACAGAGTAAAAGGTACATCGACGCATATCCTAATAACATGAGTTAAGTTCATGATTCTATACCCCCCACGGTGGTCATTCTTCATCTGCTTTTCCCTGATTTTTATGTATTTTCACTGCTGTTGCGCTCCCTGACTCATGACTTTACCACGTCTGGTATAAGCTATTCAAATTATTTGTGTTGTCACGCGGAAGAATCTAAGATTCCCCAAAATATATGTAAATGACTACATTCTACTCCCACAAGGACGTTTTGCATGACACATGCTAAAATAACTTTGAACGATGTGTGCATAATCATTGTTATAGCAATGTTTTTTTTTATAAAATATTAAGCTGTGTTTAAAGTGTATTTACACTATTATTAATATTATTCTCTGTCGAATTCTCTTCTTATTTAGCGTCGCCTTTTCTCGTTACGTGGGGTCGGATTTTCCAATATTCTTTTCACCATTGTACGTCATCTTTGTACCCATGAAAAGGCACTTTTTCATTAACAGATGTTCGTCGTGCTTAGCGTGTATTCCGTCGGTCTGTGGATATGTGACCGATCATTACATAACAAGACTCCCCCGTGCCTCGGAAAGCACGTTATGCTGTTGGTTCCGGCTGTCTTTTGACAGGCGTTGAGGGTACTCAGAAGTCCGAAATCCTGACAACCAGTCTGAACAAGGAGTATCGTGTTGCCCAGTAACAGGGTTGTGGAGATCAGATAGTATACATGACCCACCCGGTACTATTTTCTATTCTGACAACACTTTTACTATTTAAATCAACTACACAGCTATATTTTACATAAATATTGATATGTATATAACGTGAGCGGAAGAAGTATGTAATGATCGTAGCGGGTGGCGTTCAGTAGTTTCTGCCTTCCCCCATGGGAAAAAGGCGTGTGTTTGTATTAGTTTATATTAGTATATTATTGATTTTGAACTCATTATGAGAAGTCGTGTTGGCATGTGTCTTGAAAATCATCCCTTAGCGAATAGATAATAGGTAAATGTGTTAGATAAAGGAATTATTCCTTGACAAGGTGTTTATTTATGAAATAGTGATGGGATTTTGTACCTGTTGTATAGTGGCCGGACCATATTGAGTACATTACACTAGCTTAAACATGTGTGAGACGGTGTGACCTCTCCTTATAAGGATGTGCGGACACAAGCCGTAGCTTTTGGTATTTATGAGTCAATATCAGGGTGATCGCTGTTCGTACGCTGTTCATACATGGATGTGCAACATGCCTTTTGCAGCGAAACCAGTCCTCCACCAAAGGCGTTCCTTATCCAGGGATAAAAATAAATGTTTTTGGGATTTAGAAATTTTATTCAGATTTCAATTATACTATATTCTATTTATTTATAATTTAGAATTTTTCATAATTACGTTTGTTATTTAATTTCTTAT
The DNA here is from genome assembly GCA_905147745.2 of Phlogophora meticulosa. Classification (NCBI taxonomy): domain Eukaryota; kingdom Metazoa; phylum Arthropoda; class Insecta; order Lepidoptera; family Noctuidae; genus Phlogophora; species Phlogophora meticulosa. The sequence goes on from LR990529.1 coordinate 17,380,848, forward strand.
TAGGAATAGTTTTAATATTGGGCTGTCTCAGATGTTATAATAATAAAAAATGTTTCGAAAACGATTTATTTTATTAATAAAAATTGTAAAAAAATGCCTGGAAATATTTAACTGTATTTTCAGGCGTTTTTGTATAGCGGTGAGTGATATCAAGATTAACAGTAGAAATAAGGAAAAAAACAGCTGTTCGCAAAAAAAATATTTTTTTGGTACCAATTTGGTCCTACGGTAAAACATGTGTATTTTCATGAACACTACACTCCCTTAAAATATCCTCTTATGTTGACTAAACACCCTATATTTTGTTAACATATATTATGTTGAAATGGACAGGAAATACAGAATAAACAATCTTAGACAAATTAATAAACAATATCGGCTGGGTTTAACGATAGTTACTTAAAATAAAACCTTATTTATTTAAACTACATTTTATGGCTTATTCAATGCCAAAAGTCAGCTGATCAGAGGCCTGCCACTGTTTGCTTCAAATAATGGAATTTGTGCCATACTCACTTATTTGCTTAAGTTTTAACTAAGCTAATGTTGTGTTTAAGTTAATCTTCTGCTAACAGTATCTTTACATAAGTGGCTCTGTTGTAATGTATTGCTTGGATAGTGAACACAATATTTTCGTTTAGATTTAAGTACGTCATAGTAAGGAAATTGATGATTTTTAAGAAATAATGGCGAAATCGATTATTCTCACTGTTGAGATGAGTTTTCGTCGAGATATAAAACATTTCTGTCTGATCCTGTTATGTTCCACATTAGCGAGATGGTCCCAAAAAAAAATGTTGAGCTATAATTATGATGATAGATGTAAAAAAAATGTATGTTAGGATAGTCCATTGTTGTTTTTCAAATTTTATTTATTTTATGTGTATATTGTTACGTATAAAAATATTTTAAAAACTATTTTTAAAGAGTCAGTCTGGAGTTTGTGAGGAGCTCATGGCTAAATAAACACAGCCGCACGGGTTGATCGAAGGTTAAGCTACTCTTGCCGAGGTCAGTCTGTGGATGGGTGACCGTTCGTATACGAACCATCTCATCTCATCTCGTTATGTATAACGAGACTCCTCCGTGCCTCGGAAAGCACGTTAAGCCGTCGGTACTCAGCTGCATCCGGTTAGACTGGAAGCCGACCCCAGCATAGTTGGGAAAAGGCTACGCAGATGATGATGTGTGGAGTTTCTTGCCGATTCTTTTCCATACAAAACTACCTTTTCGAACGTGCTACTAGACTAATTTTAGTATTTTATTTTAATTGTGTTTTACACATTCCAAAGTGTCTTTGACTTTGACACACCTATCCATTTTATTTTTAACAAGTTTATTCATAATAATTAGTTCTTGTCCATACATAAATAAGTATGTGCAAAGAAAAATTTTCACCCCTTTAAACGGAGTGGGAGATTAGGCATAGTTAGAATTTACTCAATACTTTATTGCATTCCATAATGTTATATAATAGTTAATACAGTTGGTGTGGTAAGGATAGAATCAATTATGGACCCTGTCGGGCTCAGCAAAGTTCAGTTAGCTGGAGATAGGAGAGAGGATGAAAGCTTAAATGAAAGATTTATATAGAGAAGTAGTGAAAAAGGTAAACGGTCAAATTTTAATCTGTCAAACTGTCACACAGAATCTTAGTCTTAGTGTTATATTCTGAAACCTACTTACATTATTTTTAAGTTAACATAACATCACCAAGGGGTTAAGCATAGGTGCACCGATAGTACCTAACACCCATCTATAACCATCAACAACTTAACAACATCAACATCAACAGAACTCAATAACTCTATGCCCGACCAGGGAATCAAACCCAAGACCTCACGCTCAACAGTAGCGAGCGGAACCACTAAACCAACAACGCAGTCTTAAATTAACATTCTAAAAGTACCTCCTTATTCACCAATTTGCAATATTTCCAGCGGTTTACAAAACCAAAAATACAGGTACAATCAATCAATCAAAATGTCATTAAAGTCGAAATCTGAGAAACCAACCCATAGATAATAGAATTAAAATGGCAACTGCCGGCACAAGTCTATGTTAACGTGTTCTTACATAAGCTGGGAGTCTGTGACTCAGACTTAGATGTGTTACTGGTTAAGTTACCTAACCGTAATGGCTGCTACTGTACTAGGTGACCTCTGAATTTGGTCCTAGGAGCCGCAGATGATGAAAACATACGTATGGAAGTTTTATTACACTGTCATTATTCTTTGGCAACCTGCATTGCATAGTCGCAGTTCCGTCTTCCACCTTTCGAATGAGGATAGTGGTCAATCAGTCGTTTGCGCACTTTTATAAATCATTTCAAAATAACAAACACGGATAATATTTCTGTTGTAACAATTCATGTTTAATACCTACAGAGTTATTTTGAAAATACTAATAACCTTGCAGGGGGTGAATATACTCATTATTATTCATATATAACTTTTGCTTTGAGACATCCATCATCATCATCATGTATCTAGACTTTTTCATGGAGCCACTGCCTGCTAGGCTACTTTTTCGTCCGGGAATCTAACCTACGACACGCAGCGCAGCAGCCAATTGCTCAGCCACTGCGCCAACCGCGCCGTCTCCACGTAATCTATGGCGCAATTCTCTATACCTCTAATAGTCTTAGCTAAGCCTATTAATTAGAAATCTTCAAAGCCTCTTTAGCGCACTGAAACCGCTAGTCAACTTACTAAATACTGATCATCAATCCATACAAGGATCTCTAAAGCCTTCTCCTGTTCGTTACTACAACATAGGTACTTAGTTAGGTAAGTACTACAAATAATAAATCAATTAAAATCTGTTGTGATTGAATACACTCAGAGCATAAGCATTGTAAGCTCAGCTTAACTAACTAATCAGGATTATCCGGAAATACATTGCTTGCTAAGTATCAGCTTTCAATGGAATGTTTTTGTATTTTGCAATGGTGGCCTACTTTCTGTTCTTTGTTTGAAATCTAGTGAAGTCAGGTTGGCGAGAGATTTATCTAGACGTACGAGTATCTATATATCGTTTATACAACTGAATAAAATTGATGATTGTGTCTGTTTGCATTATCAAAATAACAGCTTTTTACTAAATGCATATGTTACGATTTATAACAGTTTTGTCTGTTTGAATGTCTGTCTGTTTGATTGATGTAATCTACGAAACGGCTAGACCGCTTTTGACGGTAGCTGTAACTTTAATTTTGATTTTGAGGGGAGACGTAAGGCTGTACCAGAGTAAAAAGTAATACTAGTCTCACCGCCTTTGGCGCAAGGCGGGTTGGCTATTTTAGAATACTATCATTTAAAAAAAAAAGACGAAGATCCATGTCCAAGATCAATTTAGAAAGTACGAATGTAAAAATCACATTGGTACCTGCCTGTATTTGAACTCACATCCTCGTTTACGAGAAGCGAGGCCTGTACCTTTGTACCATCTCGACACATACCAAAGAACAACCTCATAAATACTGCACCTAACATCATACCTGTGAGAATTCCAGGCTCTTGTTCAATAGTTACACTGTTTGACGTCTAGACATCGCAATCAATCAAGAATTGCATTCTGACATTTTGAACTCTGTTTTGTATGCGATAGAGTGTGTGACCGATAGTATATATTGACATTGCGTGTACTTTCAAACTTCGAAGTGAGCAGGTAAGCTATAAAATATGTCTTAATTGGTACAGTGATATATTGGTGCAGCTGCGTATCGAGTTCCTGGTTTCTTTGGTCATGTTAAACTTTACTGATCTCGAGGTAATTGGATTTAGTTAATTCAGTACTTGACTCAGTAATAGGGCAGAATATTCTTTACTGTACAGTGGCCAGCACATCAAGCTACCCCAATCAGTCAAATTTATTTGATAGTTTTTCAACTTTATAACCAAAGAATAAGTTTCATGATTAATATTGGGGAAATTTGACAGTTTGGGATAGCTTGATATACACCATAAAAAGTAACAAATAATAACATTAAGAGCTACATGGGGTGTTAGAATAGGTGATCGCTAAAAGTGACTGCTCCTAAATAATCTTTGGATGGACTTGAAAATGGTTGCTTAATTTTGATAGTGGGCACGTTCTTAACTATCCGTGTGGACGATTTTATGGAACACAAAATCACTGTGCCTAACCCGGGAATAGACTCCAGGACTTATCGGAAGCGCTTGCAACCACTACACTAATGAGGCAGTCTACTCCTACTACTCAATGTACATGCAGTACTAGTAAGTAATTTAGCTAACCCTACAGTACATGTTACTATTAATATGTTTCCTCATATGAAACCTTTAAGTGCTAATGTCTTCTCAAGTCGTCGTGTCGCACATACATATTTGAAAATTGAGCGTGGGTACAATACCCAAAAATGGTGGTAATAAATGCCATACTGGTGGCACGGTTGGCGCAGTGGCTGATCCATTGGCTGTTGTGCTGCGTGTCGCGGGTTCGATTCAACGTTCGGTTGTTGTTCCGGGTCTAGCTGTGTGTGTTTAATTGATGATAGAATAACTAAGTTGATAAAGTAAAACAGTTACCTCCTTATTATTGGACGCTAGGTAAAGTAGTGGTTAGTTTAACTATTATTATATTTAAATATAATGTTGGTTGTAATAACTCCACGTTTATTACTAAGAGGGTGAGGAACGTAGTACAGCCAAACCAACTCGACTTAAAAACAATTTACAAAAGATATGTATAAAGAATGAAAATCCTATATACTAGAAACAAAAAAGCCTTAGCTCAGCACAGGACCATGAACTTTAAAAAGAAGAAAACTTGTTTACAACACTATTAGTAAACATTAATACATAAAATTGTGTATTCCAAGTATCATACATAAATATACACGAACAGAATAGAATATTCTTTGTTGTACACCATACAAACTTACAAATAATAACTTTCAACTTAAGGCCGCCCATTGTAACACCCTCTATATAGGTGGATGCCCTGTGGAGCTACACAGGGCATCCACCTATCTAGAGGGTGTTACAATGGGCGGCCTTATCACTAAAAGTGATCTCTTACAGACAGACAACCTTTGCATGGACTGGGTACAGAAGGAGAAAAATATATTTTGGTAGTTTGTGGTGTGCTATTTGCATAGTAGCGACTTCATCTCACCACATACGATCTAAATCTGACGTTTCCTACATCTTGATATTAAAGTTTTTTTTTTTTTTTTGGAATGGGCATCTCGCAGTTTATCCTTCAGGGATATTTACTGCTCAACCGAACTTTCCTGTAGGGGGCTTAATTAAAATTAAGGCCTCCAGCCAGGCATACAAACTTATAAGCTAAGCGACTATCGCTAAGGGCACCCCCTGCGGGGTACGAACCTCGGCTTAGGACGTCGCTGAAGAGGACAGCAAGGGACAGGCTGGATCTGATTGTTCCATTATTTAGGGACATTTTAAACATTAATCGGCTCAGCTTCGCGGGCTGGCTCTAGCAAAGGGTCGGGAGGGGGGCATCGACGGGGTCGTCGCGACGGGCCTCGGCGGCGAGGACGGAATGTCCGTTTTTGTATGCGAACAGTGCTGGTGGCCTTATCGCTCTCCTGGAGGAGAGTGATAGGATCATCTGGCTCTGTGAGTGTGTGTCTTGGTCTTCGAACTGTACTTATTCGCGAGGGAGTGTATCGGGCGGCCGATGACACTAAGGGGTTAGGATGAGCGGTAGAACAGTCCATGAAGCGCTGGGTGAGTCGCTTCATGAACTGTTTCACCGTGGGTATTTTGAGATCTACATGGAGAGTCTCATTTCGGACGTAGAAGGGGGCTCCCGTGACTCTGCGCAGGAATCGGTTCTGGACGGTCTGAAGCCTATGAATATGATACGGCTTGGCGTGGGCGAACACTGCGCAAGCGTATGTCATGATTGGTATTAAAGTTATCCGTACGGTTGAACATATATTCAAGAACCCGACAACCGTAGCTTACCAGACTTAACACCCGTCTGGTAGAAGGACCCTCTCTTTTCCATGGTGGATGAGGAACTTTACACCCTGTTCCTCATACATGTTTATTATATAAATATGAAAATTTCAACAGAACAGAACTCACAGGTCATAAAAAAAAATCAACGTTAGTCAAATGATTTCTTGTGTCGACTAGCGACTGTGAAATTTCGCACTCTAAACATACTTCGATATAATATTATGCTTGTTGATTATTACTGATATGTCGAATAGGTACTTATAGATATTTTTCGTAATACATATATTTCAAAGCATTAAGATCAAAATAAAGAATATAAAAAAACAATATTTAAAACCGATTATCCGCAAAATATAGAGCACCAACTTAATTGCTTGTCCAATAAATATTTATGTATCACGATATCATCATCTGCCTACCCTTTTCCCAATTATGTTGTCGTTTGTTGTTGTCGGTTTCCATTCTTTCGGATGCAGCTGAGTACCAGTATTTTACATGGGGCGACTTATGTATCACGATACAATTTTCAAAATCGAAAGTGATAACAATAATTATGTATTTTTTTAAATATTGATACTTTTTGATACTTCCCTTCTTGGATACATATACACAACTGTTGTCCATCATCGTGAGCACAAACTTGACGTTTCCGATAACATGTTAACACTTACACAACACAATTGCATAGCAACAGTTATTGTGTGAGTAAGCAAATGATATGCAGGTAAGACCGGCTCAAGGCTTGGAAAGTAAAGGAATTTGTCGACTGTATGTTGTTATCAGTATAGTTACGTGTACTTAGGTGTATTCATTTGTTTTTTTTTTTAAACGTTGCCCTACCCTAGGAATTTCTACTATGTCGTGGGTGCGCTTGCAAACATTTAAAGTCACATACACGAACATCCAGAACCGCAATAACTACTATAAGCCATACAAAAATATGTTCCTTGCGAGAATCGAACCCACGATACTCAGCACCGCACAGCAACCGTGTCATCAAAGCCGTCATTGTAAGCGTACCTATGAACTAGCGATTTAAAAACGAAATCAAAATTGGTGATTTGAAACTAGCATAAGACAATCTCTTTATTTACAAAAGAAATAGCTTCCATACACTATCAAACAGGTATCCTAGTAATCGAGATATACTATAAAGGGTTCCGTACCCAAAGGCCATGCCAACCGGACGGGAATGGGGTTCTATTAATAAGTCTTCGCTGTACGACCGTCAGTCGGTTTTTTAGTGCGGAACCCGTCTTGAGTGAGTCCAACTCGCACTTCACCGGTTTAGCTCCACTGACGACACAAGGTGGTAGTCACTATACGGAAACAGATACCAAATGCACCCCGACTAAACAACATACTGTGATAAATAAAGCCTCATAATAATAAATTAAGAATTCAAAATCTAATAGCTGTATAAATAAGCTATTTATAATACACATTATAGATACCTACATGTCAAAATGTATCCTCTAATCTGACATACCTCATAATAAATGAGTTGCTAAAAACTTAGGTACTAACAAGTTGCATCTCTGTCTGTCCAAATGCAATTAACACGTCACTGCAGGCTACAATATTTCAAATTAAATATTGCTTTACCGAAATCATTGTTGTCTGTGATGAGTCGGTAATGTGTTGTTCTTAGACAGGTTTCAACAGCTGATACCATTAGGTATTTTATTTCGAACTTTATTAAGGAAAACAGTATGAGGGTAATGGGGTGGAGTTGTCTATACTAATATGATAAAGCTAAAGAGTTTGTTTGTTTGTTTAAAAGTAGCGCTTTTAAACAAACAAACAAATCTCCAGAACTACCAGTCAGATTTGAATTTGCTGGGGTAATACGTGTGTACGGGAGTACCATGTACTACAAAAATATTGAATTATTTTTTCGATTGGCGACACTAAATAAGACACATTTTGGGTCATATAATCTATTGAAAAGAAAAAGTAATTTTTGAGCGTCATTAAAGTTCGACGATCGAACTAGTGAGAACGAACGTATTAGACAGGCGTATTAATCCTTACGAGCAAAAGTTACTCCATCATCAAGACAATTTTATGAAGATAAACTTTGGCTATAATGGCGCCATAATTGGCGACCAACATTGGCTATATTGGCGCAAAACATAACACTTTTGAGGTAACGCTTGTATTAATTTCACTCCTCTAGATTTTTTATACCTTACATTAAAGTCGATACTTAACGAGTAAATTCCAATACAAACTAAACAAACCCTGTACTAAAAGCAGTGAGTTTACTAACTACTATATCTTGGTCGACGAAACCAAAAGCCCGCGGCGTCAGATCAATAAATACAAATATTAAATATATTCTCTGACAACTGCTAATAAAACCGTGTATACCTAGAAACAACATATAACACAAGACTAACCTACCAATTAATCACCAGCAATAAATTCACCAAGAACAGTCAAAGACATTTTTTTGCAAAGCTTTCGTGAATCACTTCATTATTTTGACTGTATGACATAAGTTGGCTGTCACATTGGGCCATTACTGACCACGCGGTAAACCTTGTCACCGAATATAGACATCAAGAAGGAGCCGGACGTACCAAGGACGACACTGTTTGGTCACGGTTTAGGCATCATGTGACAGACAGTGTGACTTCATAATGGTATCAGCATGGCCAAAATCTGGTACACTTGTCATAAAAACTATGAGTTATGAACTCTTTGTTGTATGTAGCTCTAAAAGATGGTCGGATGATTTTTTTAGAACAAATCGTTGTAGCTGCTAACTTATAAGGCTTAAAATTTACCTACAGTCGTCGATTTGTTGATATCTGCTGAAGGGTTTTTTGTGAAACTTTATGATAAGCTCTCTCGAAATATGTAGACTGTTTCGTTGGTCTTGTTGTCCCAAGCGCAACTGCTGAGCCTTGGGGTCCTGGGTTTGATTCCCAGGTTGGGCAAAGTGTTATTGAGTTTTTCCAAACGGATATTTTTCATTAGCAGCCCGGAGCCTGGATTTGTGCCCGGTTGATGGTAATAGGCTGTTTTCCTTTTACATGGCACTTAAAACATAACGGATGAAATGTGAGTGTACTATAGGTCCGCCTCTGCTGACCCCTTCGAGGATTAAGGGTGTGATAATATGTCGTAACATTCTAAGGATTGTAAAGAGGGATCCTTTGGAATATAAACTTTTTGTGGGTTCAATTATTTTGAGCTTTGCCTCCCAATTAATCTTATTTCCCTGCGAAATACCAAAATCAACATGACTGATTACTTACAAGACGACTTATTTAGTGAAGCCACTCAAATGTCATAAGATGAAATATTGTGAACATACAGTTTCCTACAAAATAATGTAAATGTATTCAAATCATTCATTAGTATCAGTTTGGTTACTATCTGACAGAATAGATACCTACCCATCTAAAAATTTGATTAAAAGTCAGAGAATGGTGTGCTAATATTTAACAAGAACGTCCCAAATGTCTGAATTTGACGAAAAGATTAAAAATATAGTTAATAATGATTTCATAGCGAAAATTTTCCGCCCACATCTAGAGGAACTATCGCTAAACAGCTGGGTCTAGGGTCAAATATAGAAGACGGTTGGCTTTCATGGTACTCATTGTGAAAGGGTTAGCATTCGAGATCCCTAACCACCGTTAGCTTGGTTCTTACCACCTCGCTGCGGGTGGAGCACTATTTTGATACATATTTCAACAAAATACTATTTGTACTTTTATTTTGTTAAAATAAGAAGATGGCCACCATAACGAATAGGTCACTTCATGGACGTAGAAAAATCAATCAAAGTGTGGTGATCCAACCTACCAACCAATTTACCTACATACACCAAAAAATTTCGACGGCACGGTTGGCGCAGTGGCTGAGCGATCGACTGCTGCGCTGCGTGTCGTGGGTTCGATTCCCACACGGAACAAACATTTGTATGGCCTACAGGTAGTTGTTCCGGGTCTGACTATTTGTGTATGTGACTTTAAATTTTTGTAAACGCACCCACGACACAGGAGAAATTCCTAGTGTGAGGCAACGATTTATTCCAAAAAAAAATTGTAGAAGAAAGAAGTAAAATGTAGTAGTAGATTGCCCACACATGATATATACCGACATAGTTAAGGAGTAATACATAACATACTTAGTAGTAGAGATAGTGTATGCATATCAGTGACCAATCATTGTAATTTACGAGCTCGGTAATGAGACATTTTCCCTCAATTGTTTCAGCAGAAACTTACGTATGAATCGCGAGAAAAGCAATACTGATAACACATCTTTAATCCAGATTACCTGTTCTTATCTGAGAGGAGAATGTTACGCCATAATTATGTAAATTATAATATATTAAAAATAGTATAAATTTATGCTGAGTATTATTATTATATCCTAAATGAGGACTGTGTGTTAAAGAAGCTACAAAAATAGGCTGAATCACGATTTATAAGAGCGATCTTACATTTTATATTAAAGATTCATTTACCTATAGGAATAAGAAACATTAAAGGTAAAGAGTTTTCAAATATAAAAAATAATAATTCAATGTTTTTGTCATAAAAGAACAACATTTTTTGATTGGATTGGTTTGCATAATATATTTTCAACTAATTCAAAATGAAAACTTAGGAATCACACAAAACGTAAACAAAATAATGAAATATTCCTGGGTTTACAGATGACAAAATTGAAAACAAACAATATTGCATTGATACAAATAATAACAAGGAAGTAACAGTTAACCTATTTTTTATCTGCATGATAAGTGTAAGATTACTTTTTATACATCGAAACGATATTTAATTTTATACTAATGTTTCATTTACATGGGACATTTACATAGTTGGCGAAATGTGGGTGACTTATAGGTACACTTCTACCTAAACCATCTAGAACTACAGGGGTGATGTTAATTTTTTTATGTTAATTTAACTGGTCAGGTACCGCTTACGTCAGTTTGACGTTGACGGCGTCATACCGAGATGACAAGTGGTACCGATCCGGTTTTATTTTACAAGCTTTATTATTTTGTATAGAAGAAATCAGTGAATGCACAGTCTATCCCCACTTTACCAACCTATTTTGGTGAAAACGAGATTATACACTTAGTTAATCTAAAATGTCAATAATATCAAGAAAAGATTGTATGATAGAATGATCTTGCGCTTTTTCTGATACTTTTGCTGTGTGAAAACCCATATTTTGACGAACACAGATTTAGAACATTCGGTAAGAACTGAACAACCTCCTGGTACATATAACTCGTCGGTAAAGTAGTCTGTTCTACTCCTAGGCATACTTAAATAAAACAATGAACATATTACACATAATTATCACTTTCGACCGAGCAATAATATCATCTATACATCCATACAAATAAATAAACTTAAAGAGTCTGTCTGTAATGTCAAAATAACAGCTTTTTACTGAATGCGAATGAAAATATATACGGTAGGTATACTAAAAAACATTTACATTTATTTTTGTTTGTCCATCTGTTTGTTTTAGCTAATCTAATCAATAAAATCCGAAACCGGTGATTTGAACGGGACTTTCACTGCCAGATAGCTGATGTTCTAGAGAGTAACTAAGGCTACCTTTATTTTAGAAAAATAATAAGTGTTCCCCACAAGGCAAGCAATATAAGTTAAAGTGCGTGAGCATGTTCGTAAGAAGTTGGCAGTGGTTTCATCACAGCGCTAATGTTTTCTCATTAACTGTTCTTATTGTTTATGTATGTGTTTGTGTATATGTTCTATGTAGGTATTATATTTATAGTTTATAATAATATATATATTTCTTTTCACTTTTCTCTTAAGAAATTGCACCTGCCACTGTTTGTCTCTGCATCACCCAAAGGTTAACTGGTAGAAAATGCCTATGGCATTAAGTCCGCCTCTGTACATTTGTGTGCTTAAAGTATTAAATAAATAAATGAAAACCCATGTTCTGTTAAACTCCACGCAGCAAAGTCACAGGCACAGCTAGTACTTATATAAATTTTATTCAGCTATGTCAACAAGGTCGTCAGTATTAGCCAACAGGTTTAAAAAAAGTGTATCCTGTAGATGTTTAGTTCCTTAGTGACAACATGTACCAGGTACTTCTAGATTTTTATCGTCAAAGTCAATGTGTTTAGGTTAAACCAGTTTTATTATTGTTTCAGTGGTTGCAAGTTTATGCCGTAAATACACATGTACAGACGCCGAGCACATAAAGCTATCCCAAACTGTCAAATTTTCCCTACTCAATAAGTAAGTATTTATTTGTTTCAACATGGTGACATGATACATTGCATGCAAGATATTAATTTATGAGTACCTGAATACGATAGGAATAATATCTTAAAAATATTAAATATAATTTGAGAAACGTCATCACGCCTATTTTCCCTACTCAATAAGTAAGTAAGTATTTATTTGTTTAAACATGGTGTACATGATATGCATGCAAGATATTAATGGGATACAGAAAAATTCTAACATGTTTAGCCGCATATCGTGGCGTACAAATTAGTAGGAAGTGATGGTGCATAAACCGTGACAATATTCATCAAAATTACAATATGAATCTAATACTGTAATAAAGTTGAAGTACAATATTCAATAAAAATATACGGCCATTTATGCTACATATTTTGTCATCAAAACCTGTTATAGTTAAGCAAGAATCATTCAATTTTTCAAGCAAGGTCTCACTGCACAAGTGAAGGAGGAAGTCTGAAATTCGTTAATTTGTTTTTTTATCACATAAAAATATATTTTCGCGACAAACTGCAGGTGGAGAATTGGCCGTGACGTATATGTATAATATGTCGATGTATTGGCATCGTCTCAATTACAAAGTTAATTTTATTTATAATTTCATAGTTTATGAACTTCAGTAGGTAATGTTAATAATTTTGTTGAAAGTAACTGTTTATTTTTTTGGAATGTGCATCTCTCAGTTTATCCTTTAGGGATATCTACTGCTTAACCGAACTTTCCTGTGGGGGGCTTAATTAAAATTAAGGCCTCCAGCCAGGCATAAAAACTTAAAAACTAAGCGACCAATCGCTAAGGGCACCCCCTGCGGGGTACGAACCTCGGCTTAGGACGTCGCTGAGAGAGGACTGCAAGGGACAGGCTGGATCAAAAAGATATATTATTTAGGGACATTTTAAACATTTACCGGCTCAGCTTCGCGGGCTAGCTTTAGCAAAAGGTCGGGGGGAACAAAGGGTCGGGAGGTGAAATTAACTGTACAATTATGTAATATTTATACGTAACCCTCACAAATCACGACTCGCACTTTCCGGTTTTTATAATTACGTTTTTATAATTATAATTACGAACTTTTGGAACTCTCAAGGGTTCGTAACACAATATTTTCTAATATATTTCTAACTAATAAAATGTCACTAAAACCTATTTTACATAATACGATATCAGTGATTCTACCGGAAATGCCTACGAGACTCGACCCACATTAATTACAATAATTATAAATGTACTCATATGATTAAATTATGTATGTATGTGCATATGCAATTAAAGTAATAGGACGGGTTACTTTTAATAATTAACTTATAATTTATAGCAGCTTGTGGGAAGATGACTAATATATGCATACATCTTATAACGACAACTATTAAAGTTGTCATTATAAGATTCCTGGCTGACCATTACATAAATATTAGTCACGATGCTTACTAACTTTTCCGTGTGAATTAACTTGTGACTTTTTTTTGATCCGTTAAAATTATGGCCGTTTTGGGCCCCACACACGTGCAAAAGTCTTTTGTGAAATGCTTACAATTTTCATTTGTGTATGAAAATACCATGGGTATAGAGAATGGGACTGAGTCATACCCTCAAAAAAGTTACTCTGTAGAAAGAGACAAAATTACTGTGTGCCCAATACTCTTTCATTTGATAGAGAACGAGTGGCGGCATGTGCGCTTTGTCTCTCTCACACTCTATTGCTCGTATTTATTTCACAGCTGTGTGTCTACAGAAAATACTATTTGATATTTCTCACAGAAACATACTTAGCCTATTATAGCTTACTATGTTTATATAAAGAAGTAGGTTAAACATCCAAATACGTTAGTCAAAAAATGACAATTTGTTTTTTGACGATACTAAACAAGAGATAAGCATAGATGGATGAACATTTATTAGTTTTGATGTGTAATATACACACATACATGCCTATCTCGTATTCCCGTCTTCATTTCAACAGTTGAAACCAAACCGTGTTTCCTTATTTGAATCATAATATACCTACTAACAGATAAAAGTTCCCGCTTTTGTTAGTCATCATGAAAGTGACATTTCTTCACCATTCAAGGTATAATGACCAAGTCATGGACCAGCTAAGCACTCAAGCCGCACCAAAATGATTTTTTGTTAAGATTGTGTCACAATAAAAACAGTTTGATCTCACGTTTCTAGGAAAGAAAACTGTAACAAAACTTTTTCAGGGCTACCATTTTTCAAAGTGACGTAACTTAATTTTTATTTTATTTGCGGCACCATTTTTTTACCTTTTTATTTTAATACGGAAATTTAATTTAACACAGTATTGTTGATAGAAACACCTGTGGGCCTAACGAACATTTAACGTAAACGTAACGTTAATTCAAACGATTATTGAATCAAAATTAACCATCCTGTAGCATTTTGGATTTTATTTAAGAGGTACCTAATTATAATGAATGTCACTCATTGATAAGAATAAGGTCTTAAAAATAAATAAATGCCATTTGCGAAAAGATTCTATTTTCGATTTTTAAAACGTTAACACGTTGAACGCCAAATGACCGACAAACAATTCATTTTCTATTGTGTCTCGTTGTTTGGCAGTTAATCTGTTAAATTAAGGTACGTTACACTTACGCCAAACATTCGTGCTGGGTGGCTATTAACAATTAAATACTGTGCTACTTTAAACTTCCACATTACTATGACAAGATTTATTAACTGAACCTAATGGCTTGTCTGTTTCGCAAAACTCAGCTTCTAGACAAGTTTTTTCCTAAAATTATCCTCTAAAGATTATTCTTAGTATTTTACCTAAATAAAAAAAAGTTAACAGGAATTTAACCATGAATAACTTACTAAACAAATCATAGTTTTGGAGCCAATGGCATTTATGAAAGATTTTTTTTATAATCCATATTACATAATCGCAGTTCCGATACGTTAGTGTTCTTATGTAGGTATTCAGAATAACCATTTGTTAATTAATTAAACTCGCGCGACCACTCGCCTGGTCTCCAATCAAACTTGTTTTTAATAAATAATTAGCATATTAGACTAGTCTTCAATGCATTTGCGTTTATTTTTAGTATTATAGAACCTCCATGTTCAAAATAAATGTCTGTAGGTAAAGGATTAAAAAAAAAACGCTTGAAATCTGAGTTTTTCGTCGTCTAAGTTTTGAGTAATACTAGACTAGACTACTAGACTATAGATGAGTCTTCAAGTCCTTGTTGGTGATAAAAGTTTTATTCATGTTGTAAAAATTATGTAGGTACAGGCACTAGCACATTAAGCTATCCCAAACTGTCAAATTTTCCCAATCAAACATGAACCTTATTCTTTTGTAATTAAGTTGAAAAACTATCAAAGAAATTTGACAGATTGGGGTAGCTTGATGTGCTGGCGTCTGCACTTTATTATATACTTTGTAGAATATTCTTTATTGCATCTGACTAACATTATCCTTTTTCCTTGCCACTTCTCAAACACCTAGAACTCACTTACCTTTAGCTATGAATGGGTAAGCAGGTGCGGATTAAGCCCCAAAAAAAGGTTGCGGCCACCCAAACATCCGCCAAGTGCCTTCCATTGTATTCCTTATGTAATGCACCTCACCACCACCACCACCTCACCATTATTTGTACCTCATTTATGTCATTCTAATGACATGTGTATGTGTAATTTATTTTTTTCTCTCTATTTTAATGTACCTAATGTGTTTTGTATGTTTTTAATTTTTAAATAATGTATGGACTATGTCTGAAATAAGTGAATTAATAATATTTACTACAAAGGAGATTTACGATGGCGGTTACGACTAGACAGACGACAAAATGTCTGTCGGCCGGGCCACGACCTTGTACTGTGTAGGTATATATAGGTTAACGCGGGCAAAGTCGCGGGGCGAACACTAGTTTTAGGGCTGCGTTCCTAATCACGCACGATACAATATTATTTTGTCAATTTTATTAAGGTATTGGATGTAGACATTTTTTTATCAATTTCAATTAGTATTGGGGCGTGCCCACCGTATCCGAATTGCTTTAAAATTAACTAGCGTATTCGTTCACGTGGAATCAGGGAAAATTTCATGGGTTTTATATTTTTTGCGTGGAACCCTAATTCTTTTCCTATAAAATAAAAGTTTCCAAAAAAAGTTCTCTCAGTTACTCCTTAACACATCAGCTATCTTGTCAGTGAAAGTCCCGTCGAAATCGGTCCAACCTTTCGGAGATTACCTCAAACAAACAAACAGACATACAGACCAAAAAATTAGAAATTGGTTTTTCGCTGTAACTACCGTATATTCTTTCATAATATGCAATTGGTAAAAAGCGTATATTTTGACATTACAAACAGACACTGCAATTTAATTTATTTGCAAACATGTATAGATGTATAGATACAGTCAAAGGCCAGAAACATGCTTCACTCATAATATTATTTAAGTCATAAGGACAACGATACGAACGATATTTGTAATGTGTGTCAATCACCGTGGATTCTCAAATAATTACTTATGTACTTAACCATTAAGCTGCTGGGTCCACTTGTCCAATGAAACGTGTTTACATGCCGATATTCATATTTGTGTCTGAGTATCCGCTGATCTTTTCAATATTTCGTCATTTACATGCTAATACGATATCGCAATATTCATGGCTTGCATAGTATACGTGATGATATAACTAGGATTCCCGTAATTTTGTGTGTAAAGTGAGAAGTTGTATTATTTAATTTAAGTTTTAGCTTGTTGTATTAACATTTTTTATTATTTCAATTCTACAATGTACCTTAAAACTTTTTTTATTTAACTGGAAGATCGCCACTATTATTTAATTACTTTAATATTTTACACACTTTTGTCTACTATCTGTAATTTTTCAGAACTTATTCAGAAACTATCGATATCTTTTAATAAAAAACAAAACTACGAGAAATAACTACACGAAATTTATAAATAAAGTGTGCAGTACTCGTATTTATGGAGAAATAAACTATATTAAAAAAGCTCTTTATGTATGCCACTGTAGTATTTATGGAGAAATAAACTACACTAAAAAAACTCCTCCCCTTAGATTTCGACATGTCTTTCCATGTTAACCAAACAGTTTTCACGCCAGGTTATCACACACCTACCTCGGCGCCACCAGTCCTCTAGCACCGCCTGCGTGACGACCCTGGCCCATCCACCCCGATACTTATTCATAATAATATTGATTAATTTAATTGCCACAAGTTCTAGTCATCCATTAACATGTTTATATGCATTCTAATCATATTTGACTGGATAGATGCGCGCACGCATTTCGTAACGTGTGCAGTATCACGATTTGCATCTATCACTGTCTAAATTGTTTTAGTTAGATGCACTGCGATTTGTTTGAAGGGCATAGTTGACAATGAGAGTGGATTATCAGGTACGTTACCAACCATGATTGCTAACGAACCAATCTTCATAATAGCTAAACCTTGTTATAAATAACCCGGGTAATTCTGTACCAGCTGCGTAATTATACTTGCGTTTAACTCTTCACATGGTATACCTAAATAAATTTACCATTAAGGTCACCTGCGCGTCATGAAGCATGCGAAACACGTACCTGGGATCTGTTAAAAACTATTACAGATTGTTTGGCTGTATTTTTCTACTTAATACACTGATTTGCACGACATGTGTAATTTGTCTATCGTGCAATTCCCAGTAGTCTCAATATATAATTTAATTAATTGTCCAGTTACAAAGCAACAACACAAACAACTAAATACGAGAGCGAAAAAAATGTCTCCCGTCACCGTCATTGTCAAGAAACTTAATATATAAGCATAAATTAACTAAGGATGTATCACAATATAATAACACGCCTGTATTTCCCCGAAGGGTCGAGCAGTGCCCCAACATTTCACCAGGTTTGTTTTGAAGTCCCATGCAATAGGGGGTTAGCCTTTTGCTATCACCGGTTGATGGCACGCATCCAGACTCTGGGCTGCTACTGAGAAATTTCCAATGAAAAATCCCAATAGCACGTTGCTTCGACTTGATCCAGGAATCGAACCCAGCACCTCATGCTTAGCAATCGCGTTTACGACCAATAGACCAGCGAGGCAGTCAGTAAAGAATTATCGTACAGGCCTTATACCTGTTTATTCATAGGACGTTCTGAGCAATGTTCTTTTCTTAGTTGCGTCAAACTATCTGACATTTGTTTTTATTTTTTTTCTTGTTTATTAACCTTGGCCTTAAGGCCTATTAAAGGTTGGTGTTGGTAAAACTGTAACGTGGAAAATTGGCAAATAAGTAATTTTGCTAAATTACGCTTAGCGGCTTCACTGAGGTCACAGTTTTTCGATTACATTTCTGCTGATAGCCTCTCTATAATATATTTAATCCGTCATTGGTGACAAAAGGCTTGTAAGTATAAACAAAAAAATAAAAATAATAATTGAAGGCCCATAACATGGTCATCTTCAAATATAAATAGACAGACTTTAGTATTTATTCACACATTTACATAATCGATGTCAGATTATTTTTTCTCCAATTAATCAAACCGGCTTCATTGAATTTTGGCGATGTTCGCGACATCATTATCCTTCTACATGCTTCGAAAAAATCTAGTTTCCTCTCTGTTGAAATTTGTTCTAAACAACAAACTACAAGCAAGACTGTTGTCTGGCTTCAGATCAGTAACCTGCCAGTCTTTTCTGTAAAAAAACCTCCCAGATATAGTTAGGTGAAGTGAGAGTAAAGTGAACTGTCTATCCCTAGCATTAGTATGGGATGACAGCAGTATTTGACGGCTATCAAAAATATACAGCTTATGGAAAATTGGATTAGTTAAAAAGTAAGTCGGTGGAAAATGGAAAAGTTATACGCTTTTTTCTTCTATCCTTGTCTCCTAGAACGGCTATAAGATGCAAAATCACTATGGCGTTTCTGTCTAGTGACATCAGATGGTAGCAATGTTGTATTATTTATATTCATAAAACACTCACAACTTCGCCATTTTGTAAGATATATCAAAAAATATTTTTTACTGTTTCTTTTCTATTTTTTAAGTTTCGGGAAATCTTTAAAATAAATCATGTCAAATATCCTATTCTCTTTCACTTCACCTAAATTTTCACGGGGACATTTTGACAGTCTACCACTGGTGTAGAATCTCACGCGAGCTGCCGTGATTGGTCCAAAACAACGTCCACCAATGAAATCTCTATAAACTTAAAAACAGAAGATAGAAGAGAGACAGCGGATTAAATGGCCTTTAACAGCTTCACTGCCAACTGAAATTTGGTGACGTCATGAGAAAATCCAATGTATTTTTTTTTGTAAAATATGCATGAGGGACGTTTCAATATTTTTATTTTGGAAATATTTAAATGTTTTTAGGAGTTTTTGGTAAGAAAAAGTTAGTGGCAATTTGCTTCGTTTTGGCCTGGACGGCGCGGCTTCGTCATCCATATTTGAACCTTATTCACTTGAAAATAAAAGTCAATTTTAAAAAACCGCAACTTATAACGGTATTTTGTATTATTCAAGCGCAGAGCCACCCTACAAACGTGTTGCCAAGCGCAGTGCCGGGCGCGTACTAATTCATAGAAATCGAGCGGCGCTACTCCGCATATTAGCGGGGCCGGCACCCCGCGCTCACCCCGCACTCCGCTAATTTGCGGAGCTGGCAGCGAAGTTGTTAAAGGAACTGAGGGTCAGTGTCGCATTAACAAATAATAATAATTAGTGTTTATATTTTATTCAAGAGCCGTCATTAGTGTTGTGAAATTGAAGATAACTGATGGATTAAACGTGCTCTGTACTTTACTGGTGTTACAAAATAGTTGACATTTAATTCATACAATTTCATCATAATTTGGCAGAATAGTCAAGTGTTAATCCTATTCTACATAAATAGCTAACATAACATAGCCCTAGCCCGAGGGGCGCATGCGTCAGGAATGTAATAATAAAAATAACAAATTGCCTCCCTTCCCGTCTAGCTACTATGTGAACTAAACATGAACGATACAAAATGCTTGCATTGTAGAATCTTATAACGGTTTTTGAATGATTAATACTTAGCATAGCTAGCCATATACATAGGTATATTTTACGTTATATTGTCACATAATGTCATAAGTTCAAACTCGTGTTAGTAAAAAAAATAGGTTTTAAATCAACACGTGTGATCTATTAAACGAGTTATTGGTCGATACTTCAGAGCATTTCTTTACAAGCTTTGAACGGCATCTGTATTCTAGGAATATTAACCTACCTATGCCTACTTATTTCAATATCTTTTACCCATGGGGGTTCGCAGAAACTCCAGAACACTACGATTCCGACTTACTTCATACATCTGTTCAGACATGCTCACCGGTTGCATGTTATACGCACCTAACCTTTAAGAAGAACATAATCAATAAGTTCAATGTATGTCCTACTAGGGCATCCCCTCCCGGCGTTTCCACTCACAACTGCAGTAAGTACCTCAACAACCTTTTGACATGACCAAACGATCTTTTTTTTTAAATGCACCCCTTTAGGAATGTCTCGAATATCGTGGGTGCGTTTACAAATATTAAACTCACAAATACACTCGTCAAATACTTATAGACAAGCAGCCAGATCCGGAACAACAGTATCCAAATTTTGTCACTATATAGTCTTTTAAACCAAAACGTTGTTTTATTATATAATTCCTTAGTCTATGAGTCATACGGATTATACTACACATGTTTCAGAAATAACGCATTTCTTCAGCATTTACTCTCATACACTGACCTTATTGGTGATGTTCTCCGAAAAGGTCAGGTGCGCAGTACTCAACACCCGCGTGCGTGTATGGCCAGATGTATGAACGTAAACGAAACAAAAGGGGTATGTAAGGATCGTAGGAGGTGGCGTTCTGCAGTTTCTGCATACCCCCTTGGAAACAAGGCTTGAGTTTATGTTTGTATGTGTGTTACTATATTTCCATGTCTTCACCTTACTAAAACATCATGTCTTAATTCTAAGTCCAAATACAGGTTATTTTAACTTTGGATTTCATCATAGACATGAAATAAGTTCATGATGTCGATGACAGACAATTATAATAATAACCGAAAGTAAGTATCATGATTATGCAACGACATCCTGAAACCAATGGACTGTTAACTGATCGAGAGAAACTTGAAAGAATCGATGGCCTTTAGAATGGAGATAAAGTAATATCAATAATGACACAGAAAATACTTTACGACATAATACGGGAACAAGATGACCCGTATCGATCAAATCGAAAATTTCTCGGTCACGAATCGATTGTAACTTGATTTGTTGATCGAATTAACTACGATTAGGGATGTCATTTCGGTGTTACGTGGAATCGTATTTTTGAGGTTTCGACAAAGTTGTGAGCAATGTGACCTTATGCACTACGAATCGTAAAATCGTTGTAAATTGCATTTTTCAGGTGCTTGTGATTTCGTCAATATCGTTTTGTAAGACATTCAATTTGTCTACGCATTTCTAGGTGTACGTACCTATTACAAACCGTGCACTTTTTGTATCGAGCCGTTGCGTTTGCAAGAGTAGAGGAAATTAAGTGGTGTGCACAAAATGTACGAAACTTTAAGTAAAACATATCACCACCCCTGGATTTCCTGAAGGGTTAGGCAGATTTATACCTACAGTATACCCACATTTCTTCCCTCACATTCATCACGCCAGTTATGTTACCAACTAACAGTAACCGGTTACCAATTTGAAATTCGGGTGCTACTGAGAAATTCTAGACAGAAAAACCCAATAACACTTTACTCGACCCAGGTATCGAACCCAGGACCTCATGCTTAGCATGAGTGCTTACGACCACTAGACCAACGAGGCAGTTAAAGCAAGAGGCACTACATGTATATTTAGAACGTCTACATCAACGCTAACACTTATCACTGTAATAATAGTTATGTGTTATGACATTATTTTTCTTGTTTAAAAAATAGTAAGTATTTTCTTTTAAACAAGTCAAAATAAGCTTCTGAAGACCTAACAAGCTTACACAGCTCAATTTATTCATTATAGCTTTAGACCTTAATTGCAATCCAAAACAGGTTGAGAAGAGCAATATAAAATCTAAATCAGCATCAGATAAATTGAAGGTAACTTGGAGTAGTATTAAAAGTGTGAGGAGACAAAGGTTGCAGTCGTGCGTGAGCTCGTCGTGCATGTAATCTTGTAATAAGACGAAAAGGAACACATTGATAAACTTTTAGCTGATTAGTAGTTAGGGATAAGAAGGTAAACGGATGGTTTGGATGGAGAAGACATGCCGATCGCAAATAAAGTAGGATAAGGGCAGGAGGAGGAGAATCGTAGAAGACACAAGACATTGGTTATCCTTCAAGATATCTGCAATGTCTAAGTCATCTTGGGTGCGTCGATCAACCAAAAAAAAAAAAAAAAAAAGTGAGAGTCAAAACTTAAATGATTCGTGTGAGAATGACCCTAAATATTTAAATAGAAACGTCCTGAAAACAGTAGCGTCTGGCACTCACTTCCAATTCCTAAGCTTTTCGACCAACTGCAAGCTTTTTATAGTTACCATATTTATTTTTAATCTGATGATAATAGACTGGAATCAGAAGCTCAAAGTAACACGTGGACAGACAACACTTACTACGAACCCCCAACTGTAACATACATAGTTGCAGGTGTAACTGGGCCATGCAATAATACCACTATATACATATATAAAACCTCCTTTTAACTCACACCACCACATTTACCACGTGTAACCCACAAATCGTGATGATCACGACCAACTGCATGCATTTGCATCTGTCAACATGATAGCTCACAAATTGTATAATTTGTCACAGTCTAGCATTACTACAATAATTTCACGGTTGAACTTATTATTATATTCAATTATTAAGCAATATGTACTGAGCTCTCGTGACCGACATTTTAAAATCTATCTAAGACTTTTAGCCACGCTTGTAACACTACAAAGCGCACAGCTTAATGTTTCTGTCTTATATAAGGGTGTTATTGTTGCTCCAATTGCAGATCTCCAATGACCTTTCATAATGTTTGATATGACCTTTCATAATGATTTGTTCCGTGCGGGGATCGAACCCACAACACGCGGCGCAGCAGCCGATGGCTCAACCACTGCGCCAACCGTGTCGTCAGTTGTTCCAGGTCTGGCTGTATGTGTGTGTGAGTTTAAATGTTTGTGAACACACCCACGATAGAGGAAAAGTAGTATAGGGCACCGAATAAAAAAAAAAAAAGAAAAAAAAATGTAGGTCATGCCGGCGTCATCTAGTTTCATAATATTAACAAAATATTGACGCGTAAAACTGTCTGAGAAGATCTACATACAGAAATAAAAATCATTTCATCATTTTGCATGTGGATATGGTCTTGTACCGTAACCAAGGACCACCCATTCATAACTTTGCGCTAAAAAGCTCCTCATTCAAGATCACGATCTCCGACAGCCAGCATCTGCATTAGCCAGTGTATCATTATCGAATCGTTCGCTTCGTGCTGTCTAGCATCGCCACCATCCCTACAATTTGAGAGCTGAACCCATTATTATATTATGCAATGAGAGCCTTGTGAATGTAATCGTTAGTATTATGTTATATTGTAAGATAAGCTAAATAGAAAAGCTTCGAGTTAAATTTAAATTCTAACACATTATCATAAATACACTCACGCACACAAACACACCCTCACACACACATACAATATTTTTTCCTGTGCTCAAAGTTTTAGTTCTTTAATGTATGGAATTAAATAATAACAATTCTCTTGTTTCTTACACTAGCTACTAGCCCCTGCTTTGTACGGTTTTATGACAAAATATTTTAATTTATTTACAATCGTTAAAGCCGCATCTAAATTCAATGAGTAATTCAGAAGATCTAAGCGGTCATAAAGACACACAAAAAACGACTTTTTAACACAAAACATCATGCCTGTATTCCCCGAAGGGTTAGGCACAAGTCTCATTACGAAGTGCCTATTGGCAACAACCAAACAAAACATCAATACGAACCTATCTAATTTAATTATGTATAGATTATAATTATGCATAGCATGCACTTTGTCTAGTTACTAGTCATAAACCCTCTCTTCGAGAAATAATTGATTAACTAGGTATTACCGTGGACAGAATGTAGGCAATTTGTTACCGTGAATGGAAAATCGTGCGACCTCCCGTCGAGCGTAGCTTGGAGCGGAATGCTACCTTTTCTGAAACATAGCTCGAAGTGGACACCTGCCTTTAAGAGTTCTGCCCAAGGGCTTTCATGGTTTGCTATTCAGAGCGTCGAAGTAAGTATTTTAAACTGCACTAGAAAACGGGTGCTCGTAAACAAAAGGGGATCATTTAATTATTGCTTTACCAAGTTACCAACAATACTAGCTTTGGCTGCGCCTTCGCTCGAGATTTTTTTTTTTCAGCTTTTTTTTTGGGATTTTTATCCTTATTTGGATATGACAACCCTTTTGTGTCCATCAATAAAGATTACAATCTCATAAGATAAGAAAGGCATCAAGAAGAAAGCTACTGTGGGAGCACTGTAAATAAACTACAAAGCATCCTCGCTTTAACAGATGTTAGGGATGATAAAATAGTTTGCGCGATTCCTACATCATACTTGTTCATCTTAAGTGCTCCCCTCAGCAATTCGCTCGAGTTGATATAGGAAATATTATGTTTTGAAATTCTTTTACTTGCAATTAATAAGATTGAAGTCTCGATTTTCAAGTCTACGGCATTAGTAAGTACTGAAAATACAGCCTTGTAGTGACAGACAGACAAACGGTCGGAAGGACAAAGTCAGTATGGAATCCTATAAGTTATATCCCTGTACAGAAGCATGCTGACAGGCTTATCTTTTAATGCATGAACAATCCCCAGTTGCAGGCAAAAGACTGGAAGAACCGAAAAGACAAATGGCATGTTTGCCCCATAGGCCGTAGCTCAGGGCTCACCTGCCACACATGAGGCTGTGGTTTCAAATCCGGGAGATAAACTATTAATGTGACTTTCTCAATTCATAATTATGTACTCTTTAGATTTATCCCAGATATCACTGACATTGATGAAGGATAACATCGGGTGGAAACCTGGACCTTTAATTAATATAAGTCTAAAATCGCCAACACATCTTGAGAGAGCATGGTGATGAGGCTTGTGCCTCTCTGTTTGAGAGCTTGTGGGACAGTAACAAGCTAGTAGGTATAACTTACTCATAAAATGCTGGCTCCGTAGAACAGATAGACAAAGTTGACCTTTTACTATTTGGTTCGGGCCACTGAACGTCAAGTATCTTTAAACTTGTGCAAGTGCAGTATATATCAACAAAAAAAAAATTAAAACCACAACCTTTCGTCCGAGGTCGAGCGAGAGCGTTTGAAAACCTTTAGTGCGTGTGCGCAACCTTTGACGTGTCCTAACTCGACAATTACTGTGTTAACCGCTTTGACATCGTCTCGGATTAATTGTTGAGTCCGTTTACGGGTGTCAAGTTATGTAACTTTATGTTTTTGATGTAAGTTTTTGATTGAGGATCAATTACTAAGATTGCAGAGTCTTTTATTTTTTAAACAGATTTCAAAATAAACCAGGTAAACCCTTAGTCTATTATTCGGCCAATGCTTGAAGTAAATTGAAAAATATTTAAAATGATCTAATTACAAACGACAATTGTCGAAAAGACAATGACAGCTCCTTCGATTAATACAGTTCAACACAATGTATTTTCAGTTTAAACTACGTATGTCAAGCCATGTCATCTGACTATCTTTATTTTTCTAGAGCCATCACCAGAACTCCCATGATGGACGGCAGCAGGACTCGAAGGGTTGAAGCACTCGACAGGATTTGAAGAGCGGGCTATCAGGCACCAATTTTCTCTTCCCCATTCTCTTCACCATCATTTCACGACCTACATATGTGGCGCAGCGGGCGAAGGTCCGCCTGCGACGCAGGAGGTTGCGGGTTCGATTCCCGCCTTGGGACAAATATTTGTACGATCTACAAAGGTTTGTTCCCGGTGTTCCGGGTATTTGCTATGTATAATAAAAAATATCTATCTATGTAATGTATTGTATAAAGTATATCAGTCATCTAGTACCCATAACACAAGCTCTGCTTAGCTTCGGGCTAGATGATGCTGTGTGCATTGTCCAGCATTATTTATTGTATTATTATTGTTATATCTCAGACACTAATCTACATGGTCCTCACATGATCTGACCAAGATAATGTCTGGACTTTAAATAGACTGTGGCCTATGAGTTTGTTTCGGTGTTACGGGAAACATTTTAGGGAAAACACTTTAAAAAAAATCTCATTTTTTTTAAGTGTTTTTAAAACCTATTTGCAGAAATAAATATTATTCCGGCATCATTTCAATGGCAAGCTTAATTTTTTAATTTGACAGTGGACTAGACCCAAGCCTCCAGGGCTTCCTTATTTGCCATAGAAGGTAAACACGCTAGACTAATTCTATGTTTGCATGTATACATTATCTTTTAAAGGCCTTGGTCTTTATATCGAACAGCACTTCGCCCGTGACTTGTCTCGCGAACTTTAACATCCCTTCCTCTCCCTTTAAAGCGTAGTTTAAATAAATACTAATAGCCTATAGCACTAAGAAATAATGTAGCTTTCTAAAAGTAATTAATTTTAGAATTGGATCGGATGGATTAGTTCCGGAGATAACCCCTACATACAAACGTACAAACAAATTTTACCGCTTCAAAATATTATAGTGTAGAAGTATAGATTGGCCTATCTATGGTCAATATAAGTTACCAAAAATTAGAAAAATTGTAAACCCAAAAAATCGCATAACTGCGTGACCCGACAAAATATTTTCAAAATTCGTCAGACACTCGTCCTTAATGTCAGGGTGTCAGTGACACAACTGACACAATCGCACTTGCACGCAACAGACGTGTCATTACACAATAGCACACAGTTGTGACACGTGCATCTTCTTGCATGCATGTGTTATTAATAAAATAATTGAAAGTCTGTCATGTACGGATCTTTCAAGTGTCTCAATTCGGCGACTGGATCATGATTATGACTTTGAATTGTGCTAACATTTAATTCGTGTATTGTATGTTGAGTTGTTGCATACAATAACATCACGCCTGTATTCCCTGGGGGGGTTAAGCAGAAGCATCTATGATCAGAAGACTCCAGGCTGCTATTGAGAAAAGTCCTATTCCGTACGCATATGTCTTATACTTATTACCTATACCTAGTTAAACAATAATCTCAATCAATCAGTAAATCTCAGCCACTCTTATCTTAGTTAGTATAACACTATTTTGTAATATAATTATTATATGATATGTACCTACATAATAAAAAAACAAAAAATAAATAGTGAGGGTTTACTTTTGCAAAGAAAAACATTTAAATGGGATCACTTTGAAGCTACATATACTGTACCCAAAAATAATTGCAATTCTTGAGGAAGATTGTAGGCTATTTAACATCACGCTTTGACCCTTAGGCGGGTAAAACCACGACATACAGCTAGTAATATATACACTTTGCTTCCTAAAAAGAAATTGGAAAAATGCGAGTCCGACTTGCGCACAGAGTTCCGTACAAATGTAAGCAAATTTGTTCAGCTGCTGTCATCAAATTAATTAACATAACAGACAGATGGTCGACAAAATGGGAGTACCGTTTTTCTCTTGTCAGGTGCGGAACCCTAAAAAGGACAAATTAGTCATGATCGCAAAAGTCAAACATCGTACTATATACACTTACGTTCAAGTAGCTTTATCTCCTTATCTTGTCACTGTTTTTGTTTCTAGATTTTACAATAATAGAGGCTGGTTGTTATAATGTGAACATAGTACTCGTATTTATCCATAAATAACAATTAGTACGTAAAAACGTAAGTCGCTAAGGGTAGTCAGAAGCCTGGAAGTCTGACAACCAGTCTTACCAAAGAGTATCGTCTTACCCCATACAGATGAAAACTTGGCAGATGATAATGAGTATGTAACTTGTTTCGAATTTTATGAATGATAAAACTATTAATACATGAAGAAATAAAATAAAATAAATAATCACAGGGCACCAAAAAATTCATCCGCATCGCTGTCAACGGGAAAAGTGCCGTGGCGATGCTGATTTTTTGGCCAAAAAAAAGGCCAGCCCTTTGCTCACGTGTAGAGTCGACCAAACGCTTCGCGAATGATATAAAATATAATTATCTTAGCTGGACATTCACCTGATGACTTTGTTTGTAAGAAACTAGTCTAAGTGTTATTTTGTGTCATCCATCAACACTTAATTGTAAAAGTTATTCAGTTAACCTCCTTACGTAACTACAGTTGCTTCCTAGTTAAATTTACTTGAAAGTATGTCTAAGGCTGTATTCATCTCGACTTCGCTCTCGTACATTTAGACTTTAGAAGCGTTTCGTTGTCCGACTCTAGAAACAGCCCGAATGCTTACAATTTATCCCTTTATTTTTATTTGTCGATTGTGTAAAAACTGCCCGTGAAAACTCAACTATCCTAGTACAGGATGACAGCTTACTTCGCCTTCACTACGCCTACATTTCCACTACAGTATTTCACAGAGTTAGTAGCATTCCAGGAAGAGAAGGAAAGAACTAATATGAGAAATCACAGAATATGTCTCACATAAACTAACTTCTTCAAAAGTATGTCACGGGTCTCACAGACAGGCGTGACGCGACAATCTACGCGTCCGTAGACTCATATCTATAAAAAAGTTATTTTAATCTTGCAAAAGGTATAAGTTAAGAGTTTGCATATAAAAGAAAGAAATCTTACTCACGCCCTTTCACATCCCAGATTTGTAAAAAAAAAATATGCTAGTAGTTCTCCCAACAGTCTACGAAAGATGACTTCATGAAACCGCATTCAATCCAAAAATTGAAGATTAATCTCTGAAAACACAATATTAAAGCCTTTCGTGATGTATTGATACAATTATTTATCTAATATCTATCCTGGAAAGGATTATAATAATAACTACAAATCGAAAATGCATTGAAATTAGGTGCAATTTAGTGGTGATTTTCTATCAAAATAATTTTATGTTTATGCCTTATTAAGACCTTCGAAGGTATCACTTATTATCTTTTTATACAATTAAAATTTGGAACATTGGTATCACTTATTTCATGTAAACCTAGATTTACGACTGTCAATTTTTAGTTTATATAGCAGCCGTAATAGTAGATATCAGATTGTTTGTACTCCAAAATCGTAAAGTAGCTATACATATGTAGGTAAATAATCTAAGTGCCTACCTGTGAGTCACACCATTCTGCCCGTACCTTAAGCTGACAAAATCGCCAGTTATGTTGACACATTACTTAAACAAGATTTGTGGTTATGCAAAGTACAATCATGTCATCGTGTGTACTATAATTTAAATATTAAGAGTCATTTCATTTGATGACGATCAACTGGACATTGTTATTTTTTTTCGGATTAATTTCTACAAAAAGGACATATTCTGGCAAATAAAAATAACAAAGCAAAACGCCTGTATTCCGCAAAAGGTTAGGCAGAGACGTAGCTATAGTAAACTCATATTTCGCCGGTTATATTAAAGGTGTATTATGGTGAGCCTAATGCCATCAACCGTACTCAAATCTCGACTCCAGACTATTACCGAAAAATTCTAGAAGAAAAAGCATCAATACCACTTTGCTCGGGCTAGGAATCGAACCTAGAATCTCCTGCTCTTCCGATCACTAGACCAATGAGACCAAAAACGTCACTTCTGAATTAACTGGACAGTTATTGTCAGTCCACCATAACCACTTGAACGAACTACCTACAAAATACACCTACACCATATACTAAAGAATCATGAGTTAAAATCTATTAAAGAATAACTTAACGTCTTTCTCATTGACTCGTAGGCACGGGGTGTGAGTCAGGCTGTCGATATCGACAAGATATTAGTGACGCCTACTACTCACTCGTAAGTCAACTTGTAGTGGCGCCTAACACGAGGTTAACAGCTTACTACAGAATGTTGTCACAGATATGCTTGGAGATATTTTAGAGATGATTTGTAGTATTGATAATGGTATGTGCAGGCTTTCGGGTGAGCAGCTAACCACACAGAAGATTAAGTGAAACAAACTACATGGTCCCACTGTATAAATATGTAATGCATTTAAATATTCTTAACAGATGATTGTGTACAAGGTGTACTTGAAAATCGCTGGTTGCTTGGTGACAGCGTATATTTGTAAGCCCTATCTCTTGACACTGTATAAATAAACACTTATGAAGTACTAAAATTGTGAGCCACTATTAAAAAAAAAATATGCAAAATCATTTGTTTCTTCCACTTAGTTTAAAAATAACGATCGTAACTAGTCAGCCGCTTCAGTATACAAATCCAGCAAAAACAAATATTCCGCCAGCCTGTATGCTGTTGTGTTTCCTTCAGCAGACACAACTCACAGTACCAAACAACATAGATCCTAATTCGTAATCTTCATAGTGTACTCAGCTATTCTATTTTATAACATAACATCACGCCTGTGTTCCCCAAGGGGATGTGCAGACATCTACCTACAGAACACTCATATTTTAGCAGTTATTTTTTTAAGTCCCATGTAATAGGGTGAGTCTATTGCCTTCAACCAAGCACATATCCAGACTCCGATTTTCTACTGAGATATTCCTAATGAAAAAATCCAATAACACATTGGTCTACCCGGGAATCAAACCCAGGACCTCATGCTTGACAGTCCCATTTGCGATCACTAGACCAACGAGTCAGTCGAGTCGAGACAGTCTGTTGATTTATAAATGCCATTAAAGCTATCATCGAAAAGAAAGAACTAAGCTCTAAAGATGCAACATCATTCAATTAAAGCTCACATAAGAGTATTGTCCTATTAATGTCGAAACACAAAAAGACCATTGTTCTCAATAGTTCGGCACAATGTCAGTAATTGGCGGGACTGAGCGTTTATTTTGTAATTATTGTGCAAGATGACCGATGCTATTCTCCACGCATACCATCAGCCAATGTTCTAGATAGACGATTCTTTTTTGTTTTATCGTTTGGCTAGTGTGTAGGTGGTCTTTTTAGTCAGCTTGCAAGATGGTTCTGTATGTATTGCAAAGTAAAGTGTTCTGTATATTTTGCTCATCTTATCAGCATTTTATATACAGTTAGACTATTTCTTGGTTGTAAAAAACGTTGCCGCACACTAAAAATTTCTACTGTATTGTGGGTGCGTTTACAAACATTTAAATTCACATACACCAACAGCCAGACCCGGAAGAATTACCATACAAATACGCAGGCCATGCAAATATTTGTTCCTTGCCGGAATCGAACCTGCGACCCGCAGAAGATACTGCATACTTCGGGTATGCATTAAGTAAAGATAATGTTTAAAAAAATGGACCATAACATTATCTGAAAAGAATGCTACACCGACGTGTATTATTGGTATCAAATAAACCTTTTATCTATGTTTATAAAAAGTGAAATACAACCTTATTTTTCTTTGACAGAAAACCTCCTAAGTTATTGGGAGGAGTTTAAGGAGTTATTGTAATCATCATTATGAATCACATTACATTCATTAAAAAACAGGAGTTCAGTTACATTTCCTGTTTCCTAGATCGACGTAATGTATAGAGCAGCTGATCTTTTTAGAGATTTCAGGATTGATCTCTTATTAAAAGTTCATCAGAATAATGAGCACTGTGTATTGCAGTTAATAACAACAGATCAAAGTAAAAATATCTTGTTTAAAGTCTTTAGAACAACGATTACACAATTTGAACCCATCACGAAATAAACTCAAGTGCATTGACCCCCAACATTTCGATGATCTAGATCAAACTCTAGATTCTTTCTCTCGACAGATCATAATTACGAAACTGAAATGGGATGTTCACATTATGCAAATATGTACATATGTTCATAACCACTATAATTAAATGAATGGCTGGTCAGTATACATGGTGAGGGTAACGTACCAAGCACCGGCAATATTATGCTAATTCAGTTATCTAATTTAGATTGTGCCTGCAGGCATTCCGGTTGCGTGACACAGAAGGCGGAAGAAGAGCTGGACCGTTTCCCGTCGAGCTATGGTTTTATATAATCCGCGATGAGAATAAGATGCCTTTTGGAACTGTAACAACACACCAACAAAAACCAGTTTTACCAAGGGGTCAGATAGGCAGTCGCTCAGTGTAAAAGTGTTTCTTTTCTTTCTTTCTTTCTATGATGAACAACATGTCCGAGTATGCCGACGCTGTCGCTATCGGGCGGACCGCGGTCTTAGTTCCAAAAAGCCGCATCCCGGTCTGACCGCATGTAGATTATACTTTGATCAATGTTCTTTATACATTGGTCAGAGAAAATAAATATTTATTTTTTCTCTCTTTCTTTAAAAAACGTTGCCCTACACTAGGATTTCTACGGTGTCGTGGGTGCATTTACAAACATTTTAAGTCACATACATCAACAGCCAGACCCGAAGCAACTACACGTAGGTCATACAAATATTAGTTGCGTGCGGGAATCGAAACTGCAACACACAGCGCAGCAGCCAATCGATCAGCCACTGCGCCAACCGTGCCGTCAAGCTTTATTTTGGACATGAGTGGGTGTGGTGAGCTCTATTTTATTTATATACACACAAAATAACATGAAAAATCAGATCGTAAAATACATCTCTGCTTACCCCTTTATAAACCACATGTGATTTCATAATAAAAACGGAAGGTCACGTGTTGCAATTTCATAGTCATCAGCCGATTGATACAATATTATCTTTGCTATTTTCCTAATCAACCTGTTCAGAACAAGTTATTGAACAGTCACAGAATTAACAAAATAATAAAAAAAGACATGGACGTACAATAAATCGAACAATAAGGATTGGTATAGTGAACGTAAGGGGACCCGAACTGATACTAGTTTTCCTTGGTGACTTTTCAACTTAAAGAGGTCGTTAACTTGCTGGACCTGTTTCAAAGTTAATAGAAGTATGTCATCGTTCCATGATAGTCTAGATATCTATTTTGATTTCTACGATACACTTGTTGTCTTTACTCCAGCATGAGGTAGGTATACGTGGGCTCGCCTCTTATATTGTAAAGTAGAAACCGCATTAAAATGTTTAAGAAATGGTATTTAATATTAGGTCTTTACCTATGAAATTGCCGTTCTGCAGTACTGGCCATTTCAAATCAAAATATTTTTTGTTTGGCTAAGAATTCTAATTTCAAATTAATTTTATTTTAAAAACATGGATTTTTTTTCCAAAAGTAGTCATTTGTTTATTGATTAGTGTTACATTTTCATCGCATTTAAATCTTTTTCGTCATCATGGATACGTTAAAAATTCGAGTAATTATGGAATATGAGTACCGTCGTGGCAGCAACGCGGCACAAGCGGCACGCAACATCAACGACGTTTACGGAGCTAACACTACAAACCAACGCACTACCTGTTATTGGTTTGCTCGCTTCCGTTCTGGAAATTTCGACCTGAAAAATGAACCTCGCGGTCGTCCGAAGACTTTGGTCGACAATGACGAATTAAAGGCGATTGTGGAAGCTGA
Organism: Phlogophora meticulosa; assembly: GCA_905147745.2. Lineage (NCBI taxonomy): Eukaryota > Metazoa > Arthropoda > Insecta > Lepidoptera > Noctuidae > Phlogophora > Phlogophora meticulosa. The sequence continues at coordinate 17,414,669 of LR990529.1, forward strand.
TGATACACAATCTACGGCTGAATTAGCAGCAGCTTTCGACGTTAGCGTCAAAACAATATTGGTCCATTTGCGTCAAATTGGCAAGGTAAAAAAGCTTGACAAATGGGTGCCCCACGAACTCAATGATCGCCAGCGCGAAGTACGCGTCGAGACGTGCCTTGCACTGCTCAACAGACACACAAATGAAGGAATTTTGAACCGCATTGTTACCTGCGATGAAAAATGGATTCTGTTTGATAACCGCAAGCGCTCAGCAAGTTGGTTGGATCCTGGTTCAGCACCTAAACAATGCCCTAAACGAAAACTTACCCCAAGAAAAGTGATGGTCACTGTTTGGTGGTCTAGCGCCGGTGTGATTCAACACAGCTTCTTACCAAACGGGGTGAGCATTACTGCAGATGTGTACTGTGAAGAATTGAACACAATGATGGAGAAGCTGGCACATCTCCAACCAGCATTGGTCAATCGCTCGTCTCCGCTGCTCCTGCACGACAACGCGCGACCTCATACTGCACAGCAGACGGTCTCCAAGTTGCAATAACTGGGGTTGGAAGCTCTCCGTCATCCGCCCTACTCACCAGACCTTGCGCCTACAGACTACAACTTTTTCCAGAATTTGGATAACTTCTTGGCGGGAAAAAAATTCAATACCCGAGAGGCAGTACAAAATGCCTTTCAAGAATTTGTTGCCTCCCGTCCAGCTGATTTCTTTAAGAAGGGCATCAATAAACTGCCACTGCGTTGGCAAAGATGCATTGATTGCATGGGTGATTACTTCGATTAATACAAATAAAAAATACATGAAAAAAATTCATTTAAATTTTTTCATACAAAACGGCAACTTCATAGGTAAAGACCTATTATGATTCTGTAAATAATATACCTTGTTTGTCTAACGCTCACAAGTATAACTTCTGTTCCTAGGTTCGATTCCCTGGTCGGGCAGATTATAATGATTAGATAAGTGTTTCCACTGTGCAATTTCAAAGTTTCGGAGTCTAGATTTGTCCTAAGTTGATGGCAATAGGTTCGCCCTCTTTGAAATAACACTTGAATTTGATTTAACTAGCGAAATGTGGGGCACCTTTGCGTGAACCTTTGGGGTATAAAGGCGCGACCTTATGTAAAAAAATACGGTCATTGCGAAATGATAAACAGAGCCGTGTGTATATTACCGTACATTAAAATCACATAGTTCTCTCTATTAGCTAAAACCACACGTAAATTTACTAAAACTTTGAGTTGACCTTAAACAGTCACCTTCAGTCTATCCCTTTAAGTACGAACCCGTTTTATTATAGGTAAGCAGGAACCTTCATAAATAACGTCATTATTTGCAACAGTGCCTAAAAATCTTAACCCATATTCAACCCTCTGAATAGGACATAATGAAGCTCAAATAATCCTGCAATCGTTTTAGACCATCAAGAGACGAATCCATCAAAACTATTACATAAGTTGGATCTATAGATTTCATTAGAGTCTATTCAGAATTATAGATAACAATCGTGGAGATATAAATCACGTTCTGAAAGTAAAAGGATTCTATAAAATGGCAACTTGTGACGTCATTGAGTGAATCTGTGGTATGCCCACGCGCAGGTGACAATGAGAAGACGAGGTTTTGAATAATGTCGTGTTTAAACCATGTTTTGTTCTAGTACAGGCTGGATTTAATGCAACTTGCAGAGGATTATATGGATAAGGAATTACATAGTCTTTGCTAATTTGCAAATCAAATTGTGTTTTGAGATTGTCGATAACATTGTATGTATTTCTTTTTACTTTTAACTTTACTTCAATAACATAAAATTATCGTTTGATTAAAAGAAAAACTACCTACCAGCCATATCAATATTTACATTTTATGATCAATGGATCGTTAAATTCTATTATGATTCAAATTGGTAGTCTTAAAATATAATATTGGTGTAAATATTAAAATACGAAGTGGTGAGAAGTACATAATTAAATAAATATTGATCACTTCACAATGACCATAATACAAACAATAATACACGTAGTGACATGATAATAAAATAAATACATGTATTTGTATATTTATAAACCGTAAAAAGTTAAAAACGAAATGTAAAACAGAATAGTATCGCGTGAATCGATTACGCAATATTTATAACGGGTACCGCTGCGATTTCTTTATCTAAAATCTTATTCCACTTACAGATAATATAATTGAACTTAATAAATATGATATTTATCAACTAAATATTATAGATATATACATGTAAAAAAGAAAAAGATCACAGGGCATCAAACAATTCATCCGCATCGCTGTCAACGGGAAAAGTGCCCAAAAGGCTAGCAGCATTGAATGGCAATGCTGATTAGCATTGCCATTCCTCCAGACCTCGCAGATTGGTTTCTGAGATGGTATTTTGAGGAGCACAACGATTGTTTGTTCTATATTTTTTATTAGTAGAAAAAGTAGCTCCCCTCTCTTCTAGACATTATTCGTGTGCCTAACCTTTTCCTTACTAGTTTCAAGTCAGCTTCTAGTCTAACTAGATTTAGCTGAATTCCAGCAAATTACATAGAGCGACAGCCTATCTGACCTCCACAACCCAGTTACTGGGTAACGTTCCCCTATGGTAAAACTGATTGCCAGGCTTTCGGACTGCCAAAGATCAACGGATGACAGCTTAACGTGCTTTTCGAGTCAAGGTACTAGTACGGTTTAGGTACGCTATGGATGGTCACCCATCCATGCACCGACTTCGGTAAGCGTCGATCATCAACTGACCCACGATACAGAAGAAATTCCTAGTATGGGGCAACGTTTATTATTAAAAAAAAAATTGCTCTTCCTACAATTTTTAAAATAGGTATAAAATAAAATAGACAAAAGCAAATTACATCAGACGATAACACGGTCACTCAGCCACTGATTATCTATGTAGGACGCGGTGTCAATACTCCGGACTAACTTAATGTCAAATGTCAAGTATTTGTTAAGTAAACAGTATCAAAGATATAACTTGCGTAGGTTTGTTATATTTTAATAGTTTATTTTTACACAAAAGGAGGGACGTCCTCTGAGCGTCATTAATGAATGGTTCTATTTTAATGGCGTCATTAAATTTATTTACATATTTTCTAGGCTTTATTTGTTTTACTGTATTCATTCAGAATACTATACATATATATGTATTTTCGTACTTTTAAAACATCAAATTTCCATTTAGACAGTCCTAAAACGCCCACCCTTCACATTATAAATATTTTTTCATAGTGACGTCCAATCACGAACAATCACTGGTGAATGGCGAGCAAAACAAGAGTCATGATTATTTCCACAAGAAAATCCTGAGCCCAAACACGCATTCTGATTCTTCAAACCGGTACAATTCCCAAATCCTTTGCCATGCCTTAATGTAGTCTCTAGGAAAGTTTAACTACGAGTTATAAATTGCCCAAGGCTTCGCCCTTTAATTATCCAATGGGAATGTAACATTAAATAGTACTAGGTCCCAGGGGCGAAAAGTGATTAGTTCTAGAGATAATTAAGTATAAAACAAAATAGAAGAAAAGTAGTACTAGTATTCGTAGTAACATTTTTAATCGTCCCTAAAAAAGGAAGAGTTCAGCTTTATGTAAGTATTTTTTCTTTCTTATATTCAACAATTTCTCCTTCAATTGCGACGATTTTGATTTTTTTTTTATCTAACGATTAATTGAAAACCTATCATGTGTCACATACACAGACAGCCAGACCCCGAATACCTACCTGTAGGCCATAAAATATTTGTTCCGTGCGGGAATGGAATCCACGACACGCAGCTCGGCAGTCAATCGCTCAGCCACTCCACTGTACTGTATCATAGTATCGCCTTTGCTAGGTTCTAACCCATGTCATGGCCGTATGACAATTTTTATCCAGATTCGTTCCGCTGTTTATGCGTGAAAGCGTAACAGACAAGCAAACAAATAAACTCACATTCGAATTACAAATGGTTGAAGTAAGAATTAGATGATTAAATGACAGTTCAAGGTAGTGACCTTGACCCTTCAATTATTAATGTTAAGTGTAACATTGTGACGTCATTAAACACCATAATGATCATCATTCATAGCACTCTGTGAATGACATAAGTAACCTAATAATATTACCATCTCGTTAAACTAAACCTCTGATTAACTAACAACACAATACATTATTCATAACACCGGTTAGCGGAGGTGTCGTTAACCTTAGTGGCAATGGTTCCGTTCCGCCTCGTAGTAGGTTCTATTGGTAGGTAGGCCGTAAGGTGTGACGCGTTGATGTCTTTTGTATGGGAGGAAATTGAAGCTAATTACGAAGGCTGCGGCCGGGATACTTAAAAAAAACCAATTTAGATTCTAAAACTGATTTAATAAAAGCAAAAGAACTTACAATAAATGAAAACTATATCTAGCTAAATCTAAAGTTATGCCTTCCTTCGAAGCCGGAATAGAAGTGGTCGACCTCATGTAGCGGTGGCGCGATGGTGCCGCGGTATTTTGTGCATTCAGCGCATTTGCCTCGTGACGCTAATTGCGCATTTTACTTGTTTGTTATAATTAATCGAGGCCGTCCCTAGTCAGCGCTTTGGATATACTACGCTTGCGTAACACCTCCGCCTGTAGTTCAGCAACTATTTTAAAACGCTCAGTGAAAATGTTGCTGGTAGGTTTTCTCGTTGCGTATGCGTTTCAGATGTTACAGGAACTGCGTTTTCATGATTTCCTGGTCCTGTGGGTACAGCGTCGTTTTGGTTCGGTTTTCTGGAAAGGTTTCTTCCAGGAAAATATCTTCTGGTTAACATCGCAATTGTAAGTGTGGCTGCGATACACAGTATAACATAAAACGGTATAGTAGTATGATATAGCGTTTCAGTTGTTTCAAACGATGAAATCGGCGACTGAAGAGTTATTCTGTCCTGAATAGTGTGTAGTCTATCCAAGTTAATAGATGTTAAATTTGCATGTAGTAAGCTTATCTCCTGTGTTTCAGTAGTGTAGGGAATGTTCAATACTTTTACAGGTTGGCCTTTTATCTCGTCCTTAGTGTTTATTAAGGTTATTTCGTTTGTGTGTATCGAGCAGTGCAATGGAATAGTGGCAAGGTAGCTTCCCCTCAGTGTGTCGTAATCGTCGCTTCCACATTTCATCTGAACTCTGGTAGATTGAGGGAATGATATAACGTAATGTCTACTATCTAATTCTTCTACAGCCGGTTTTGATAGATGTACGGTCGTTAGTTTACAGGATTTTTGTAATGTCTTGCTTGAAATGAAGGTTTGCACGCAGTCAGCTTGAGTTTGGATATAGTGATTTGTTTTTTGTTCGCAGAGGTACCGATTATTATTTAGCTTCGGGCATTCTGCCTCCATGTACATGAACGTATTCCCATTGGTTGCTATGAAAGGATAAGGAGGTATGAGGACTTGGTTGTTCTTGTTCGGGACTATGGAGAGTTTGTAAAGTGTATAGGTATCTTCTGAGACTATGGGAAACCTAAATGCTATTACTATTTTCTTGTCGTCGTAATAATACCCAGCTTTAATGATGTCATAGTACTGACGTAATTCTAACTCTATTACGTGGTGATTACCATAAATTTCCTTAAGCCTGTCTACTACGTTACCCAAGATGTCTATTCCTAACATGCTATGATGAATAGTCATCGCGCGGGTGAACGATAAAATATTCTCTATCCTATATAATTCCGATAACACGTCCTCTATGTTTTCGCTGACGATAGTCAACAGCTGATTGAACTTAGCGACTTGGATCATATTTATGCTACTTTCCGCCTGTTTTATTAATAGACTTAGTGTGGTGTTGATTTTACTCTGGTTTTCGACAATTTTATTTATGATATTAGTGTGAGTTAGCATCAACTCTTTACTGATGCTGATATGCTCGTTAAATTCATCTATAGTCTTCTTTTGGTTATTTCTCAACGTCTTTATGGCATTATTATATCGAACAGCATCCGAGTAATCGAGGTTACCTGTAACGCTTTTTATGACAGATCCTAGGCCGTCTATAAGACCTCTTTTTGAACGTCTAGGCTCTAGGGTACGTAGCTGATCAGTGACTTTACTTAATTTATCCGAAAGGTAGTCTATTTGATACTCGTAGAGAGAATATGTGTTATTCATCATGTGTAATTTAATGTAACGGAATTGAGTTTGAAGGGTGGAAAGAGTATTTTCAATGTCGTCCAGGTTGACATATTGGAGGAAAGTATGATAATGGGTTATTAGTCTGAGCGGTCCAAGTTTAAAGGGTAGTAATCCAATTCCAGAGTCTAAACTTTCAAGTTTTATCTCCTGGCTCCGTATTGCATATATCGTCAGTAGCAGCGTCATCCTGCAACAATTTAGCAGTCTTAGGTACGCGTTTAAGTCGTGATTTTGCTACGGGGCCGCGTTTCTTTGACGTATAAATGTGGATAGGTAAATCTGCTAAGACTACATCCTGTGTGTATCTGGGGGCTAATTTTTGCCGCGGGGCTGATGGGTTTTTTATGAAGACCTGTTGTTTAGGTTGATACTCCTCCTCCTGCTCGCGGGTCTTATTTCGGTTTTCGATTAAAGAGGTGCGATTACTAAGAGAGGTTTCATTTATGATTTGGTATACTGTTTTCATTTGATCTCTATGGTTTAATATGTATTGTTGCAATAGGTGGCTACTTAGATCTATGTCCCACGGGTCTCGGCTATCAAAGTGCCCGGTTATTATGTCAAATGGTCTGCATTTAGTGAAACTATGGATTGAGCTGTTATATCCGAGTAAGGCATATGGTATTAGATTGTTTGCGGGTTCTTTTTTATGTTGAATACGTAGGATTCTTATGTGTTCAAGTAACGTGGAGTGGAACCTTTCTATGTTGCCGTTATCGTTAGGACTGTGAGCTAGTGTTTTATGGTGATTAATTTTGTGGAGTCTAGTGAATTCAGCGAACAGCTGATTAGCATACTCGGTACCGTTGTCCGTTATTATAGTTACAGGAAAACCATGGTGAGTGCAAAACTGTAATAGGCCCTGTAAGATACTAATTGCGGTACCATCTCTCATAAGGTATGCTTGTCCGTATTTTGAAAATACATCAATGAATGTTAGGTATTTCTCATTTTCGACCGTGAAGAGGTCCATATGAATTATTTCAAACGGTTTAGTGGCTGGTGGCACTATGTTAAACTTTTGTTTGATGGGACTTCGGTCATATTTGGCCTGACCGCAAGTAGTGCATTCATTAATATACTTTGTAATGTGGTCTCTCATTTTCGGCCAGTAATACTTATGCGAGAGGGCTAGGTGACATTCGTTTATGCCGCGATGATTATTTTTTCCGTCATGATAATGCCTAATTATGTCTTGCTGCCTAAGGTACTCTTTTACATTTTCGAGTTCGGATTTACATAACACGAGGTTCATTGCAGAGCTTTTAAAGTTATCTTGTATTATAGGAATGATGTCATACATGCTCAAAGGGGGGTTAATAATAATACCCGTCTTCACCTTCGGGTTTACGTACTCTTTTATAGCGGCTATGACGTCATCTATTAGGTTAGTTTGTGAAACTTGTATAGAGGTGCGAGTATGTGTGTCAAACGGTTTGGTCGCGGTCGGTCTTTTTTTTATGTCTCCTACTACTGTCATGATTATTTGTCATTGAAATTTATTTATAGGTTCGTCGGTGATTGGTACTTCGAGTATGGGGTTCTCGTTACTTGTGTGGGCTGTTTCAGTACTGGAGTCTGCTATTGACGGGGGTTTTTCGGAAGGATTCACTGTAATCGAGCTTATCTCGTCATTATGTATTTCAACTCGCGAGAGGGCGTCAGCGTTGGTGTTGTTTTTGCCCTTTTTATACACTACAGTGAAGTCGTACTCACTGAGTTTCAATCTCCATTTAGTTAAACGCGAGTTAGGTTCTTTCAAGCTCATAATCCATTGTAGTGGCTTATGATCCGTAACTATCTTAAACTTACGTCCAAAGAGGTAGGGTCGAAAGTACTTAGTGGCCCACACGATGGCGAGAAGCTCTTTCTCAATGGTACTGTAGTTTATCTCGCTTTCGTTTAGTGTTCGTGATGCGTATGAAATCGGTCTGTCTGATCCTATTGGCCCTTGTGATAATATGGCTCCTATCGCAAAGTTAGAGGCGTCTGTTGTCAATATGAATTCCTTATTGAAGTCGGGGTACTGTAAGATCGGGTCGTTTGTTAAGAGGTTTTTACATCGTTCGTAGCAGTCAACGTAGTCTTTATTAAGTGTGACGATCCTACCTTTCTTTAAGCACTGAGTAAATGGTTTCGTGATTCTAGCGAAATCGGGTATGAATTTTCTGTAGTATCCTATAAGTCCGAGAAACTGTTTTATCTGTTTTGAGGTTTTGGGTATGGGGTATTTTTGTATAGCTGTAATTTTGTCCGGGTTTGGTTTGATTCCTTCATTGCTTATTATATGACCTAGGAAAGCGGTTTCTAACTTCAAGAATTCGGACTTGTCCATCTGAATCTTAAAGTTAGATTCTCGGAGTCGTTGGAATACTTTCTCTAGGTTATTTAGATGCTCCTGAAGCGAGGTACTATAGACTATGATGTCATCCATGTAGACGAGGCAGATCACGTTTTGTAGGCCTCTCAGCACATTGTCCATTACCCGTTGGAATGTTGACGGGGAGTTCTTCAAACCCATGGGCATTCTTAGGAACTCAAAATGCCCATGTTCTACGTTGAATGCTGTCTTGTGGATGTCGTCAGGGTCTGTCTCAACTTGGTAAAAACCACTGGCAAGGTCAAGGGTACTAAAATACTGGCACTTCCCTAACTTGTCTAGGACGTCTGTTATGTTCGGTATGGGGTATTTATCGTCTATGGTTTTTTCATTTAGTTTTCGGAAGTCTACTACGAGCCTCCATTTTTGTTTCCCGGAAGCGTCTGCTTTTTTAGGGACTACCCAAATGGGAGAGCTCCAGGCTGAGTCAGAGGGTCTAATGATATTTTGTTCCAGCATTTTTGAAATTTGCTCCCTAACTTCTTGGCGATGAACGAAAGGATATCTGTAAGTCTTGGTATAGATAGGTGCGTCGTCTACAGTCCGTATACGGTGTTTCACCTTATTGGTGAAAGATAAGGGTTCGCCTTCTATGTAAAATACATCTGCATACTTCGAGCAAATATTAACTAAGTTAATTTTCTCCTCCTCATTAAGATGATCTGTTCGCAATTTAGATATTACTTTATTAATGCGAGATGTGTCAGGTATTTGTTCCAGGTTCATGCATTCGATGTTACTTATAGTTACAGCTTCTACCGGGTGGTCTAGGGATAGAATAGTATCGTTGTTTGATGGGTTTAAAATTTCTATAATGCCGCGGTTATTACAAACGGTTGTAATGCATTCGCTTACAATGCAATTGCACAGGTATTGTTGTGGGATATGTACGTCACCGTCTTTAGCGTTTATAGGTAATCTGATAAGCTTAGTTGTGTTGGCTGGTATAACAGCCTCATAAAGGTTTACATTTCGGGAATTAAACATTACGATAGGGTTCCTAGCGGTAGCCGTAATCAGTAGGTTGTCCTTTAAGTCAATCTTCGTATTCCATCTGGTCAGTAAATCTAGTCCGATAAGTCCATCAAAAAATTTGTGAAAGTCATATATGAATAATTTAATCTCGTTAGGGTCATTGAGTTCACGGAAGGCTGGTATAGTTATTGAATAATCGTTTCTAGTTGTAGCGTGGACGTTAGTTACCTCGAAGGGATCATAGTTAAGAGGGTATTCCGAGTAATACCGTTGTACAGCTGTAGGACTAATAAATGACTGGTTTGCTCCGGTATCAATGAGTAGGTTTAGTGGGGGGTCAGATATTTTTATGTAGGGCAACTGTCGTTGCGTTTGCAAGTTAACTTCTATTTTGAGGGTTTTAATGGGGATTTTATCTGAAAATCCTGGTTTGCGTTACTAGTCGAGGGTTGGGGGTCCTCACATGCTGTAGAGGGTTGAATCGGTTTTTGCTCGGGCACCATAGCTGGTCCGAAGTCCTGTACGTAATAGTGGTTACCGTCGTCATAGTAAACGTTATAGTCAGCATGGTCGTAGTCATAAGAGTAGGGTTCCTCCACGAGGTAATAATCGTAGTTATTTTCGCTGCAATCGTTGAAATTCATCTCGCGGGTTTTAAAATAATTTGTCGGAGCCGGGTTGCCAAACTTGCCCCAGTCATGAGGTCTACTTGGCATAGGCTTAGCAACAAAATGGCTGACCCCGCTCATTGGCTGAGGTCCCGGAGCTAGGGCACGTGGCTGAACTCTAAATACGTTGCTCTGAGCGTTATAGTTAGGCGGTGCCGCGCGGAACATTTGCTGCGTACGTGTTTGGTTATTAGGTGCGTTGGGCGCACGTGGCGCGCCATGTGGTTGGAACATAGGTTGTCTCCAACTGCTTTGCGGAGCCGGTGGCCGTTGCCAGTTTGAAAACGGTTGGTGACCAAAGGGTTTCGGCATCGACATGGGTAGAAAACCTGTGGGCTGTGTTAGTAATTTGGGCATGGGAGCGGTTGGAAGTGGCCTTTTTACACTCGCACTATCATTACGATTTTGCAAGTACATCACATTTAGTTCCTCTTGGACGAACTCCAGCGCCCTCTCTATGCTTTCAGGACGCATACAACGTATTCGGGAACCTAGAGGTTCCTTAAGGCCACGTACAAACGCTTGCATTGTTAATTTCTTGTATAGTGTACGTTTCGCTTCTATGGTGGTAGTCACTGTTTCATGCAACGATATATAAGTCATAATGGTACTGAATAACGATTGACATTGGTCGTAGTACTCTTGTGGAGTACTATTACCCTGAGCTGATACTAGGAGGTCATTATAGAGGGCTGTTTCGTCCCTCTGGTCGGCAAAGCTATTAATTAGGGTATTTCGTATTCCTGCCCAACTATCTGGGATGCCATTCGAATTAATTCTAGTTGCCGCAACGCCTGTTATTTTATTTAATATCCCGTTCAAAAGGCATAGGTTACCTAACTCACTACCCGGTACATTACTTAAATAAGTACTAACTATCTGGTCGCATAATTTAATAAATCGCGTGAGTACGTTAGGGTTCCCATCGAACTCGGGAACTGGGCGCAGAGCCTTAAAAATTGTGTCCGGATCACGCGACATTTCGCGGTCCTCTAATAGGCTATTAAAACCTAAATCTATGTCTCTACTCGAATCTAGCACTAATTGCCTACTATTCGGTCTACCTGATGTAGACTCGCGAGGTCCTAAATTACGTGGGTGGAAAATTTTGAAGGATTAAGTGACTTGGATACACAGGAAGCAACACAGGGAATAATTCAAGTGTACTCACATAACCTTCATATCGGTCTCTGGGGTCGATGTCTGGATCCCGTTCTCTCCCGGCAGCAATCCTTGAGTTCGGATACTCGATGAAGCTTGACAGCAGGTTAGCCGCGATCGCTCACGCGCGGTAGCGATAATATCGATATAAGATAGACCTAGCTAACCTCGAGTATCCTACCGACTGCGCCAATTACGAAGGCTGCGGCCGGGATACTTAAAAAAAACCAATTTAGATTCTAAAACTGATTTAATAAAAGCAAAAGAACTTACAATAAATGAAAACTATATCTAGCTAAATCTAAAGTTATGCCTTCCTTCGAAGCCGGAATAGAAGTGGTCGACCTCATGTAGCGGTGGCGCGATGGTGCCGCGGTATTTTGTGCATTCAGCGCATTTGCCTCGTGACGCTAATTGCGCATTTTACTTGTTTGTTATAATTAATCGAGGCCGTCCCTAGTCAGCGCTTTGGATATACTACGCTTGCGTAACAAGCTTGTAAATAGGTGAAGTTGTAATGGGGAACGAGGCAGCGTTGTTGTAAATAAAGTTTATAAATAAAGTTTATAAATAAAGAGGTCAAGAGGGGCAGCTAAATAGTTTACAAACAGAAATCACAAAATAAATGGAAATATTCTATTTTTTCTTGGCAAATGGGGTGACAATTTTAGAGACGTCGGTCTCGTAAAATAATTCTATTTTTTCAATATCACGTGACGACGACGGCCCCCCCTCGGATCGTGACTAGGATAGAAATTATTATTTCATAGTAATTTGTGCTATTGACCAACGACGAGTTACAAACTAAATCACCTCAGTAAATAGATAATCATTACATACAGTACAATTCATATTCTATTTTATCCTACTTTTAAGCACCTATGAGCTGGTGCTTGGTGGTATAAGGTGCTTAATAGTTTTTCGTCACATATATTAGTTTTGTTTACTTATTTGGACTGCCAACAATTGTTTACTTGTACATTCTGAAATCCATTCAGTCATTTCAAATTCAAAACAGTATAACAATCACTTAAATAACATTTACTGTTATTAAAACTATATATGGAACGTAATAAATGAAAAAAAAAAAGTATTTAAGATAGTCCCCATTGGTTTTGAATATAGGTATAGATATACTTTTTTTATTGTGCATTTGGTGGTTACCTATAAGTAATTGTTGCGCTGGAACTTAATTTTAAGAATGTATTATGTAACTGTATTCTGTTTGAACAATTGTTGGTAAATCTAATTAAATAAATAAGTAAATACTATATTAAATGCTAAATGATGATAATTGATTTTCATTTCTGTAAATAGGTACATACCTATTTACGATATATAAACATACAATTTATGAAGCAAACTATAGCCTTAACACATTTCAACACACATAAAACATCTGTCAGAATTTCATCCCTTCTCGAAAGACTTCGAAAGGCTTAATTTTTTTATAATAATCCACTAATCTGCATGTTCTTCACTTGATCTAACCAAGATAATATCTATACTTTAAAACAGACTGTGATCTCTAAGTTTCATTCGGTGTTTCTTGTCAGAGTAGTCAGATAGCGAAACACCAACCTAGTTTCAAAAAATATTTTACTTGTTGACGTCTAAAAGTGTGTTTACACACTCTTTACATGTGTAAAGAGTGTGTAAACACACTTTTACTAATAATATCTATACTTTAAAACAGACTGTGATCTCTAAGTTTCATTCGGTGTTTCTTGTCAGAGTAGTCAGATAGCGAAACACCAACCTAGTTTCAAAAAATATTTTACTTGTTGACGTCTAAAAGTGTGTTTACACACTCTTTACTGTAAAGAGTGTGTAAACACACTTTTAGACGTCTTTTATCTTGGTTAGATCAAGTGAAGAACATGCAGATTAGTGGATTATTATAAAAAAAATTAAGCCTTTCGAAGTCTTTCGAGAAGGGATGAAATTCTGACAGATGTTTTATGTGTGTTGAAATGTGTTAAGGCTATAGTTTGCTTCATAAATTGTATGTTTATCGTGCAGGTTCATGTGGGTTTGCATACATTACGTAAATGACAATATTGAAATTAATAGCAGGTCTTGAACTTACACCCACCGTCACAGAAATCGAAGGTAACGCATTAACTTATCTACTAGAAACACATTATTATAATAATTATAATGTTGAGAAAGATGATGACAACTAAACTGTGCTTGGTTGGTCTTATCGTATGAGTAACTATTACTTGCGAATTCCAGAAAATGATCTTAATAAGATCAGTTTAGTTTCATTTAAAAAATGTCAGATTATTGTCACTTTACAATTAATAACTATTTCTTTTATTTCGACTACGTAGAAGCTCCAAAAATTGAAAAATCATCAATTATGTCAAATTTGCATCAATTATGTCAAATTATGAGAAATGACATTTATTTCCGTATATTGGTACAAATAATGTATTCAAGAGAATTATGAGAAGAAACACTGAACACAAACTCAGAGATCACAATCTCTTTTAAAGTCCTCACATGATCTTGGTTAGATCGATCATATGAGGACCATCAGATTAGCATCTGAGATGGTCTTTAGAAGAATAAAGTACACAGATATGAGTGTTCACCTGTCTAGTCGATAGTCAGTGACAATACATATCTACAAGAATAAATCCTTTTGAAGACGTTTTACACAATATATGCAAGCAAATGCATTTTGTATAAACACTTAATAATTTCGCAATTAATGTTTATTCATGTTTGTCAAATGTACATTTTTATGTTTACATATTCATATATGTAGGTGTGTATAATTATAATATAAATCTGGAAGTGAAGTGGATTCATAATTTATTTGCATATTTTAACTCGAGTTTAATTGTTTACAATAACAGGAAAGTACGCATGCGCTGTAGTGGTAATTATCGTAACTTTTAATATAATAAATTATATTTATAATAAGAAGCAAGGTTGAATGTCGAGGACTGAAAAAAATATCCTCATACGTTGTATAGAAAGAGTAGCAATTGGAATAAAAAATATTTTTAAGTTAGAAATTATTTCTATTCAAAACTTAATGATCCCTTAAAACAGGGCTTCCTCTCCACTATCCCTTTGCTGTGCCTTACAGGGCCCACAATGATCTCAATTATGAAATTACCACCTTAGAATACATATGGAAACCTATAAAGATTTTGAGTATTGAGTATTGAATAAAACTATCACTCCATAACAATGTTACTTAATCACAGAGGTAACAACTGATAACCAATGTATATAAATTAACTATACATTATTGGCAGACTTTGTCCATGGTATGTTACGAGCACTGAACACTATGCAGAAGTTTTTCTTGCGGAAACTCTTGACGCGTAATTTTTACACAATGTGACATCACATTTTTTCAGTTACATATCTATAGTACTTACCTTTTATATGTAGGTATGTACCAAACATCTAGATAGAGAAAACTTCCATAGACATGTTGTTGTAATATAGGAAATAGTTGCTGCACCTAATGAGATGCTCGTCCAACCGCTGAAAGTTACAAAACTAACTCTCACCTGAGTGTTGACATCGGTGAACTGCAAACAGAGCACCGCGGCACACACCAACAACAAATGTAAACAAGCCATGATGCACTACACTGTTCCTCAAACTAACATTACTCACTAATCGATACAAGACTAATAACGACAGGAAATTGTCAAATGAACAATTGCATCGAGAAAAACTATTCCCACTATTTAATTGTCGATACAATGCCGAAGAAACCACATCCACTCGGCTTCACCTATCCTTGTAATTATTTAAAATGATACAAATGTCAACTGCACTTTAAACAATCAATAAAAATTTAAAATCGATCAATAATAAGTTTTTGGAAGTAGCAGCACTATTTATTATCACAGGCCGGTTTTTTCGAATTTTTAAGTTAGGAATTAGTGTTGTTTTTTTTTTTCGTGTTCGATTATTTCGAATCGTATTCGAGTCTCGGTTGTTGCGCGCGCGATCTCAGCGCAGTATCAAGAGAGACTATTTGACATTTGGCCGCGCCGGTCACGAGTTAGTGATGCCCCCCTACCCGACCTGACTTGCGTCCTTGAACGTACTATACTGTTCTCGATTTATGAATTCGATGTGGTCTTATTAACACCGTTGTCTGAATCAGCGGATTTTGCTAATTATGCATTTGTTCTGGCTTCCTGGCATGGTTAACTGAATTAACGAACGGTGTAAAGATGAATTTTTAAAGTAACAAAATGGCTAAATGCAGATAAAAGACGCCCGGTGCACCCGTTAATGAACAGAACTTAGTTCCTTATTCTGACTATCAACCATATGTAGGATAGATATTATATCACATACTAAACTAATATAATAAACTTATTTCAACCATAGGATTGGATCAGACCATCAAAACGTAGAACAGTCCAGTGCTGGACATGAGAGGAGACCAAACTGAGGGATGTCATTGAGTCAATAATGGGACAAGGTAGAAAATAAAAATATTTGTGGTCGCAAGCGTTAATGCTGAGCATGAAGTCCTGGGTTCGATTCCCATTTCGGACGAAAGGTTTACCGGAGTTACCGGACCCGCTGACACAATTTCTGTGTCTAAAGCGCCTGTGAGAGTTAACGACTTCGCCAACGCTCCCGCAAAGAAGCCCGTGCCTGAAAAGGCATCGAACCGGGCTGATGATGATGGTTTTGTGACGGTGCAGAGGAAGAAGCGCCGACAAAGAACCAACAAGAACCGCTGCGGCACAGCTCCTATCAAGCCCGACATCCCTGTTCGAGCCGAACACTCCCGTGTATATTTCCCGCCTACACTATACCACTAAGGCCGAGGACATTGTGGAGTACGTATGCCAAAGGACCAAATACAGGCCGAGAGTGCAGTTGCTTGAATCGCGCCGCAATGTCAACTTCAAGGCGTTCGTGGTGCGAGTACCTACTTGCTACCTGCACCTCGTCATGGCAGAGGACTTTTGGCCGCAAGGTGTTATGTTCCGTCGTTTCCGCGGACAAGTGCCACATGATCGCACAAAGACAGTGCTTGAGTGAAGTGTGTTTTACTAACATAGTTTTAAGTTTATACACTAACACACTTTGTACTATTATGATATATATGTTAGTCTGTAAGGTATTTATCTATAGGCCAAAGTAGCCTGATAATAAAGGATTTATTATTATTATTTCCTTTATTCTTTTTAATACATATAGATTACATTTTTAAATATTTCAAAGCAAAAATAAAACATTTAAAAATATAAAAAATAGTAGCCCACCGGCATTGGGAACAGGGTCCAAGCTACCGGTGGTCAGGGCTCTTGAGAAAGGAACCTCCTAACGATACGTGCCGTTTCCAGGAGTACCGCTTTCTGGATCAAGCCCTTGATCCAGCTGCCTAACGAGAGCCTCCTTAGGTGTTGGTCGAGGCTCTTGGCTATTATACCATTGGCCGTCACAACTATCGGCACAATGACTGTTGTATTCACCTCCCACATGTCGACAACCTCGCGAGCCAGATCAAGATACTTCATCTGTTTCTCTTTCTCAGCCTTCACGAGGTTCTCGTCATGTGGAACCGTAATATCAACAATCATTGTGCGACGCTCTGATCGATCTATCACCACTATGTCAGGCTTATTGGCAACAATAGTCCTGTCAGTGATGATAGATCGATCCCAATATAATGTGATATTGCCATTTTCAAGAACTGGGTCGGGCACATACTTATAGTACGGTACTTCTAATTCCACAAGGTTATACTTCAGAGCAAGTTGCTGGTGGATTATCCTGGCAACAAGGTTGTGTCTATGCAAATATTCTCCGTTAGCAAGACGAGAACAACCAGAAATAATGTGGCGGATTGATTCCCCGGGTCGGTGGCATGCCCGACAGATGTCAACCGTTCCGTCCTTCACAATGTATTTCCGGTAGTTATTCGTCATGATAACTTCATCCATAATCGCACAGACAAAACCTTCGGTTTCCCCAAAGAGGTCACCAAAGCGTAGCCAGGATATGGACGCTAATAGGTCTACATCAGGTCCATGTAAGACCCGATAAAAGCGCCCATGAAGCTCTTTGCTCTTCCATATTTCCATGCGGTCAGTAGTATCTAATACTATAGGTTTGCGCCAGTTCTCGTTAGCCAAGGAGAGCGGTGTAAGGCCCTTGTCCACCGCGACCACATCTCGATGCATCCCCACGTCGGCTTCAATGAAGTACTTCCTGAGACTGCATACCTCACGGTTGTGCAGGGTCTTAGCATTTAAGAAGCCTCGACCCCCGCATTTCCGCGATATATACAGTCTCATCACCGACGATCGTGGGTGATGCATGCGATTTGCGGTCAGCAGTGTGCGGACCCTCCTATCCAGGGCATCAAGCTCTGTCTGGGTCCATTTGAGTATGCCGAAAGAGTACATCAAAACCGGCATGACCCAACCGTTGAAGGCGCGCACCTTATTGCCACCTGATAAAAGACTATTTAACACTTTATTCAGGCGGCAAAAGAAGCGCTCCTTCAAAGATTGTTTCATGTCAGCAGCATTGATGCCTAACGCTTCCGACATACCCAAATATTTGTAGGTTTCGGTTGAGGAGAGGGATCTAAGGTATATGGAATCCGAGAGTTGGGTTCCAGCGGATTCCACAATCCCCCCTCGCTTAACATGCATGACTGCACATTTGTCCACACCAAAATCCATCCTGATGGCGTTACTGAAGGTTTCTGTTACCTTCAGTAGCTCCATCAGTTGTAAATTGTTGGGGGCAAAGAGTTTCAGATCATCCATGTAAAGAAGGTGAGATATGACCTGAGTACCTCTTCTCAACCGATAACCTAGACCTGAACCCTCCAGCTGCGTGCTTAGGGGGTTCAGGGCTAAACAAAACCATAATGGACTGAGACTATCACCCTGAAATATGCCTCGCTCAATCCTTATCGGCTCGCTGTTTTCCCGGAATTGTCGACATCCTGGATAGTGAAGGACCGTCCTCCATTGCCTCATACATGACGTCAGGAACGTGCGCAGAGTTGCATCTATTTTATACAACTCCAGCACCCTCATGAGACAGACATGATCGAACCGGTCTCTATATGGTTGTTAATTTTAGATCTCAAAATGGATGTAAGAACTTTATAGACCGTCGGTAGACAAGTGATTGGTCTATAATTTTTGGGTTCCGTAGTACTACCTGATTTATGGAGCAGGTGGGTTATTCCTGTTGTTAGAAACTGGGGCAGCGATCCTGACTCTAAGGCAGATTGGAACTGAGTTGCCAAACGAGCGTGCGAGCTTTTGAGCCATTTAATCCAGAAGTTGTGCAGCCCGTCCGGTCCTGGAGATTTCCAGTTAGGTAGCGGACAAACTGCACAAGCTACATCCTGGGGACTGATGTTGATAGTCCCCATTACTGGTAATGGTTCACATGCTCGTTCGACCTCCCTAGTCCAATCGCCCTCAGTGTGACTGACAGGTACCGACCAGATGCTGCGCCAAAACGAATACATGGCCTCATCATCTGGCAGGCACGTATCAATCACACCTTGGTCCGGTCGCTCCCAAGCTCTATACACCCACCTTTCATCGCTCCGGAATGTGCGATTCTGAGTGTATCGCTCCACTCGCCGCTTGTACCGACGAATACGGTTTGCCCATGCACAGATCTTCTGTTTCAGGAAGTCGATACGCTCCGTGACGCGGGTTAAATAGTCTCGAGAACTAATATCAGTCCCCGAGAACGCCCGCCTCACAAAGCGCATCACTCTAGGGCGAGTATTACCCTCCCTGAAACAGATAAGTTTGCCGATGAGTACTCTAGCCTCACCGAACTAATAACTTTTTTTACGATTTTATTATATATATTTAGATGCTCTTTAGTCACCTTTGTATGTAAGTGTTATTAAGGAAAGTCATGTTTGTTATTTATTTAAACTCTACAATTATTTAATGGCAAAAATGGCTATATATAAAGAAAATCTATGTACAAATGCGGACTGAATGCCTGAGGCATCTACCTGTCAACCGAAAGGTGGTGGACAGGTTACGAGGCTGGAGCATTATTGTAAAAAAAAAATAGCACTGGCATTAATATAAAAATAGCTATTTTGTTTTTAATAATTTTTTATGGCTATCTGTTTCACTTTATATTTTTCTTCCATAGTAAATAAATAGATAAATATTACTAAACAGTATTTCGTATTGAAGAATATTTGATTCTGAAGCATTTGAATTGTGTCTGTTACTTGGAAATCCCTTTATGTTGCAGATGATAATAAGCGGCTGTGTCGCTTTTTCAGTTCACAGGATTGTCTTTCCAGCCTATCAAATTGAAGCATTCATCTGCATGTTCCTGATTGGAATTTTTAACATTCTTTATCGGGAAGAATGTGAAAATCCGACAAAAACTAGACTAAGTACAGGTCTCGGCTTAGTCTTTGTTGTATTAACTAGATTTAATTTGACATTTTGCAGTTATGATTCAGAATTAGATCACATTATGATAATATTTATTATCCTTTGTATATTTTTCTCACGGATCTACAAATGGGTTACACTATGAGCATTCTTCAGTCAACATTGTGACAATTATTATGCTTTCCGGATGCTGTGCGCGCGCGCAGCTGGACAGTGTTATTAATTATAATGATATAAAAATGAACTTTGTTTTTTAAAGTAGGTAATAAAGTTACAATTATTATGATGTTTATTTAAATAATTAACCTTTTTTTTATTTCCATACTAAGAATGGTTAAGGCACGATCACATCATGAAGTTCCATGCGTATGTTTTGTTATTGGATTGACTTAGGAAGACAGAATAATAAGTATCATCATAACTTAATATATTTCCGTAAAGTTTCCCTTCTTATTTTAAATTAAATTGTAACTGTCTAAAATTAAAAAAAAATATCATTCCACTTAAAATGACATTATTTATGTCATTTTAAGTGGAATGATATTTTTTTTTAATTTTAGACATGAAAATTCTATTGGGTGTTGGATCTATTCATCCATTGAAAAAACATTGAAAACTGAAATGTGCAAAATGTACTATGATAAGTTTTGCCCACTTGCATTTTCTTCTTCTCAGCGTGTCAATGGTAATATATGAAGAATCAAAGCCTAGAAATTAGATACGAGTTTACTTGTATTAAAACGTATTTGGGCTTCTGATTAGGTAGTTAAGACTGTCAAAGACATGGAAATAGCAGCTGGAATTAACTGCTTGACGTGGTTTTCGAGAGAAGTGGCTTAGATGGAATAATAAATGTACAGTTCGACAAAATATAATTGCGTCAGAATCAAGGATCAACTCAATTTTCAATAAAGCGTATGGTCTATTGAAATTGAGAGCGTCCAATAAAATATTTAATAAATAGTTTGTCTTTTAGATACAGACAATACTTATTGTGCTCCAAAATTCGCTGTCATCGCGATGAAGCCAAGCAATCATGATCAAAGCCACGTCAAATCAATTATATGCAGAGTAGTGTCAAGGGCGGGCCGCACGCAATCATGGTAATGGAAGTAGCTCCTGTCTGGCCGGCTTGATTACCTATTATTAGAGGAAAACTACGGATCAATGGAAATTATGCTCATCTGTGTATGTTTTAAACGATAATATTATATTTAAACTATGTTTTACTAAGGAGAAAAGAGATATATTTTTCAATTTATAATAGAAATTCAGGCAGCTGATCACTGGCACGCTACTCTCTCTCTACTGCCTATCCCTCTACAGCGCAGTTACTGGGAAATACGACACCCCTAGGTAAGACTTTCAGATTACCCGTAACGACTGTAAATGGTTTGCAAATGTTAGCCGGGACTAATGGCATAACGTGATTTCCAAGGCATAAGAGGTTTCAATATGTGATTTATGGTCACCCATCCGCTGACCGACCGCAGCAAGTGTAGTTAACTTTCGATCGAGCTATATGTCGGTCATCCGATGTCGTAGGGATACTAGTATTCATCATTATTTAGTAATAATGATGAATACTAGTATGTCGCTACGTCCATTAGTATGGACGTAGCGACATCCCCATAATATGAAAATCTTGGATCCCGCAACGAAATTAATCAGAAAAGAACAGCGGAGAAGTTAGAAAATGACATTTTCTGTATTAAAACCACACGTAGAACGGAACATAACATCACGCCAAGCAGAGTTGTACCTTTTGTTAACCCACATTTTAGTTCACCCGTTATGTAATAGGGCACGAACCTATTCCACACGGCACAAGTCCAGAGACCGGGCTGCTACTGAAGAATTTCTGATGAAAAATCCAATAATACTTTTGTCTACCCGGGAATCTAAGTAGTAGACTAGCGAGGCTATGTTTGAACAAATCAGTAAATAATAAATTTATGAAAGTCGAACTCAAAATCGAACCCTAACCTTTTTATTTTCATTCAAGTACGTCGATACCAAAACTATTTGTAATCCTAACTAAATAAGCTATGTAGAGCTTGCGCTTGCGCATCGGTTGCGTAAGAGAACGTACACTATCCTTGACTTACCTATCATCAATAGGGCGTGTACTGAACTAAATACTATCAGAACCATTAACTGATTGTTGAATATTAAAGTTAATGGAATATCGACTGACTATAATGTATGGGAAGGGATAAAAGTGAAGGAGTTTCTTTAAATATACGTAATGAACGTAACGCAATTTGTAAAGGTTAATTAAGACAGATGAGTTGTTATTTATTACTGTTGTTGACTTAAATTGAACGGTTCTGGTATCACTTGGGTCAATTCAATGAATTTATCAAAAACTTAATTAGGTGGATAAAAAAAACCGTGGAGACTGGCAGAAAGAAAGAAGCATCTACCCAACTACGGGTGATGAGGATGTTGTTGATGAGAAAGAAGGGTACGAGGTCTAGTAATTCAAAGGGATTTTCAATGGCGATGCTAGAATACGGTGATGAAACGTGGACACTGACAGTGAGGTTGGCTCACAAATTATAATTCTAAGTCCACCAAAGCGCTCGGGGATTCCTTGAACGATAAGAACCATAACTAAGAATATCCGGAAAAGAACCGGACTCAGCTGATGTAGCTTGCGAGGTTATCAAGCTGAAGTGCAAGTAATCCTCTTATATTTGTAGAAGGGCAGACGGAGCCAAGAACGTAGACGGTTATCGGCAAGCGTAGCGGTGGGCGCCTCCAGCGAGATGAACCACTGATCTTAAAAAGGTGGCTGGGATGAACTGTATGTGGAATGTCTGGGCACGCCATAATCATCCCACCACAAAAAAAAATGTGTAATGTGGAGGACCAGTGCAGTGAACTTACATACAGACTCAAGCTAATCAGTAAAGCGCCCTTTTATAATAATCTATATCAACATCATTCAGCCATAAAACGTCCACTGCATAGGCCTCCCAAAAGATTGTTATAAAATTGTGATCGGTCCTGCTCTGTCCTCGTCCATTGGCTACCTGCGATATTCACCAGATCGTCGGTCCACCTTACTTTGGGGCCTACCCACATATTTTATCATACAAGTAAGTTTTTGTATTGACTGATTCTGAAATTATTACATTCGTTCGATATCACTTAATGCCTATGAATACTGTGAAGTAAGCAAGAGTTTCGTATTAAGCAATTCAATTTGTAAACGTCGAACAATCACTCAAATACAGAGCAAAGCATTCCTCATCACAGAATCTGAATTAACGATAAAATACCAGTTTACTGAGCGATTATCTTGATTCAGATCGAATCGAGATAAACATTGCATTACTTAAAATGATTTGTTCTTAGAATCCAGTTCAATTTGTATGAGAACGTGTGTGAATGCATCGTGTATGTAATATAGTAATTTTATTAATAATAGTATTGCAACAATTGCTCCTGATGATATAGAACATTAATATTTGATTTATGGATTTAGAATGGATCGTTATGAAAATTAAATGGAATATCTTGTATTCACAGTAATACCAAAATCCAGTGTGCCTAGCTTGACGAACGCTTGACGTAAACATTACGTCAATTCGAACGATTTTGAAACTAAAAATAATTCTAATTTATATTCGAAATGAGATTTTAAATTAATATTTGTGACATAACAGAAATATTATTAGACATTTATTTTCAAAACTCTCTTCATAGGTATCTATGGGTGATACTTATTGTGCTTTGCTCATAAATTCAAACCAAAATGCTGAAGGACAGTTGTATTTTCGATTCAAAAAAACTTTTTACTGGCGTTACATTTACTGGTACTGATACACGAGAAAGCCTGCGTCATTCCACAGCTGGGCAAAGGCCTCTCCCCATGACTTGCAGTTGTTTCGATCCACGACTAACGTGGACATTGGTTTAGTCCAGCTCCAACTAGGTCTGCTGTGACGCCTTATGGCTGTGTCAGGAGTCCAAAATTTTGGCCACAGCTCATTGGGCATGCGGCAGACGTTACGTTTACGTCAAGCATGCGTGCGAGACACTTAGTTCACATTGTTCTGGAAAGTGTTGAAATAGGTTAGTTCGATTTTTCGAGGTTGCCTACCTTATTTATTATTATTACCATATTTTTTGCAAATATTTGGAACATTAGGCAATGTTCCTTATATTAAATGATTATTAAATTAATAATTATTAAATTCCTGATTATTAAATCAGGTTTGCAATTTGTAGTTGCCGAATAGTCGCTACTCATAACATTAATAATACCAGCCTATTACTGTCAGTACATCCTGTGTGAAGTATCTTAGTTGTAGAACTTACTTTGTACAATATGTGTTAACTGACCACCCACTGTAGGGTAAAGGGCATACAGAGAACGCACGAGTATTATTTAGTACGCTTTGTTAACACAGGTTGGCGATTTCAGTCTTAGAATTACTAACACTTCGTCCGCGTGGATTTCGTACTTTTCCCTTCTAACTTTAACATCCCCTCCATCCCATTTAAAACGTCGTTTTGGAAATAATAAAAACCTTTAGCACTCAGGAATAATGTAGCTTTCCAACAGTGAAAAAAAAATAGAATTAGATCATTCGTTCCGGAGATTACGCCCTCCATACAAACTTACAAACAAATTTTACCTCTTTATAATATTAGTATAGATCCATACTAATATTATAAATGGGAAATTGTGTGTGTCTGTTTGTCCGTCTTTCACGGCAAAACGGAGCGACGAATTGACGTGATTTTTTAAGTAGAGATAGTTGAAGGGATGGAGAGAGACATAGTCTACTTTTTGTTTCTTTCCAACCACCCACTTCCTAACGCGAGCGAAGTCCAGGGCAAAAGCTAGTAATATTATAATATAATATTATATTAAATATCAATAGTAATATATACATATAGTATATAGATGAATCCTAGTTTCCTCACGATGTCTTTATTTACCAATGTCAGTGATGTCTAAGATAAACATCATTATCAATGTCATCATTTAAAAATATGTTTGCCGCATATAATCTGAAATAGTGTTGAAGGCTCCCAGGGCGCTAATCGCCCCAGAATCACAATGGAATGTTAAGATAAGTAATGCAGAACAACACAACCTCCAAGAGACTCCATACATCATTAATTATCTCATCCTACGGACAATCGATCAGTTATTGATCGATACTGATCTGGCATTTTCAGTCTTAAATAGTGTTGATGATTAAGGTTACATTCGTTTCAATGGGACCTAATGATTTTGATAATCTCTGTATTACCACAGTGACACGCAGCAACACGCCTGATTTCTCCGAAATGTTAAGCAGAGTACACTGAATTAACTTTGTATATTTTGTACCTAGTACTTTATTATAAATTTGTGTGACCACCCAACAATCGACCGAGTAGAGTATTCACTTAATACGCTCAGGCTACAAAACCAGGCAAGTGAGATTAGGACTCGCAACCTGGGGGTTCCGTCCCAATTCTCTGCCTGCCCACAGCCTAACTTGAGTAGTTGAGTCACACGTGACAAATATATACAGTTGAAAAAATATTTTAATAGAATAGAGAGTAGACCGATTCGAATGAAGTATAAATTTATTGTTACTTCAATGATTACGATCATGAATTTTTTGAATTAATATTTTCCTGTCTCTCATACATCGTTATATATAATTGTTGATGCTACAACTGAAATTGACAATTTGTAATCGCAAAAACTAATACGGTTATGTGAAATAACCACAAATTAACCAATCCTGGGGGAGCTTCTTGCCAAATTATACGCTAGGTCAACGGTAAGTACCCTATAGTTTTGAAAAGTGACATAGTCATGAAATAATGAGGCATATCTCTTTATTGCTTTGACTTAGAAGCTTAAAAGCCGTCTAAAGGGACCGCAAACTTGGTTATTTATATTAATTTCAATTTCGTACCTTCATCCGTACCTGGAAAAATGGGGTAGACAACGAAGAAGTCCTTTCGGGTCCTGTAAAAATGATCCTATAAGGTTTGTGGGTTTTTCCCCACTTACGGAACCCAAAAATATGAAGAGGATACAAATGTTATAAAAAAAAAATACTCAATGAATTACCCACAATAGACCACAGTACATGACAGACTAATCCAATCTGATCTCGAGTGGTAATCGATGGGTCAAAGATAGTCGAAAAAGATTTCTTTTTGTTCTCTGTTGCATCATATTATTTAGATCAACTTATATAATTGTAGTAAATCTATGTTCTCTGCTTACCAAACAATGGACAAACGGAAAGCTTTTGTTGTCTAGTCAGTTCAGACATTTATTGTTAAGTGAATTCGGGTTATTGACGGATATCCTATTCAGTGATTTGTCAGAAGTGAGAGGTTAAATTGCTTCCTGTAAAATTGAGTTATGAACTGCCAACGACCCTATTACTAAACCTCCAATGTGGCATGTGTCTGCATGTCAGCGGGCTGTATCTCATGAACAGTGATGGGTAGACAGTTGAAACGTTCATTGAGTGTATTTTATTGCCGCTCTAACAACAAATCATAACATTCAAATTAAATTTAAAATTAGAAGGTCGATATGTTCGTCGTTTTTTGCTCGATGGTACGGAACTTTTCGCGAATGAAGTCGACTCGCAGTCGGCCGATTTTTATTTTTCATATTTGTAGACGTTCAAAAGTGCCTTTCCTAATGGCCTTATTGAAATAAGTTGTTTGACTTTGAATTTACAGTACTTTTAATTTTTAAATATATTTTAACATGCTGCCAGCCTTTTGGGCACTTTTCCCATTGACGAATCGGATGAATCTTTCATGCCCTATGATTCTTTATTTTTTCGTTTCGTGTACATAATACCTAGTTTTTTTAAGTAAATTAATATGGCCTAATTAAAATAAATGAATCATTATTTATGTGTACCTATAATTAGCAAATCAAGACATCGATACTAGGTCTAACCATGCGCCTTCCCTCAGCAAAATTCCAGATGATGACAAATACCATGCCTGCCAAAGTCTTGTGACTAATCATATTCTGAGTATCTTCAAATGCCTATAATCTACTTATAAAGAACTGCAGCGTGGGAAGACACAAACCGCTTTTGTTTTAAACCTTTTCATCGGTGTGAACAAAGTTTAAAGTGTCGAAATCGCATTCACCATTATTTTGTTACGTTCAAATTTCACGTACTCTAGTAGTGACAGGTATCACTTGGCGCCTCTTTGAAACAATACGATTCATCAACTGGAACAATACCAGATGACATGATTGACAGAACACTATTGTAACACTTAGGCACATGACTTAGGTACAACATTATTGATCGTGTTCAGAAAGAATAGTGTTTACAAAGTATACTAATTGTAATCTGTGAATCTCTTTTTGTTTCGTTATATACCAAACAGTTGTACTCCTGGCCAGGTAAGACATATGCGTACTTCATATACCTTTGTTTTATTATTAAGGATGGGAAATTATAAAAAAAAACCATCCGTGTTCCGTCCTTGCCCTTTACGTTCCGGGGTTACGGTAACTCTTTCGAACATCCCGCAACCCCGGCAGGCTACGGTCTCGCAAATTCCCCGCGCGGAACACGACGTTCCTTTGACTCGTGCCTTGTCTCTGATCGCACGGCGAGCTACCTAGTGCTCGTTGCCCGTAAACCAGCGCCTAAGGTGGCCGGGAGTCTGCCTGCGACTCCCGACGCCCATGGCGTCTCCTGCCGCGGCTGGGACGTGAGGCTGGAATATTCTACTATATACTTCATATACCTTCTCTTCTTCGATCTTGCATACTCAATTTCTGTGTAAACGCATGACAAATAAATTATCTTTATCTCTACCTTTCTCTTGTTCTTCTTTCGCAACTGAGCCAATGTTGACTATTCTGCCAGCGTCATGTATGGTCGGTAGAGCAAGGCAACAATGACCACCTGTGTCGTAAAATACGGCGGGAATTTCTTATTAATCATTATTTGCATAAAATTAGTCACTCTTAGTCATCAACATCTCTTGTCCTCAACCCAAATTATTTGTGGTCGGCGCAGCACGTCTTCTTTTTTCTTATTTGACTTCATCTCACTCTTAACCTCCTTCCTAGCCATATCATCGTTCACACAATGCATCCATCGTTTCTATAACTAAAAACATGAAAAGTGTTATCAAAGGAATATATTATAGGGATCAACGTCCCTAAAAGCCTTACCACTTAGGTCGCTCTTTTTTTAGGCTATACCACGTCATAAATGTGAACTATCAAAGAACAAGATGTTGCCATATATGGACCTCGTTCCAGTAAAAGGCCTACTACATTATTTTATGGAGGTGCGTAGGAGTTCGAGGAAATACATTACAGTTTGATTAATTAAGTGTTTCTAAAGATTGCTACGTTTTTAATGGAGCGTGTAATTATACGGTATATGGGTAGTAAATACGATATAGTTAAGTCATCTAACCTTATGTGGACGATGTTTTAATCTTTTGATCAGGATAACTTGGGTTTTTGCTGCTGTATTGTGCTACCGTTGATTAAAGGTGATAATTGCGATAAATAAAAACAGTTTTGTTACTAGTCATCTCATTATTTTTGATTTGATAACACCAACAGTTTATGGTTTCATGTTTTGAACTATAGAAACTGCTTCCTCTTCATAACTCTGCCATGTCTCCTGCCCCAATCCCATCCCATTTCCTGTACATTGCGGGATAAAAATAATTATATTAGATCTCTTCGACTGTACCAGATACGCTAGGATTTAACCTCTATCTATTTATTTCGTGGTATCGTCTCAGAATCAAAATTTGATTTTCGTAATATTTTCTGATGTTTTAATAGTTATTATGGTATCAAGGGTGAAGACAAATCCAAGAAAGCAAAGATCATTGAAATAGGTCGAGCCGTTCTTGAGTTACAAATGGTGTAACTAACCCGAGTTTGTTTTATATATATAGAAGTTCACTAGCAACATAATAAAATACATATAAATAAATAAATAAATAATGCTGGACAATCCACACAGCATCATCTAGCCCCAAGCTAAGCAGAGCTTGTGTTATGGGTACTAAATGACTGATATACTTAATACAATACATTACATAGATAGATATTTATTATTATACATAGCAAATACCCAGAACACCCGGAACAAATATTTGTAGACCGTACAAACATTTGTCCCGAGGCGGGAATCGAACCCGCAACCTCTTGCGTTGCAGGCGGACTTTCGCCCGCTGCGCCACACAGGTCGTCAACAACAACAGTATTACTATTATTATATTATATATATACATACACAAATTATAGGTGTTTAAAAAAAGACATAGGACAGACTGTCACTGCATCAATAAACAAAACGCTTTTTTTCGAGTTAAGACCACTTAAACCTTTGATAGTTGTTGAAGTTTTTTGCTTGTGTATCATTTACTTTTGACTGACTCAAAAACTTATATTGCAATAGCAACTTATAAAAACCACAGGGATTTCCACCAAGTAATAACTCGAAGTTCACTAAAAACAACTGCGGTGTAGCGAATCAGAATAAATTCGTTGAAAACGATTGTGTTGATTCATCAGAAGAAACAGATCTTGTTTATTTGTTCTTCTAGTGCCGATTCACGAATGCGGTCAAGTCCCACATTTAGAGCATCCATAAGGAATGTTATTTAGCAAGTCTCCAAGTAACTCGGCTCAAGTGTCCAAGTGTTTCTTGTCAAATCTATATCAAATTTGACATTTCTGACATTATAACACCCACGCACCAATTATAGAAAAATAGCTTCAACGGGTTTCGTGAGAATATTGGTTTATCTTGATATCGCTAGGTAATAATGTCAAGCGTATCACTGTCACTGCCTGTACCTACAACATGGCTTTAGATGGCACTTGAATGGAAAACTGTTTCACAAACTGTCCTTGGAAATAACGATGTCTTAAACCATAGATATAGAGAAATCACACAAAATTTACCAGTCTGTAGAAAGAGACAAAGTGTCAGTACGCCCAATATCTGTCTCTTTGATTTGATAGACAACTACTGGCCGCACTTTCATTCTGTCTCCCTCACATTTTCTTGCCCGTATTTTTTCACAGCTGTACTTATAGGGACCGCTCATTCTTAAGTGACGGCACGATTGGCGCAGTGGCTGAGCGGCCGGCTGCTGCGCTGTGTGTCGCGAGTTCGATTCCCGCACGGAACAATTATTTATAGCCAGAACAACTATTTGTAGTTCAAATAGTTGTTCCGGGTCTGGCTGTTTGTGCATGTGAGTTTAAATGTTTGTAAACGCACCCATGATACAGGAGAAAGTAGTCAGGGGCAACGGTTTTTGTTAAAAAAAAGAAAAACTTATCTACATATTTTGATAATCGTACACAAAAACAAAATGGAGTCGGTTTTTTATGTTTCCGGCAAAGCTTAACACCCTACACATATTAATGAAATATAAGATTTAAAATGCAATAACAATCAACGTTAAACTATATAATTAACATGTTACAAGTGACTCCGACCATACTTAGACAATGTAATCCTCAAGTAACGCATTTAAGCACGCATAACATTACATTATTATGCAAGTCTATGAACACATACCTGACGCCATGATGCCATCGATCAAGCGGTCACTGGTCAGATGCGTATCTTACAATTGCTAAAGTAGCTTAACTAAATCAATTAGTACCTCATCAATGTAACTTTGGTTATTGAATACATGGAATTAATCAGTGCATATTTGCTTTTAACGTTTTTATACTCCATCTATCACTCTGTATGTACTAGCGATCGACAATTTGTTTTGGGTGTTCTGGGTATTTGCTATACAATGTATAAAAAAAATATCTGTCTATGTAATGTGTTAAGTATATCAGTTATCTAGTGCCCATAACACAAGCTCTGCTTAGCTTGAGGCTAGATGATGCGGTGTGGATATATTTTTGATTACATGAATTTTTGTTTTACCATCTTTCGTTAAAATGTAAACATTATGCGGACTACCGGTGGACTCACGAGCACGCTACAAAATGTTCCATAGTATTAAATATAACACACGTATATTGACCTATGTGTTTTTTTTTAATAGTCGTTCTGTACTAAGAAATACAGTCATATAGTTTCTGACGGGGACGTCAAGCGTCCCCATTCCAAAAATTTGGTAGGATTTCGACAATCTGTCCGCAGTGCAATGGACTCGTAGGCTGTGCCGCAACATTACGTTTTCCGCGAGGGTCGTTCAACGGCGGAGAATCTTAACACCGCGATTCAGAAATTGAACGCGAGGGTACAGCGCCATCTTGTGACGAATAAGGGAACGCACAGCGGGCTGTATGGGAAAAGCCCTCACAATAGGAACAAATCCGATATGTTATGTGTACGATAATTTTTGTTTCGTAAGTAAGTCGGTGGCTGTTCGCTTGGTTCATTTTATGGCACCGACTTCTACAACAATTAAAAATACTTGGTTATTTTACAACCTTTTGTGTTTGTTGTAAGACTCAAGCTTTTTTTTGGTGGTAAAATATTGCACACTTTGGTAAAATATTGCTTTTCCGTTAATCTGTCCAACGCTAATTGTTGACTTCATCGTTCGCAACCCGTGAAATACTTATTATGGAGTATGCCATCAGCCATATTAAGAATTTTCAAAATCGGTGGACAATTGGCGGAGAAATCTTTGAATATATATGAAATATAATACATAAAAATAAATAAAATACAGTATTAGAATTTATTATTATTTATTAATTTATTTATTTTATTCTAATTTTGTATTTTATTTTGTATTTTTAAATGTAATATTTTTATAGTGGTGTATGTGTGATTGTAATTGTATTACGTTATTGTGCTTTTTGAATTTAATGTATTTAATTCTGGAATAAATAATTTTAATTCCAATTGTAAATCGCATCCATCCATGTACCTATCAAACATAAATAATGTGCTCATCACCTTTAACACAGAATGCGTGGCATGTGGTCATCTCCCTGTAAGGCTCGTCCATGATGATCAAGTTGTAATAGTTCGACGAGTGTTTAGCTTGTCAATTGGATTGCGACAGTACTAAGACTAAGAGCATATCGTCTTCTCTCTCGCTCCCTCTCTCTTCTAGGTGTGTCTAGTGATTTGTGTTTTTAATTTAATGATGACACAATAACATCCACAATAGTTTACTTAATAAAGGGCTAAGGGCACGAAGAAATGGTTCCAGAAATAATTCACATCGCGGCGCTGCGCGGCCAACTTAGGATAATGTGACGGCGCGAGTCTTTTGTTTGTCTTCGGTTTTTAGAATCTCCTAGAAGCATCTACTCACCCTAATTGGTGCACTTGATTGTTGTGGGAGCAATTAGATACTGTTAATAAATGGTCGCGTTATAGTATGAATTTATACTAATATAATAAAACTGGAGAGATTGTTTGTTTTGAACGCCCTACACTCTGTAACTACAGACAGTTGGATTTTAATAAAATATTTTTGCATTTGATAACCCAATTCTTGAGGCTAATTAACTTTACGCTACAACACTTAGAAGCGGGTAAAACCATGGAGTATAGCTAGTTTTACCGTAAAAAATAGATGGAGCCTTCCAGCAGCGCATGGGTAACAAAAAGATTTGTAAACAACACGATCTCCACAATTACGCAGTCATCCAATTTATCTTCACAGCAAGCTTTTCCCAAAACTGATTCAAAAGCAATAACTTCAGCAAAACAAATGAGATCTTACAGAGACGACAGTAATAGTAATAAACTCCAGACCTTGCATTTTACACGTTCGTGCGTAAGGAATTGCGCGTACGCACGAACTGCATCAAAACATCATCAGAACACAATAGATCGACGAAATTCAAATTTCAATACATGATTGCGAAAATGGGCCAACACTAAGCAAACTTATCAAGTGTTTGATCAAACACTGGGATTGTACAATCACTCACAAAACTGTGTATTTATTAAAGCTATTTCTTTATTTTCTGTTGTGTTTGTCTATGTATGTTTGTACAAACATTATGGTATGCATCGTTGCATCTAATTAGATTTTTTAATTAATAAACAAAGAACTTTTGTTTGTTATCTCGGCGCAATACTTAAGGACTTTTGACATTAAACATAGATAATTTCGTTCTGTCGTTTAGATCTGATGAGGAGCCTCGATTTAAACTAACTGTTATAACATAACATCATCATAACTGTTTTCCCCGAAGGGTTAGGCAGAGATGCACCTAAACTATACCCACATTTCGCCAGTTTTGTCCATGTAAAGTACCATGTAAAAAGGGGCGAGCCTATTGCCATTCATCACGTACAAGTTAAGACTTCAGGCTGCTACTGAAAAAATCCTGTTAGAAAATCCCTAATAGTACTTTGCCTGGCCTGGGAGTAGAACCCAAGATCTCGTGCTCAGCAGTAGAGCTTCCGCACCACTAGACAACGAGGCCCTAACTGACTAATCACTACACACACCCACATATTCAGCCACACCACACATACCCAGCCCTTGTTTACATACATTTTAATAAGTGTTAAGTACTTATGTATGTGAAACTAAGTTTTATACTTAACCAAACTCTAACAAAGTGCAGTAAATTGTCAATTAAGTGTAAAAGGAAGGCACCTGCGTCCTAACACAGTTTTTAACTAGTACAGACACAGACGTTCACTCTATCTCAAATAATGCATTGCGTTGTACTTCGTATTATGGCGTTTTTGTATGTTTATAAATAAATAATGCTGGACAATCCACACAGCATCATCTAGCCCCAAGCTAAGCAGAGCTTGTGTTATGGGTACTAGATGACTGATATACGTAATACAATACATAACATAGATAGATATTTTTATTATACATAGCAAATACCCAGAACACCCGGAACAAATATTTGTAGATTGTACAAACATTTGTCCCAAGGCGGGAATCGAACCCGCAACCTCTTGCGTCGCAGGCGGACCTTCGCACACTGCGCCACATCAGTCGTCAATTTGACTGAAATGGACAAATTGTATTTGGCTTTTGCTGATAATAAAGATCATTATTACTTCTAGTCGACTAATTGTTATGTTTTCTAAACACCACGTAATTCAAATAGATTGGACTATTCTGCCGTAAACAAAAGCAACATAAAAATAGACGTATCACTCCTAACAAGAAA
The DNA here is from genome assembly GCA_905147745.2 of Phlogophora meticulosa. NCBI lineage: Eukaryota > Metazoa > Arthropoda > Insecta > Lepidoptera > Noctuidae > Phlogophora > Phlogophora meticulosa. The sequence goes on from LR990529.1 coordinate 17,448,559, forward strand.
ACGTCAAATCGAAAAGTACAAAGCCTATAAAACTATGCCGCCTATTGCGACACCGTTTAAAGCTCTTAAAGTAATTATTTGGAAAGAGGAGTTTTCAATTCTACAATTGTGTACCCACGATTACATTAAATACACCACTCTTATCTAGGTACCTACTGTCACAAAAGCCTGGTATCGATGTCAGACCAAACGAGATCAATACTTCATGAGCGCTACTCAGCTGTCTATAGAGCACTAACATAATAATCAGCTTGCGATCTCGATCACCAAGAAATCAATTTGACGTATTCACACAATTGACAGCGCTTATCGTCGATCTGCATCGATGCCGCGGGGTACAGCTGTACAAGATGTGCTGATTAAGAAATGTAGGCGAGTCAAGTTTGTTTAAGTGATTTAGAGCGATGATTTTAGTCGTTAAGTGAATTAAATTTACTAAGGTAATTTGATTAGTATTACTATTCTCTCAAATTCAAGATAGCTAGTTAATTTCCATATGTACAACTATACCATAAAACTAACTACTATATACATAATATATTTACAAAAAAAAAAAAACAAAGCCAACCAGGACACTCAGGCGTCAAAGTATTCCTCCGCATTGCTGTCATCGGGAAACGTGCCCAAAAGACTGGCAGCATTGCCACGTTGGATGGCAATACTGATTCTTTGGGCAAAGAATGAGCCAGCCCTCTGGTCACGCGAAGTGTCGATCAGACGTCGAGAAATTTCTTTATAAAGATGACGTGCACTGGGACCCCATGACCCGAGCGTTTCAACCCCAAACGGCTTAAAACTGTAGTTACCAATAAGGTTACAGTCGTGTTTGCGCCGTTTGAGGGTCTCAGCACCCGCCGCGGCAGCGCCAGCACAGCCTGCCGAGCTTGAAACATGAAATGGCGCAAGGGTATCGACGCAGGTTGCGTCCCACACCAAAGGCCTACCCATCTTCCAAGGCAACAAAGTCATGCCGCCTGGTCTCTTACCATCGTCTCGTACCAAGCCGTTAGGTTCTAATACCGCTGGTACGCCGGCGATGCCAAGAGCTCGACGAATAATGTCATTGATGCTGGCGTGCCGTGCTATGCGTCCTGCGCTCCTGTAACAGAACAGGCCATGGTGCCCGAAACTGTCGACCGCTTCACCACAGTGACACCGATGAGGAGCAGCACAAGGTTGAAATGCCCGGGTCATGGGGTCCGAGAGCACGTCATCTTTATAAAGAAATTTCTCGACGTCTGATCGACACTTCGCGTGACCAGAGGGCTGGCTCATTCTTTGCCCAAAGAATTTGATTAGTTAAGTTTTTCCTTTAACTTGTTTGACTTTAAGTACATATATACATAAACTCACGCCTTCTTCTCATGGGAAACAGGCAGAAACAACAAAACGTATGTAAGGATCGTAAGCACCCACGTGTTTACGATCCTTACTCCTCTTTTTTCGTTTATGAGTCATACATCTGGCCATACACGTATACCAGTTGCGTGTACTACGCACCTGATCTTTCTTAGGAATATGACAAATAAGGTCAATGTATGTCCTTTAATAGCGTCAGCTCCTGGCTTTACCACTGACATCTGCCATACAAACACCTTTTGTTAGTTGCCTTTAATTCTTACTTCATTTTATTTTTCTTTAAGTGTAACGATTTAAAACCAATTACAATAATTAAAGACACAGATTACACATATTACAATAGAACAACATAAATATAAAATTGTGGTTAATAAATATCACGGCAACAATAAGTTAACAACACTGTCATGAATCTCTCGCACAGTACCTACTTCTGACATGCCAATAGAATCTTCGTGCATTCATCTTCAAACAGATCACTAGTCGGATTAGAATACAAGAGATCATTAAGTGCGACCAGAGTGCGTGGTATAAGGGACTTAGCACACACAACACGGCAACATTGTTGGACATTTATGGATGTACTTACGAATTTAATCAAGTTTATGTGACTAGATTTCCTTTAGGAGTTGAGGAGAAGACTTGTAGGTACTGAAAGGCGTACACTTGGGAGTACCACATCACCGGACCGGGTCGAAAGATTACAACTATTTATGGAAGGGCTGCCCTGATTTCATTGTTTTTATTTAGAACACGTCTTTACATCAGCGCATTAAAAACTCCATCTGCTACGCCCAAAGGCAGTGTTTTCCATCCCTCTACTCCGAGTAGAAACACAAAAACTAACTCAGAGACCGCAGTCTCATTTAAGTTCCAGACATTGTCTTGGTCAGATCATGTGAGGACCATACAGATTAGTGCCTGATATTGTCTTTTGAGATAAGAACCACACAGATAACAGTAACCTGTGCAATCAGTATTGTAGCTTAACTCAATCCTTAAGATGATGGTAACCATCTCAATGATCTCAGATATAAAGCCTAGGTAGTTAGCAAACATGTTATTTAAAAAAATGAGTAAATTAAAATGCATGAAACAGGATATGTCTAATTTACTGTGAATAATTGTGTCTATTTTCGTTTTTAAATGGGGTTTTCATGTTTTTTGCTTACGTGAGAATTTGAGACTAGTCCTTATTGTATTTAAATGCCGCTATTTTAATAAAATTGTAGACATACTAACCAAAGTAAGGCGCAGTTTCAACGAAAATTAGGAGGCAGTGATTGCGAAGCTTAGTTTTTTTGCAGATTTTGGAATATATGTCTGTTTGTCTAGTTGTGGACTATTGCAACACAGAGCCGATTAAACGCACAGATACCTAGAATATCTCAATGTTCAATTCTTTATTGCATTCCATATGTATTGCATACATGGTATAACAAAGTGGAAAAATAACCAAAATGGACCCTGTCGGGCACAGCAAAATGAGGACAGAGAACATTTTATATTTCAGCCTTATTTTGTCTCACTAAGACAATATTATATTCCAAAGAGTTCAATGACCGCAGCACAATCATTGATAGTCCTTCACTTCAATTAACCTCTATCACGTTAAATGATCCCAAACAATAATTGCACTACCTACTAAAATAAAAATATACAAAAATATATTATAAAAACGCGCATCACAAATCAAATTTCACGTTCACCGGACGAAGGGCGGTGGCGTAAATAGGGTGTCCAAGCTATCAGGACACGGATCTCCTAAGAAACAAACGGTCCGTTTCCTAACATCCGCACCAAATTTGAGGTCACCCGAATCCGCGAATAATGGAACAATTAAACTCTTGCGCAAGTCATTGACAATAACGCTAGGCGTTCCACGCGTTTGACCTTTGAGGGAAAAAAATCAGACTATGTAGTACGACCTAGTTTAAAGTAAAGTTCATGATTATATTTGCAGTTAGTATTAAGTAAGCGGAAGAAATACATAATTGTAGCGTATTCTGAAGTTTAAACTGTGGATTGAATATTATTCGTGTTAATCTTGGCATCACTCATGATTTGCTGTGATCTTTTAGGTATAAAATAGAATCCAATCGTCATCAATTGGATCATCAAGAGACTCAATCTATAAATTACTGAAAAAAAAATCAATGGGTAAATTACTCCTAAGAACACTTAAGTCTCCCACTCTAACTCCTACATAAGACGTACACTGTGGTCCCTTGACCACAGTGTACGTCAAACTCTCTAGTGTCAAACTTGGAGGAGGCCTTTCCCTCCTCCAAGTTTCCCAGTACGTACCAGATCATCTGTCCACCTTGTGGTAAACCTTCCAATATCATGCCTACCGGTACACTACCTTTCCACCCCATTAGCCATCCGCCTGCTGGTAATTAAGTCGGACAATACTTCTGGCTATGTCAAGCTACTATACTTTGGTTCTTTTGCGGATCTGTTCATTTCTGTTTCTATTAAGCAGGTAAACTCCAATCATAGCCGTCTCCATGGCCCTTTTTGTGACTTCTAGCCTTCAGATGAGACCCATTCTGAGCGAAGAAGTTTGCAATACCTACGTTTTATCAGCACGATAAAATAATAACCGTTTTTATTTTTTCCTCAAACACAATATTTAGTTTCAATGTGAACAGTGTAATGTCAGACGATATAAATAATCGCGTCTTTCACACCTTTAACCTTACAACAATGAGGTCGAACATATGATTACAAAAAAAATATTATTTTTTAATGTCTTCGTGTCTCTTGTTGTTGTTAAAAGTTCACACAGTAATCGTTATCATATCCACTGAGCGGTGTTTACGCTTTTATTAACAAAATTGTTGATATTTCAAGGACCTGTGACTTCTCAGCTAATAATAGTTCAATGGCAATACCTTAACCTTTTTTTAAATGATATCCTGGCACCATTATAACGCAAGTGAACAAAACGTAGTTGCCGTGGCCTGGCAATTTTTAAAACCTAAAACTCTATAACAGATATTTTGACTAAAAAGGTTGACTTATAAAACTATCTCTGACTGGTTAGTCAGTCAAGATATTCACGGAGCTAACTGCCCAGGGTTGGCCAGACGTACGTACAGTGCAGGTATAGTATAAACTCATCGCGGCAACTTAATTTAATTTTACTTTTTTTATTATTTAATAAAAAATCTAATGATGCAATTATTGTCACTGACGTTCTTTTGCCATAAAACCTTTTTATAAGTACTCAATGCTTGTTAGTTTGACTTTTTTTAAAGATGTCATCTTCTCCTTTTTTCTTACGATTTCAAAATAATTACTTTGTCAATATATTACGTAATCATTGTAATTTTACAGTCTGTAAGTAGACTGTATAAATACCCACCTCCGTCATCCTCATTCTTTAAATTATTTTTAGACTGTACATAATTTATAGTGGCAATTTGGATGAATCAATAAAGTATCTGGATATTTGGATGTATCAATATGGTCACCCTACTTTATTGACCTGTCAGTTGACCCTGACTGGCAGCTGATTAACAAGCGATATCCGAAGCATCCGACTTTTGTTCCACGAGTAGTATTGAATTAATTAACTAGATCTTAGTACTAAGTAGCTACAATCAGGTATCTGTGGTGATTCATCGCCTTGTCACATTTTAAGCAAACTGATAGATGATGGGATGATGGTGATATGAAAAACTGATATAAGTAATCACTTTGTAACATACTTTTGTCTGAATTTCGTGAATTCTCAACAATTAATTCTGACATTTATAAACATTTTGGTTCTCAAAAATTAATCACAAATTCATGAGCGCGCGACTCCTTAAAAAGAAGAATGATTCATTTAGTGATTATCTCAGAATCTTTTCACACGAGAACTTAATCGTTCTTTTTATGTGACTTAAAATTCACCTCAAAGCAATCTACGCTTTTTCGCTAAGGATGAAGTCTATTAGCAGTGTTCGATTACCAGGTCGGTTAAAGTGTTATTGGGTTTTCCCATTAAGAATTTCTCAGTGGTAGCCTGGAGATTTGCCACCAACCGTACCATTGGACTGTGTACTATAGATACACTTTGGTCTAAACCTTCAAAATCCAGGCGTGATATTACTGTGTCAATTTCTCAGTGGTATCCCGGAGTCAAAAGGCATACTTCCTAATACTAAGGACATCGTGTTTCGTCATTTTCGTCCCATAACGTAGTACACCCGTTTACAACGAAACATAAATAATACTCTTTAATGTTTATCAAAAAAATTACAAATTATAACTTTAAGAGCTACACAGGGTGTTACAACGGTCGGTCTTATCGCTAAAAGCGATCTCTTACGTACAACCTTTTAATGGACTTGATAAAGAAAGAGAAAGATATGTTGGTAGTTTGTGGTGTACTAAATAAACTACACATTTGCCTAACCCTTCTTGGAACATAGGCGTAATGGTTATATTGGTGTCAGTGCTAATACCATTAGGAACCACTAAAACAGATTACACACTACAATTTCACCTTGTACCTTATTTGCCTCGTCAGGAGATAAAACAAATAAATCAGCTCCGCGTCCTGTTCAAACAATGGCAGTGCGGCGCGGTTCAGTTCCCGGTCAAGGCAACACGTCACTCACAAACAAGAAAAATGGATGATTCCGATTTGAATTATGGATATAGTTTGTTTCTATAAGTATTCAGTTTAGCACAATGGTACAAGGATTTGTGGTACGCATTGTGTCTGACAAATAACTTATTAAGCTTGCAGCCTCATTAGCTTACGAGTAACAAACTGCAGACAGCATAGGGATGATACCTGGGTAATAAAATGTATGTACATATAGTCCATCAGTTAGATAATAAAAAAAACTTTCTTTTTTGTTTTTATTTTTAAATACTTAGGTTTAACACACACAAAGCTGGGGAGTGGGGACTCGCTACGTCACATGTAGGTATCAAATCTACATACGCTTGAGTCATGCTAAATTTTTTACTCAATATATTGACAAAATCTTTTGTTCACGTAAAAAAAGAAATAAAACATGTCCAATTTTTTTTAATAATCTACGTGACGAACAAAAAAATATTTTTGATCAACATCCCTATTCAGTGGGTAGGGCTTCAGTCTAAGAGATTGGAATAAGTCTCGTAAAGATTATATGAAAGAAGATTTCTCCCACGACTTCATAAATAGTATGAGATTTATATCTCTGTTTGATGTCACCTACAACATAGCTCTTAATCTCTAAAATGTCGGAGAAACCGCAAGGGTTCTTAGGAGTGTAGGTGAACGGAACTTTTTTTTATGTCCTTGATAGGTATCCTCCGGGTAGGTACTCCTCACCTAGCACGCCAGCGGATGAAAAAAGAAAAAAGAACTTTCTGGAACGAAAACTATCACCAAATTTATAAGACACACTGTTACATTGTTACAGTACAGAAGTGGGGTCCCTAAGTTGGGGAGTTAGTTCCGCCACTTCTTCTTCCCAGCAAACAAACTAGGAAGCGGTGAAGGGTAGGCGTTTTGGAGGACTGTCTGTGACTGTTTTATAAACGTTTTAACTTTCGAAAAGTGCTGATTCTCAGCCTAATTTAAATAAATGAATTTTGATTTTGGTTAACTGCTATGAAAACAATCATAACAGTTAACACTTTGTCTCATTAATTTGTGTTTTTGTTTTTTTTAACTCCTGTATATTTTTCAAACGCCAATCACTTGAGTTGTGTTTAATTTGTGACGCGTTGATTAGTTCTTTGTTATCGCTGTCTCCCTCTTTGATTTTTCTATTGTTATTATTTCCCTCGTCATTCTCTTCCTCATTTCTCTAATAGTATATTGGAAGTTCTAAGTATTTTTGTACTTGCAATTACGATTCTATTTCTTATTCATATATTGATATTTAACGATTTCCTATGCATATTTTTAACTTTCATTTTATGTACAAAAAGCCATGCTTGGTGTGAACCCTTGGTTAGACCAAATGCCACCAAAAACTTTCAAGTATTTTTACACGCTTTATATTATTTTCACTTGTATGTTTGTTTGTAACCGACTCCTTAGGACGCGATTTTGACCCACTTTAAACGGCCAGATTTTATTCAAATTCTGCACACCTGTCAAAGACCGATGACAGTGCAATAATTCGATTAAAGAATTATAGTTTAAAAAACTAAAAAACATGCTTTCATAGAAAATTCAACTAAAAAATGAAAAAATAAATAATTAAAAAAAAGAACTAAAAAATTGGCTTTTGTAGAAAATCGAAATAAAAAATAGAAAATAAAATTTAAATTAGGGTAAATAAGAAACAAATGTATATAAATGGAAAAAAGCGTGGGGTGCATAGTGTTAATATTGAAGAATACGCGCCGATACGTGTAGCCCACTGTGAATGATAGTAACCATGGAAAAATAGAAAATATTTATAGCTCTCAGCACACCTAGTCCAAAATAATATTAAGCGTGATCAAGTCAATAATCACATCATTATATCTCCACAATTCAGTACAAAACGACCAATTTAAACCAATTCGGTAGTAAATGGTACTTGAACAATTACCTACGTAATTGTAGTAAATGCTAGTGTATCGCAATTGTAGCCATTTTTTATTCCATGTCGACATGGTATGGGAACATCCTTCAGATGTACCATTAGATTAGCTGATCGTGTAACCACTTTGGGCTCTGCTTACCTTATTGGTGCAATAGCGTGAATATTTTGGCAAGAGCAGTACTTAAGGTAGGTACAGTATGACAATAGGTATGGTTTTGAAGATCACAGCATTTACACATTGCTTAAACTAAGTTAAGGTTTTTAGATTGTGCGAGATTCTTTCGTGACCCACAGTATAAGAATGAGAATATGAATGAATCCAAGACTTAACCTGATTTAAATGCTAACAAAAAAAAAAGTGGGCCAGGTACTAGAGAAAGTTCAACTGGTCTTAAACTAAGAAAACTCCTGTGCTATAAGCACCAGTTCGAATATATAGATTATCCAGTATATAGCATCGTCACAACCATTTATTCTTACTGTGGTATTAATCAACTCAGGAAATATTATGGGATGCAAAATAGGAACTCCAAGCTATCACTAGGAAACATACTACTAATATACAAGGGCATTATGAACTTAACCTGGACCCATGGAGTTCTGTTGCTGCAAATTCTAACCTGGAAATACTACACAGATTCCAATGAAAACTCTTGAGAACTATAAGTAATGCTCCTTGGTATATATCCAACCTAAGTTGCACCATTCTTAGTGCACATCACGTTGGCTATGAAGATGATAGTAATTCCCACAATAAAGGAAGAAATAATAAAAACGATGCCTAAATATGACAACGAACGAGGAAAATGTCCTTGGACTTCTGGCAGTATTATTAATATTTCCAGTTTTCTTAGAGAACCTTTCAGAAAGCCAACGTTCAGCCTTATATGCCCAGATAAAAGCCTTTAAAACATTAAGTGTATACGCATTTTGATACCATTGTTATACTATCACTACTTATGGTTCTCATATGCAAACAGGCCATATCATCGCTTAGCTATGTAAACAGAGATTCTCGCAATGCCTTGCTTTGAAATTATGACTTTGTCCACTACTACTACTATAGTCTAGTTTAATATAGCTGTGCACAAATGTAAACAAAATAATACAGTAAACTTACAACGATAGACAAATATAGTCAAAGTCAAATAATTTATTTTAATTAGACCATTAAAAAGGCACTTTTTAATGATGATCAAATTTATAGTTAAATAAAATATAAAGGGGAATCTAGTGGCCCCTTCTACAAGATATTTTCTTCTGGAGAAGAATTGACAAGAAGTCTTTTTTTCTTTCGAAATTGCACCTCACTGTTTGTCTCTGCCTCACCCAAAGGTTAAATTATATGTCTGTTAGAATAATATGTCTATGGCATTAAATCCGCCTCTGTACATTTGTGTACTTAAAGTATTTAATAAATAAACATCTTTAACTACTAACTCTATTATCTGATAGTTATTTACAATATTTAATATACAATAATCAGTTAATTGTTTATTATGCCAAAACGAAGTACCTAGAATAAAAACTACTATAATCGATATATAAATGGTTAGCACTTCACCGACGACTTCGTCCGCGTGGATATCGCACTTTTCACGTCGAACTTTAACATCTTACATAACAACACTTCCATACCGTTATGAGCGTAGTTTTGAAAATAAAATAAAACCTATGTTAAAAAGGTAAAGTAAAGTATACAGTCTATTACTATCCCACTGCAGGGCAAAGCTCTCTTCTCATACAGAGAAGGCATGAGCATTAATCACCACGCTTGCTCAAGACGGGTTGGCGATTTCAGACTTATATTAATTATATAAATCCAGGTTTCCTTACGATGTTTTCCTTCACCGATGTCAGTGATGTCCAAGATATACTTAGAAAGTACATATGAATTGAAAATCTCACATTGCTACTTGCCCAGGTTTGAACCCACAACCTCGTACACAAGAGGCGAGGCCTAAACCACTGGGCCATTTTTTTTTTGTTAAGCCTATGTTACTCGCTGGTAATATTGCATTCCATAGGTGAAAGAATTTCGAAATTGGTTAAGAAATTTTTGAGTTTATCCATTACAAACAAACTAATTTTTCGTCTTTATAATATTACTTAAGATGTACTTAGACTTCTGGCGTATATCTCAGTGTCACCACTCATAAAGACTATTTTATTTTCCATGTTTACAATTTCGGAAACTCATATCAATACCTACTGTAGTTACTGTCATACAGTGTACTTCTCACGCCAACAGCAGGGTTTCAAAACGAACACATAGAAGTTACGTTACTTATGTTGATAATTAATGTTTTAATACTGTTTACGACATCTATGGGAAATATCCATGGGATGCAGGGAAAGTGTACCAGATGCTTATCTTCCTCTGTATGTTGTTAAAGAACTTGGTGAAATAGATTTATGGTAAGTATGTGCTTCATAGATTACAGAACAATGATGTGACTGCCTCGTTTGTGTATGCGGTTCTGGGTTCGATTCGCAGGTAAGTCAAAATCATGTTGGTTTTTTCCGTCAGAAACTCGACCCCGTCGAAAGTCGGTATTGGGTTCGTTAGTTAGTTCGCCCCCTTTTATACAACTGGCAAAATGCGGTCAACTATGTTTAGTTTCCCTCTGTCTGCCTAACCCTTCGGACAATATAGGCTCGATGTTATCTTATTATATTTTTCGGGAGGGAAGGCAGAGACGTGTACTTTTTTTACATTTAATTTTTTCACTAAATCCCGCTGAACTTTTCTGATTAATATCGTTGCGGTATCCAAGGCAGTTAATCGTTTCACCGGGACTCGTTGGGCTTCATCGTCTCGACGCTTTTCTGGTGGTCGCCACTGGTTTTCAGGAGTTTCAGTGGTTTAAATAAAAGGGAAGGGAAATATTGTGATAAAAAAGGATGTTCACATCTACATTTCGCCATGTTTAAGTCCCGTGTAACAGAAAGCATGCGTCTTGCAAGAAAAAATAGTTAGATTATTCCATAATAGTCCTATTAGAATGGTTGTACACAAAATTATCAATTTCCGTGCGTTAACAAGCCCAAGACAGGGTCATTAAGTAAACCAGACCCTGAAAGTTGAAATTATCGACTCAAGTAATATGGATTCTTAAGAACTATAAAATTATAGATATTACACAACTATAATTTCTAGGTCGACATGGCAATCATTCATTACATATATATATCCTAACATCCTAACCAATTTAAGCATTACAAATAATAGAATTACAGTTAAAATATAAAACTACAAAATTACAATAAATTGTTCTAAAAATCCATGTAATTGATAATTCGTAGTTAACAATCACTTTGTGGATAATGACGGTGGTATCATTAAATAATTCAAAATAAACGGAGGTAGTCATAAATCATTGCGGTGATACGCGATCGTGGTCGTGAATATGCGTACACGCAGCTCAAGTGGACATGGAGTATGTTTGAGTTAGAAGGGGTGATATACATTTTGAGGTAAACAATGTGAATACTGGAAATTTAGAGTGAAATATGTATAAATAAAAATGTTTATTTCAGACTCCTTCAGTCCATCCAAATTAACTATCTTAAGACTAAGTTAGTAGCAGTTATAATGATTTAAAATTAAAATTAAATTGAAAATAAATATTGAGTAAAAATGAAAATGAAAATAACTTGTACAAAAATAAATTAAATTGAAATTGATAAGATGAACCAATGCAAATACATTATTAATAAACAAAAGTATTATTTATACAAATTTAAATGATAATCAATTTTAATAGTTTAATCAACAAGGGACCGTGAACTCCTAGTCAGCATTAATTTCTTCTTGGGTAGGTATCTTTCTAGTTTTTAAAACATTCAAGTGAAAAATGTCTGAAAAGTTCTTTTTACTTAAATAAATAAATGTCTTCATTTTAATAACTAAACGTTACCTACCTTTATGAAGATGTGTGGACAAAAATGGCAGAAATCTCCCGACGTTAGAAGCAATTTAAGGTAATATATTTACTAGGATTTCCCGCAGGATAGGTAAAAACTTCATCAACACAGGTCATTTTGTCAGTGAATCTGCAATCTGCTTTATCGCTCCCAGCCTTCGTTCAACAGTAGGCGACACGGATCCTGAACTCTGGACGTAGTAACTTAGTGGTGATAAATTCGCGCATAGGCACTAAAATAGACTTTTGAGCTATATATATGTATGTCTATACATAGATTTGATGAAAGTGTCCACTGAGTTATAATGTGGCAACTATTATTTTATGCCTTGTAGAGATATCTATAGGATAATCTAAAGAAGTGTTTAAGTATCACGATCACACAGATTTCCTAAACAACTCATTGCAAAATGACAAATCTAGTCTAGATTTTAAAATTTGCATTAAAACTAACATTATGATTTAAGGTTAATTTATGGCCGTTGAAACTTTTAACCAATTTCGGACACTAATGACGAAATATCGCGATGACAACTTGATAGATTTGTCTACTTATTTGTAACAACCACTTATACTACTTAGCACTCGCCCGCGACTTCGCCCGCGTGAATTTCGCATTTTTAACATCGCCTCCACCCCCTAGGGTAGTTTCAAAAATAAAATATATCCTATGTTACTCGCTGATAGTGTGGTGACTTCATGTAGGTGAAAGAACTTTTTACACCGGTAAAGAAGTTTTTGAGCATTTCCATTACAAACAAACAATCAAGTTTTTCCTCTTTATAATATTAGTTTAGAAAACACGGTGGCGAATACAATGTCTCTTCTATTGATCTTGATCTATGTTACATTTTGTAAGCGCAGACGCACCTCTATTATTTACGCGGGAATCTTGTTATTGTCACCCATTAAAAAACAATGCCAACATAAAATGAACTTTAACTCTCTAAAAACAGCGTCAGTTTTAGTTTGAGACATAACGTGTTACTGCGTGTGATTGCTAACTCATTTTAAGTAAGTATTAAAGATATAAACTGCACCTACGTATGTTATTTGGGATCCATAAAACAACATTTATACTTAAGTGTTTATGCAAGAACTGGTCAGATGACGTTGTTGATCCGTAGTTATCTAAAACTGTGTGACTGGGTTGTTAGGACCGATCGCTCGCGGTATCAAGGAAAGAAAGAAGAAGTTTTTCGCTTCATCGTCATCATGACCACTGGAAGTCGACCATTGCTGGACATAAACCTGCCCCAAACAAAAGACCAGCGCTGCTTGCATCCAACAGATTTCCTCAACCTCACTCTAGGATCATCGGAAGTCGGTCCACAGTTCACATTGCTGGGGAGTTTGTTCCGCCACTTCTTCTTTCAAAAGGTGCTGATTCTCAGCCCAATTTGAATAAATGAATTTTGATTTTGACATTGTGTAGGACTCATCGTCTTATTATTACGTTAAGTATGTCAAATCTCAGACTACACTGTGCGTGCAATGTGTATAAAATGGGGTACAAAGTTATCTCTTAATGTATATATTAATCTATGTAAGCATTAGAGCCTGGAGTCCAGACTTGTGTCCCGGTTGATGGCAATAAGCTCGCCCCCTATCACATGGGATTCAAACATAACTGGTGAAATGTGGGTGTTACTATAGGTGCCCCTCTGCCCAACCCTTCGGAGAATACAGGCGTGATGTTATGTTTTTAGTTAAGTTTTGGAACATTACAATAGACTGATAGTCGTTTAAGTATGTAGTCAGTAGTCAGTAGAATCTATGCAATGCTACGTTCCTTAAATATAAATCTTCTTATGACATTGAACGGTAGCGAATTAGGAACATTAAGAAACACCCATTAATTTCTGAATGGAAACTTTGCACACTGTAAACTCAGTGTGCATAATTTTTCCATAATGCTGGGAAAAAATGGTTTACCCAATCAATAATGCATTAATGGGCTGTATCAAAGTTATATATAGGACATACACTGAGCTTATTGGTGATGTTCTTCAGAAAGGTTAGATGCGTAGTACTCGCAACCCGCGCGGCGTGTGTGTATGACCTGATGTACATATGTACATAAACAAAGCAAAAGGAGTATAAATAAATAAATAATGTTGGATAATCCACATAGCATCATCTAGCCCCAAGCTAAGCAGAGCTTGTGTTATGGGTACTAGATGACTGATATACTTAATACAATGCATTACATAGATAGATATTTTTTATTATACATAGCAAACACCCAGAACACCTGGAACCAATTTTTGTAGATCGTACAAACATTTGTCCCAAGGCGGGTATCGAACCCGCAACCTCCAGCGTCGCAGGCGAACCTTCGCCCACGGCGCCACTTAGGTCGTCAAAAGTAAGTAAAGTAGTATGGAAGGATCTAAGTAGGTAGTTTCCGCCTACTACCACTAGTGATCAAAATTATCATTCGCTTTGTTGTTAACGACAGTAGTCGTTAAAAATAGATAATATTTGTAAGTTTTTTTTTAGGAAAATTCAAGGCTTCATTGAGAAACGAGCATTTTGTCGGCACGGTTGGCGCACTGGCTGAGCGATTGACTGCTGCACTGCGTGTAGGGACAAATATCTGTATGGCCTACATGTGGTTGTTCCGAGTCTGGCTGTTTGTAAATGTGAATTTGAATCTTTATATTTATTTTTGTTGAACGCAGGACAATGTTACTATATTCTTTTACTGTTTAATAGTTCTTTATTTTTGTGTATGTTTCTTCTACTATCCTTATTTTTATGTTATTGACATGATCCTCTCATTACATTGTATGAATGAGTTGTATTGATATAATTCAGCATTGCACATGTCAGCGGGCACGCCCTTGGACTGCCTTGGAGGCTTTTTATGTATTCAGTTTAGCAGGCTTTGCTTGAGTTAATTGTCGATTTTGGTATATATAACTTTTTATTTATTTATTTTGGCATATTGGTGTGTGCTAGCTAACATGTAGCAAATTATTTAATTGAATGACGTATAAAGATGATTGACATAATTATTATTTTTTGACATAATATGTTGTATAGCTTCAGGTTCTTCAAACCTATCAGACAGACGTGTTGCTGGGGAGTTTGTTCCTCCACTTCTTCTTCCCAGCAAAAACACTAGGAAGTGGTGTAGGGTGGGCGTTTTGGGGGATTGTCTTATGTAAACGTCTTTGACGTTCAAAAAGTGCTGATTCTCAGCCTAATTTAAATAAATGAATTTTGATTTTGATTTTGATAATGGCACCGAAACAGGCAAAATTCTGAGTCTGGGGCAAGGTTTAAAAAAAACAAAATTATGTGGAGATTATTTCCCTTCAGTGCTAAAGGTATACGACTTGCTTGGTTTACCTTATTAATATGTAGCATTATATACCAGTATTCACTTTAGTCTTCGTTTAGTTAATATAGTTTTCACATAAATATTATTATTTTTGTAACTACTCCTGTCGTGATTATTATTTTTCATCATGGTTTTCGATATTCAGTATTGTCATTGTGTGCCTCAGTCTGTGCTAAATAAATGTTTTTTTCTTTCTTTTCTTTCTTTCTTCTATCTGTTATCCGTACGTAACTTCTTAGTTGATTAATAGTTGAATGTCAATTTCAAATTTATTGCCAGGCTAGTAATGCAGTATACAAATCTGTTATGATGGATTAGATGTATCTCATGTAACTTTCAAGATCTCCCACAGTCAACTGCTCATCTTGTTTTCTACTGCCTAGCGACGGTCTTTTGGTTTTCCTGATGAATCAGACAAGTACCTGAGGATCAGATAAATCATTGGGAATTCAAGATCTCGAGGCTAGCGCAACAACATCACTAGACAAAGGCCAATTTTCGGCGCAATTGGTCATAAGAACGTCGAGTCGGGTCAGCTTATTACCACTCCATACAATAGAGCTAGGAAATACTAGAAAGCACACCGAATCAGATAGTGCCATCCACAGCACACAAAGTGTCGCCAAAGTTGAACTGTCTTTTATTGCAGCTACAAATAACGAAAGTAACCCATCATAGCAGGCGTTTGTGGTTAAATAGTAACACATCGATGGATCAATCGAAGGTTAAGCAAAGCTTTCCGAAATCGGTTCGTGGATGAGTGAAAATTAATTACATACGGAGACCCCTCCAACTCCGTGCCTCGGAAAGTAGTCATTCATAGTGGTCAGTCATAATCTAAGTCATTCGTATATCTTTGAAAGTCAGTAGTCCGAAAGACTGACAAACTGTCTTACCAAAGGACATAGTGTTACCCAGCTACTAGGTTGTGGAGGTCAGTTAGCCTGTCTGGGGGTGTGTAGTGAGATATCGCGTGTAATTATTCATTCGATATAGGCGCGCGTTCTAACAAAAAATAAAAATCAAATCAAATATTTTATTATTATTCTGGACTTAACATTATAAACATTTCTTAAAACCACCAAACTTCTTAACACTTTGTCGGTGGGATTAGCCCTCGTCTTATTTCATTAATTCGGTTCAAATAGTAAAAAGTAACAGTAATATAAATTAACCTTTGTTTGATTCCGAAATTATTTAAAATCCTATATACAAAAAAATACACATGATTTTGGATGGGCGTGATTAATGGACGACCCCAACTCACGCGCCTCAGTATACAGACTATACAAAACTAATATGTTATGCTTAACTGACACGTATATAAAATATAAATAGTAATTACAAGTAATAATTAGCGACATGTATCGACAATCATCAATCAACGTTACGTCACTCGCGATGTAATTACTGACTTCAAGAGGACTCATTAACTTCTTGCTAGGAAGGACGGAGCTTGGAATATATCGTAAGGCCGCGCGTGCATCGGACTGGTTTTATTTTTGCATACTTGCCTCGTTGTCGCAGCGTTACTGCTGAGAGGGTCCTGGGTTCGATTTCCGGATCGACCATACCGTCATTGAGTTTTTTACCTGGAAAAAGAAAGAAAGAAAAATAATATGATAACAGAAGTCATAAACAAAAATATGTTTTATGTGAATATTTTTGTGCACCAAATGGGTCCAGTTCATCAAAAATGCCAGAAGACTAGTGTCCGACGCTGTTTTTCAACTGGACCAAAACTTCAGTGTCCAGAACATATGTTTCAATTTTATATTTGTTTGAAATAAGGTAATCGGAAATATCTGCAAGGTGTCGTCGATAGGCAATAAATTCCTGATTTTTCAGAATACATTATATATATACACTACCCCTATTTGAGCCAACTTCGGATTTTTTAAAGATAGCATCCGTTTCAGAGTTTATTTTGAATAAGATTTTTTTCCATCAACGTTTTCTTTATCCCTCTTAATTTCCTTTTTTTTTTAATGCGTTCTTATATTTTCAAGCAATTTTGACCATGTTCTATCTCTGCATCACCCTAGTATACAATGCTTGAGGCATTAGTTCCACCTTTGTATGGTTATTTTTACTTGTGCAAAAAGTTTTAATAATGTATCTCACAGATAGAAATTAAAGGCAAAACCTCAACGTTACGTGTGAAGCCAGTTCTGTTTTACTCATAGTGTATGTTCCGCTTTAGTTGATATCAAACCTAACATGCACCTCACCCGAACAATCACTATGTTCAAACATCTAGCAACTGGCTGAAAAAAAATACAACATGTAAGATTTTTCTTAATCACAGTGTTAAATTTACTTATCAACATTGTATTATCAATTTGTTGGTTCATCAAATTGTTTTGTTTGTTGGTAGTACGCACGCTCAAAGTTTGGACATAGGTTAATTTTCGACATGTCTAGTTCGACAACATACATCTGTTCATTTATTCTGTAAAACTCTTATAGTAAAAGCTTAGGTGAAATAAGTTGAAAAGTGAGCTATCAGTGTCTTACTTAACTGACTGATATTGACACGAATTCCCTTGTTCATAAACTCAACTTAGATATTAGAGAATAATATAGAGAATTGCTATCTCTTCCTGACAAAATCTGGAGAAAATCACGGTGACAGTTAGTTCACTCTAACTTAGTAAAGTTGGAGTTGTCAAAATAGTTTATGCCTTGAACTTGGACAAGTTTTGGTTGATGCCTTTTAAAGTCAAAGATTTTTTCGTGAAATAGTAGTGACAGAGTTGTTATTAAGTTTATTGGTGTGCGTTTGCACTGCTCCACCATGCAAGGATTACAATAGTTTCTAATATGTTGTTTAAATGTGAACTGTGTTTGTTTGGAAGTTTCAGTTAAAATAAAATTGAACGCTCTTACAAATTTCCGTCCCTTCCCAAATTCCCGTTCTTGTTTTATAAGACAGAAAGAGATGTAGAGTAAATTTAGTTTAGTTTGTTTAAAGTTTTGAAGGAAGAATTTCCAGAAATATTATCTACGGAGCATCACTGCAGTTGATATACTACTACTGACACTGACAGACTACCAGACTGCAATGGATGTATTTTGACTGAAACTACGATAATGATCACAATGTAGGTTGTCTGAATAGACTTCCACAGTAATTTAAATATCTTCGCCACTAATCTATGTTATTTCTTTTCGTAATAATCTCACAATAAAAATAAAACAGGCATCAAATCGTTTTTTACACAATACACATTTTATGTTTCAACAATTTTGAACCTACTTCTAAAAACGACCAATTCATTTGTACATAGGTAACTATGTATAACGAAATGAATCCATATTCCCCTTGGTCACGGCATCACACGTGAACGGCTGGACCAATTTTGCTAATTCTTTTTGTGTTGTATTTCTTATTGTTATCTGCGCGTTTGACATTTCGCGCCATTGACAGTCTGTCAGGTCATCGAGTTTGCTATTAATATTTATACAGATGAAGAACCATCTATGTGTCCTCTATTGATGTTTGTGCATAACTTTTTTACATTATTTTCTGCTGGCACAGTACACTATGGACAGACTCACTTTTATAAAATGGTACCGAAGTCCCCGCATTCAGAAGTCACACCAAACATCAATTTTACCAATATTGACACGTAACCTGCGCCCGCTGACGTTGCTAATTATGGTTTTTGTTGCAATTACAATATATCGACGATATGTCCGACCTTGGCAGCGGAGCACAGGTTAACAGGGTTGTCAATGTGTCCCTAATCGATGATACTTATCCACCCACATCCGGTTAAAATTAATAATAGATGACATCACGTCACATACACGGGGAGTGCCGACATGATCGGAAATACAGGTTCACAACCTAGTTGCCGAACTAGGTTGAGAACCTGTATTTCAGATGATACTTTCCAAACATTCTCTAGCCCTTTTTGTAAACATATTGTAAACAAAGATGATATGGCTAGAAAGGAGGTGATTTTTAGATAACGGCAAATAGAGATGTATGGCAGAAGACAACATGATGCGCCGACCCTAAATAAATTGGGATAAGTGCAGGACGATGATTGTAAACAAATACTTTATTGAAAATAAATTATTAAATTATTCTATGCGTTGTACCCTTTTTAAGTACAAGGATGGCGATAAAGCCTGAATCCTGTATTATGCTATTTGCAATGGGTGTTACAGGCAGTAATAACCCTGAAAAAATGCAGAATACATAACAATGCGCGTGTATTCTCCGAAGGGCAGTTAACTACATGTTTTGGATTTTATCTTTTACATAGGTACAGTAATAGACCGCACAACGGTGGTAAAACATCGATCTTGAGCTAACATGACGTAGTACGGATTTTCAATAGAATATGGAGCTGGCTTGTTTATAATGGTTTACCAGCGAGCTTATTTCAGATTTTCTCTATAGCGTATTTTTGTTTAATATTTGTATCTACTTTAAAATATAATATTCAGGTGTAGGACAATTTAGGATCGTAACAATGTATTTTTTATTTCGATACGGCCAAGATTTTAATTCAAGCTATAAATCAAAATGGAGTTTATTTTGACAGTGTTTGAGCTTGAAAGTTGTCCTTTTTAGGCAAGAAAACTTACCAAACCTGTTATATGACTATAGCAAGACAACTCCTAAATCTTATCTAAATACTATTCTTTCAGAAACCATATTCCAAGAGAATGCAACAAACCTGTTAAAATTATTGTTTGCAGGTATGTGACAGCCCTAGATGAAACAAATGCAATTAACCCTACCGAGGACGCGGACGTAACACTACACTTGTGTGGACGTATTAAACGAGAACATAATACTCTTAAAATCGTATAATAATAATTTAACACGAGGAGCTCGTGGCTAAATAAAAACAGCCGCACAGGTTGATCAAAGGTACTACGCTTGCCGAGGTCAGTCTGTGGATGGGTGACCGTTTGTAACATATCGAGACTCCTCCGTGCCTCGAAAAGCGCGTCATGCCGTTGGACCCAGCCGTCATTTGTAGGTCTTTGACAGTCGTTACGGGTAGTCAGGAGCTCGAAAGTCTGACAACCAGTCTTACCAAGGGATATCGTGCTGCCCAGTAACTGGTTTGTGGATGTCAGATAGGCAGTCGCTCCATGTAAAGTACTGGTATTCAGCTGAATACGGTTAGACTGGAAGCCGACCCCAATAGGAAAAGGTCGGGCAGATGATATAATAAAACAGCCCGTTATTGTCCCACTGCAAGGTAAAGGCCTCTTCTCATACAGAGAAGGCACGAGCATTATTCGCCACGCTCGCTCAACATGGGTTGGCGATTTCAGACGTATGTTAATAAATTATAAGTTCAAGTCTCTGATATTTTCCATCACCGATATCAGTGATGTCCAAGATAAACTCAGAAATTGAATGGAATAGGTCACTTGCAAAGATTTGAACCATAAACCTCGTGCACAAGAGGTGAGTCTGAAACCACTAGGCTGTCACGACATTGTCGACTACGCATTTATAATATTTAAATAATTACTCCATACGTTTTGTTGGTCATAATAAGTCTTCCTGGTTAAGAACGATTTAGTGTGTTTAGGTTTAGGAAATAGATAATTATAAAACATCGAACTATATAAGGCAATGGACAAAAAAAGGGGAACTATGTTCTGAGCCTTGAAAAAAAGTATGAATTTAAAAAAACATTACAGTTTTTTTAATAAATGTGTTTTTATCGGATTTTTATCTTTTAAAAACTCTCTGTACTGCGTTTTTGGCAAATTATATAACATAGGTATATCGTGGCGAGTGATGGGCATGTTCACATCTAATCTATAGCTTTTTACTTGTACGACTCGGGAAGCGAGTACTGGGTACATGAACAAGCTTTATTCGACCCGGGAGCCGAGTGCTGAGCACTAAAAGTGTCAATCTAATTGATCTTTCTGATGTCCAATTGAAATTCGAATAAACTGCGTAATTTTCTTTGATTCTTCTTTTATTGTAATTTCAAGGAGAGGATTTTATAAATATTTTCGAATAGTTTTGAATTTACCAAATTCGAAATTATTATCAGATTACTTTTGATTTTATAAAGGATTGCCTACACTGCTATTGTGTTAAATTCTCCCCGCGAGACTAGGTGAAGTGACCGTGAAGTGAACCCTCAATCCCTAACAGTAGTATGGGATGACTGCTCATTTCTCCTTCAATTCTCCAACAATTTCCCGGGGTGATATTTCTATATGGACGACCGATGATTTTTTCGTAGTGGCGTATTTGTATAGTTTTTGACGACCGATGTGGCGCGGCGGACGATTGTCCGCCTGCGACGCAGGAGGTTGCGGGTTCGATTCCCGCCTTGGGACAAATGTTTGTACGATCTACAAAGATTTGTTCTGGGTATTTGCTATGTATAATAAAAAATATCTATCTATGTAATGTATTGTATTAAGTATATCAGTCATCTAGTACCCATAACACAAGCTCTGCTTAGCTTGGGGCTAGATGATGCTGTGTGGATTGTCCAGCATTATTTATTTTTATTATTTATTATTTATAGTAACGGAACGGTCGTTTCAACAATGATTTGAACGGGGGCGTAGCTCAGATGGTAGAGCGCTCGCTTAGCATGCGAGAGGTACCGGGATCGATACCCGGCGCCTCCAATCTCTTTTTGCTTCTTTTAGTAAATTCGCAATTTTATCTTAATAACTAAACTTCCTCTTCTTATAAGGAGAAGGCACGGATATAAATTGCTACGTTAGCTCAAGGCGGGCTATCAATTTCAGACTTATATTAATTCCACGTTTCATCAAGATGTTTTTCTTCACCGGCAGAGATGTCTACGATAAAAAATGTCACATCGCTCAGATCCACAACCTCATGCATGAGAAGCGATGCCTTAATCACTGGGTCATCCCTATATTATTCTCATTACGTATTAAGATGAGTACATGTTATATTTTTTATCTAAAAACCTAAATGACCTAAGGAAACTTAGACATTATATTTTAAACAAGTCTGAAATCGCCAACCCGTCTTGAGCATGTGTGGTGATTAATGCTCTTACTTTCTGTTTATGAGAAGAAGTCTGTGCTCTGCAGTGGGACAGTACCTAACAGATAACTAATTTTTTATTTGAAAATACCTAAAAACTTATAAGTTTATAAACTTATAAGTTTTTAGGTATTTTAAAAAGCAGTCTGTTTATAAACAGACTGCTTTTTTTTAAGCTGATCATTATAATCGTATTAAAGTTATAAACTTTTTGGATTAATATTGTAATGGTTGAGCTATTTTTGATTACGACGACCCTGTACCTTGAGAATAACGCACTAAAATAACTCATTCTATAGAATTAGATTAACATTTTTTTATATTAAATTACTTACTAATTGCACAGTTGGTATGATTTTAATATTACGCAAAATATTTATCTTTTTGTCAATTAGTCCGCCTTAGGGTAGGTTACAAACAATTGCTGTATTAAAAGCTCCTTAATGTCAATTATAGAATAAAAAAAAAGAAAACTGAATATTATAATAAATGGTAAAAGACACGATATTTAATATTCCACAGAAGAATTAAAACGCTCTATAACTATCTTCTGGCTCAATAGATGGCACTGTTTTTTAGATGGCCTGGCTCCATGGTTTCGTAAGTTACGTTTCTTTTCTATAATAAGAAGGTTGTTTATCGCCTATTTAACATTATGATATACTAATAACCTATCAAATCAACGTGCAGATCTTCCAAACGCGGCCACCATTACTATTAAATACGGCTTAATAATCTGACAGACGGCCCCGCGCGGCCCGCAAGCTATAGATGACATTTTTAAACCGTGATCACATTTTGGCCAAAGGCTGATCTTTAAAAGTCAACTGATAAACTGGAGTAGTTCATAACTATATACGTACAACACAGAATGGCCCTCATTACAAATAGGAATGGACAGATCAATATCATGCGAATACAATTTTTTTTGTACGTTATTCAAGTAAGTAATTACGATAACATATTGCTTGCAGAACGGATGGCCTAGCCAGTGGTACAAGAAGACACAGCATGAGTAGGCCCCCCACAAGGTGGGCGAGGATCTGATGAAAATTGCTGATGGCTGGTGGATGAGGGCAGCACAGGATCGATCGTTGTGGAAAGCTTTGGATGGGGCTTATGTCTGATATAGATGATGATGATGATGATGAACTACCATAGGATTTACTTCAAGATTCGCCTAGTGTACCTAGTAAGTACCAAAACTCAAAATAAAGAAACCAGAATACTTTTGCGTGACAATAACAAAATTTACATCAAAATTTGGAGACTAGAAAAGCAAGGCGGTACATTATGATATTCGCGTGGGTGGGTTTTGACACCAAGAATGTGTAATAACTTACAAATCACTTATTTACAAATATGGGTCAGCTTAGAACACGGATATTGGGTATAGTCATATTACCAAACGAAATAAAAGAGATGCTCTTGAATATATTCAGCGAAATTTAGATTGCCCGCTAGGCAATTCCGCCTTTCCCTACCCCTGCAAACTCCTGTACATAAACTTAAACGTACAGTGGGCACCAACAACAAACGGTTATGAAGAGTCCCGGAGAAACGAATAATTTGAACCCATAATGAAATAAGCCAGAAAAATACGGTGGAGGTATATAATAGGCAGTATGTAGACCCCATTGTACACAATCAGATCCAGCCTGTTCCTTGCTGTCCTCTTCAGCGACGTCCTAAGCCGAGGTTCGTACTCCGCAGGGGGTGCCCTTAGCGATAGTCGCTTAGCTTATAAGTTTTTATGCCTGGCTGGAGGCCTTAATTTTAATTAAGCCCCCCACAGGAAAGTTCGGTTGAGCAGTAAATATCCCTGAAGGATAAACTGCGAGATGCCCATTAAAAAAAAAAAAAAAAAAAAAACCCCATTGTACGCAGTGTGTCTCTCATTAGGTCGGTTGGGTGTAGTAGTGGTCTTCAGACATGGTTATATTGGTTATATCATAATATGGAATCCGAAAGTATGGCTGTCAGTTTTACCAAGTAGTATCGATTTTACCCTGCATCTGGGTTGTAGAGGTCAGGTAGGCAGTCGCTCAATGTAAAATACTAGTACTTAGTAGTCTAAGAAGGTGATGATGAGTTTTATTGATACCTACGCAAATTGTATAAAGCTGTATAATGGTATAAGTAAATTCGTAGTGAACGGACAAAGATTGATAGTTGACGAGGATCCATCCGTTTACTTTTCAAATGTAGATAATCTATGTTTCTTAAATACCGGGCTGTCTATCTGTCTTGTTCTCCACCCACACAGATGCTCCATTGTGTTACTCTGGCTACCTTCAAAACAAAATACCCTTGTTACATGTCATGTTAACATAATGATCTTAGAACAGATAATGATATATGGAAGGAACTATTAGTAACTTTTTTAACAGCTTGAGGTTGTCTTGTTTATGGAGTGTCAAGTTCTCACGTTGCTCATAGTTTTGGAATTCAAATCACTTATGAAACATCAACGTAAATAATAGCGACAATCGAAGACGGGAGAATCGAAGAAAAAAATGTTATGTTCGCGGATTTCAAGTGTTTGGGCCAAGAGCATAAGATATGATGACTTAGAGTTTAGCTAGTAAATTAGTTCCGTCGCTTCTTCTTCCCTACAAAAACACTAGAAAGAAGAGAAAAGTGGACAGGCCTGCCAACTCTCCTCTTCTTTCTAGGACAAGGGACTATCTTATGAAACTTTTGACATTCTAAAAGGTGAAGAAATGATGGTCAAAACCAAGGAGACATCAACCCATTCTGTACTAACAACAAAAATAAGAAATCGTTCCTTCACCAATCCCACATCAATATGAGAAGATTTGAAACTTGCCAACAGACGATGCAAATACGAAGTCAACAATTACTTCGACTCTCCATCGGTTAAGCAATATACCAAAATGATGGCACTTCCCTAAAGCTGAACAACGAAGCAACAGTTTTAAATACAGTAATTATTAGGTTTGAAGAGACGAGTATTGAACAACCTCTGACCGCTATACACATTACTTTTAATCATGTTACGTTAGCTCATTGGGCTGCAGGCGACGATATGTTTAAGTAGGTACAAATAAGTTAGCTTTTAGTTGCAAAACGTGTAGGTGAAAACGAAAACAGTCTCTCAAGAAGTGGTTGAGTAATATCAATGGTCAATTTGCATTATCGCTATATACTACTGAAAACCGCAGTAGGTACCTTAATCACGGTTTCCCTTTCCGTTATAGAAGCTATCAAGGTACTCTTAAACTTAAGATAAATAATAATATACACCTTATATACACCTTTAATATTACACCACCCAAACTTAGATACGACGCTGCTTAAAATGTACCTTTCTCGCATATTTAGTTGACGGTTAA
This sequence comes from Phlogophora meticulosa, assembly GCA_905147745.2. NCBI lineage: Eukaryota > Metazoa > Arthropoda > Insecta > Lepidoptera > Noctuidae > Phlogophora > Phlogophora meticulosa. The sequence goes on from LR990529.1 coordinate 17,474,106, forward strand.
TTTTCCAAATCTAAAAATCCTGAATTAATGTCAATCAGCTGATCAAGTACCCCTCAGAAGTCACACCTCATCATCCGCCTTGCACACCCAAAATGTAAATCTTATGAAGGACCTTTACTACAATCCAATGATTTCCCAATCGCATTGCATCATGTTCTTGAACATTTGATCTGATTGTTCTGGTCCTGAACAAGGTCTCCTCAAAGGTCACCCTACTGACACCTCCTGATGGACAGCTGCCGTGCTCAACGCATATTTGTGGAGTGCTCTCGATTCGGGGTCAGATGTGTTTGACAGGGCCGCTTTATTGTTCTGCTTTTGTTATATTTAAGAGGATCACGATGGAATTTTTTGGTAGGCTGTCCTTGTGGTTCGTTTGACTTTCAGATGCAAAATAGTAATGTTCTTTGTGAAAGCGTCTCTTCGTGGAGCTCCCTCTCCCTCACACATGGTAGTTGTGTAAACCTCATTATCCTTTATCTCCATACCCTCAATATTGGAAACAATGCATGTCACAGTGATGTCACTAAACCACTGTGTGGAAAACATTCTGTTTTCGTTTGAGGTTTTACAATGCTTTGATTTTACACATATCTCTTCCCAATAATCTGACACTTGGCTCAGCAGGAACAGTTCATGTCATATTTCACAATATCTCAAATTTCGTAGGTACAAAGAGCTTCCGATAGGACTGCAGGGTGGGAAATTCAAAATACTGACCTTTCGAATAGCAGTTTGCCATATTATTTCATTAAACATTTCTGATACCATTACAAAAGATTGACTCACATGCACATTCAGTACTACAATGAGAGCTCTTCAAATCTAAATAATAGTTAATATTAAATGCCCTTGTTCAAGTTGAGAAGTTCAAGGCTATTTTAGGTGCAAGATCTTTTGTTTGTTCATCTGCGACCAATCTACATACCGATCCTCACAACCTTTATTCTAGCTATCCTCAGACTCATCAACCTTGTTCTAATCTTTATAAGATCCAGTTTTGCTTGGCAATATGGCTTTAACAGCAAAAATCGTAGCGTTAAAATCGTTTTCAACAATAATTGCAGCTATTATTTGGGTTTCCACGTTCATAATATGCAAATACTTTGTTATAGTAATTGAACGATCGACATTATCTCCATTGTGACTACAAAGGCTATAGTTAATAGAAATAATTGGTGTTCTTATGAATATATCTTAATTACGTATATCATCAGTGTCCATTCACATGTCTCTTAATTTGATTTGAGCTTAATTACGATTGTTAAAACGGCCCCCATATTGATTAGAGAATTAAAGACCGGGGTGATTAGGCCATAGAATTTTCGTCAATTTAAAATTAGACACAAAATTTGCCTTGATTTTTTTTACTGGATTTTTTCTTTGACTGGTTCTGTGATTAATCGCTGGTTCGTGATGGTGCCTGAGGTTTTCAGCTACGCAGTAAATTCCGATATGTTGCAATTAAGAGTTCATCCGGGGAAGTACTACCTCAAACAGGCTTTTTAATTGGCTATTTTATTTTTTTTATTTATTGGGGACAAACAAACAGTTACATGCTAATATAATACAATAATTCCACACAGTAGCATAACAAATATGTAACCCACACCATTGTCAACATATAAACAGAAAAATAAAGAAACAAAAAAAACTGTGAAATAATTCATAAAAAAATAGCTAATAACTTAACTTAATAACTAACCTACACTATACTAGACAGTAATAATACTAAACAGTATGTCAGTTGCCTTTTTCTTGAAGGATTGGTTAGACAAAGTAAAGTCTCTAAAGTATAGTTCCATAAAGTGAGTGTTGTGCGTCTCAACAAGATGACGAAGAGGGATGCGTTTTCCAGCAGCAGTCTTACACAGGTCTGTGTGGAACAGCCGGGGTACGCGCACCCCGCGTTGGATGACAGTTCTGGGCAGTCGGTAGCGTAACTTATTGGACAGAACAATGCAATCAAATCGTTTGTTGCATAAGCTATGAAGTGTCACAACATCCAGAAGTATTCTCCTGGACCTCAGACTCAGAACGTTGTATCGCCTCAATAGGGAACTTTAGACTGCATTTATAGTTCATGGATGGTTAGATTTTTTTTTTACTTTACCTGACGTTCACATGACAAAATCACATTCGAAATGCCTTGTTTACCACATTATCAAGTAGATTTGTTTGTCACAACATAAGTCACGGACTGAAGTGACATTCTCTAAGTGGGATAAAATGAGCTTCAAATACTCTATTGATAGAGTATTTGAAGCTCATTTTATCCTTATTCTTAGTGTGACATTTAGGAAGGCTCAGAAATAGTTTATTGTATTTACAGTAAACATAAAGCATATATAAGTCATCTTGCAACAGCATATAATCTTGCATATGGCTATGTTTAACATTTCATTACATCTCATGCCTGCGGTCTTCAAAGTTATTTTTGAAGTCCCATGTAACTGGGAGCGAGCCGAGTGCTATCAACCGGGCATAAATCCAGACTTCGGGGAAATTCCAGGTGGAAGAAAAGTGTTTGGTAAATATCCCTACTCACAGTATTCACCTATTTACCATGGGTGAAACTTAAAGTACATTAACTTCTCATTTTTCAGTGTAACACACGATTTGTCCAGTGACCTCCATAAGGTATAGCAGGTATAATGGGCAGTAGGTACTTTACATCTTTTATGGCGTAACCAAATTCCGATATCTGTTCAAGTAAAACAAAATAGATCACAATATTATTCAAGCCGTTATTTTTATTACACGAACTGTGTTACAGACACAATTCAAATAATTGGGTATAAATCAACCTCATTCTGACGACGATGCTAACGAAATATATGTGTGATCTATTTCGACTTTATTTGAAGATTTATGGGCCCACATTTTTCGTTTTTATTCAAAGGCCATTGAATAAATTAACCTAGTTCTTGCTCACGGCTTTACTCATTGGTAGCTACTTTTTGCCCACTACCTCTGATAGTATCGCGGGAAAAAATATTTTAAGAGGTAGTAGTTTATTTCCCTGTCTTGCTTAGTTCCATTAAGGATCTTAAAGTTGAAGTTCACCTGGTCCCAACCTCTCAGCTCTCTCAGTTCACTACAGGTGACAGAGGCTCTTTGGCATGTTTATTTTTAATTTATTATGCAAAATATTAATCAGTAGGTATGCTTATTCCGATCGATTGAACAATCAGCCAGTTAACAATACGCAATCAGACTAATATTCGCATTTATAACATTTAGTTAATTCGCGCCACCACCCACGCAAAAGATCGCCATTTTCCGCATACATATTATATGCTAATCAAAAGGAATAATACAATAAAATATAACAATGTGAAATCCTTACTTGAATCACGCCGATTATATAATAGTTGGCCGAAAATCTATAGAATATAAATCTTCGAGTTGTATCATATTCGTGACGAATCAAGGTTGTTGCTAGATTATTTCCATTGTCAACGGAATACCGATCAATATTGTTCGAGAATCACGATATATTGGCACTTTGAATAATAGGCCTGTTAGCACAGGAAGTTACTGAAGAACTCATAGATCCTGCTATTTGCAATATTACTATCATTTCTCACTTCTTTTTTATTTATGTTATTTTTTAAACGATGCCCCTCACTAGGAATTACTCCTGTATCGTGGGTGCTTTGACGAACATTCAAACTCACATACACAAACAGCCAGACCCGGAACAACTACCTATAGGCCATACAAGTATTTGTTCCGTGCGGGAATCGAACACGCAGCACGCAGTGCAGCAGCCAATCACTCAGCCACTGTGCCAACTGTGCCGACAAAAAAAATAAACTGAGGTAACTATTGAGATGACGGCAAAATAAATTGGGCTAAGGGCGGGAGGATGATGATTATATATGACATATAAGAATCTGTTGTATGCTGAACGAGCATCTGTCACATCCTGTGTTTGTGTTTAAAGGCCCATAGCTAACGAGCTAGATTAGTGGCCTGAAAATGCGACACGGAGTCGCGCCAGACTGCGACGGAGATGGCGGAACGACCAGGATGTATTCTTTTAGAATTTAGTAGAAGTAGCGCAGAATTGAAAGAAGGCGGACGGTGACCGATGGAAGGAATGGAAGGACCTCTTTGTCAGGCAGTGAGGCAATTCGGGCTGGTGATAATAATAAATAATATGGTGAGTCTGTATGGAATATTGAGTTCATTTGGTACTGCCTCCTGTTTGCGAATGTCGAAATTCCTACTAAGATTCTTCTCTTATCTCTAGTTGGGGATACGTTATGGTGCACTGGCATAGTAGAATAATTTTAATTTATTTACTAAGGAGTTTATGACGACAGATGTGGCGCGGCGGGCGAAGGTCCGCCTGCGACGCAGGAGGTTGTGGGTACGATTCCCACCTTAGGACAAATGATTGTACGATCTACAAAGATTATTTCGGGTGTTCTGGGTATTTGCTATGTATAAAAAAATTACCTATGTAATGTATTGTATTACGTATATCAGTCATCTAGTACCCATAACATAAGCTCTGTTTAGCTTGGGGCTAAATGATGCTGTGTGAATTGTCCAGCATTATTTATTCATTTATTTATTTTTCCTCATTTTACCCTTTAGTCTAGGCTTCTTTACAAGTGGAATTTCTACCAAAAGCCATCTATTCTTCTTATCTTTCTTTTATATCTTTAGACATAAATTTTCAAATTGTAGCGTGTTCCAGATAACAGTGCCAGTAATGCCAGTAAACACTCATCATTGCTAGCCTTTTCCCAAATATGCTGATTACCAGTATTTAAGACGGAGTGCCTGCCTAACTGACCTCCATAACCTAGCTACTGTACAACACGATACCCCTTGGTAACACTGGTTGTCAGACTATCAGGCTTCTGACTACCCGACTGTCAAAGATTTGATCTGTCAAATAACGGCTGAGACCAACAGCTTAACGTACTTTCCGAGGCACGGAGGTGTCTTGATATGTAATTAACGGTAACCCATCCACAGACTGAGCTCCTCTTATGCCAGTAAACACTTCCTTACAACAATAAAACTTTAATAGACGTAGCTAGTCTCGTTGCATTAATTTTCAATCAGGCGCTTAAGGACACAAACTCAATATTATGTCGTATTTTACCAGAAAGACGATTCCAACCACTTATTCATCTAAAATAATTTACTGTAAACGTGCCTAGCCTTTACCCAACTATATTGAGGTCGGCTTCCAGTCTAACAGAATGCATTCAAGTATTTAACATGGAGGGACTGTCAATCAGACTTCTACAACCCAGCTATTTACCCAGTTACTGAGTTGTAGATACGTATTCGATACCTCCTTGTAGAACTGGTTGTCACTTGTCAGACTTTCGGGCTTTTGACTACCCGTAAGGACTGTTCAAGTCCAATAGAACTACAGTCGGGATAAACACTTAACGTATTTTCCCGGATAAGCGGCTCAACGTACTTTCCGATACACGGAGGGATATATAGTGGATGATCTACCATTACCAGACCGACCTCGGCTGACAAGCTGGTGCAACCTGCAATCGGTTGTTACCCATTATTTACCCACGAGCCTATCTCCTGTTACACTTCATTTCCCGGTAACCGCTCCTTAGCACTGACGGTAGACATTTGGTAAGTAATCATTTCATCATAGTACAAAGTTTTAATTACTATGTAGTTGTGTGTTAATTTGGGGAAATACGTCATTACCCAATCAAGTAGGATTGCTTTTGATAAACTGTAGGTATCTACGAAGATTCCGTGTCACGTATTATAAACCTTAATGAATAACCGAATGAAGAAATTATTTTATAAATAGATAAGTACTAATATTTACAATTAAAAATGAACCTTATACATAATATTGAAAAGGTTATTTAGGTTCAATTTTGCAACTTACAATTCTTATTGTTATCAGATAAATATAAAGACTATTAATTAGCTTTGTTTGTGATATTTTAAATTATCAACACCTACATAATCGTTAATTAAGTATCGAAAGACATTGAAAAATTATAAATTTTTGAAGTACTAATTCACAAATATTTCTATACACTTTATTCACTGCACCACTCCAATTTATTTTAATAATTATAACCACTTACATAATACATAAGTAAAATTTGAGAACAATAGTTACCACTTCATCAAGCCACTTTACACCTTTTAGTCCTTATTCGATGAGCATTACTCTAGTTGGTACAGAAAATTCTAGTTCTCTATCGAGTGCTATTAATAAGGTTTCCATATGACACTCTTTTCAGTAATATCGTTGCAGTTAATCCTGCACTCCATTAAGACAATCGTTCTTAAAAATCTTACTATATATATTTCAACACTAGTCCCAGTATAGTGCCCTATGATACACCGATTTAAACTTTAGAACAAGCAGCCGATCATTATATCTCCCAGGGCCATTTAGACTCTAAAAAAGTCTTTGTGTAAGTAAGTCAAGTAGTAAGTGTCATCTTAGTCTATTTCCTGAGTTTCTCAAATGAAAATTGATAACATAGGTATGGAAAGCCATGTAAGGGGCAGCTTTATAGCTAATTAACAGCTCTAGCATGTAGTTGGCTAGTTTCCATTCCATAAATAAGGGACTGGTTTTGCAAATAAAGTCCAAAAACAAAAGAAGTAGCAGAAGATGGAATCTTGTAATCATTTGGTTGCGGAAAGTAATTCGGTATACGGATGTGAAGCCCAAAGTTATCGCAATCAGCTGTAAATAGAACGTTATAAATATATGAATATGAAATATAATTGTAGATGGCTCCGTCATATTGCGAAAAAGTATATATAAAGGGTTTTACCCATGTACAATTTACGCACTATTCAGATACTACTACTTATTCATTTTGATTTACTTAACTTAACATGAAACGTAAACATTATGATTGAAATCTATAATTTTACTACGCCATTGTTTGATAACGTATTTGTAATCATATCTGATTGATCTACTCGTAGTTGCCGCATAGTCCGGTTTCAACACCTATTTTGTTAACAATAAATAGGATATTGATAACTATGAAACAGTCCTTCCACTGCTTCTAGAAACACTATGAATGAACGGACCAAAAATGATTGGAAGAAAATTAAACTGATCAATAAACCTGCTAATTACTACCCGTAACTAAGGAACACAATCGTAACAATTTTGAATACACTCAAATATCTAAAAACTATACAGATGGCATAACTGAAACTTCTAAACAAATTGACAACCGTAATTATAATTGCAGCAATATAGATGTTTGCAAAACATGTTTGCATAATCCGTCTCAAAAAGGAGACGGTCAAATCATGACCTTTCAATATCACTGTGGGTGTGTAACCAACTTTCAATATATTTCTATTACAAGATCTAAATTAAGTTTTACTAGAGCATGTTAATAATATTCTTTCAACAAAGTGAAAATGCGATAAGTTGGATGGCCAGCGTTATCAGCAATATCTAGTGATAACGGTCAGTATGCACACAGCCATCAACGGCAGCGCAGCTCAACGATGTGTCTTCTAAAAACTTAATAAAACATGGTACGTACAGTATTTAGAAATAATATGTGATGAGCTTACAAAATAAGCCATGGATATTGTGGAGGGCTATGAACTGAATTGACGGGCGATTGCTTTTTGTTTTTCTTTAGATCAGTGTGAACTTTATGATCGATCTAAAGATTGGAGGTTGATGAAGATTTAGTGAAATAAGCCTAAATGGCTTATATATAGTCATTCTTATATTCTATAAGCTGCCAAATAATTTTTCAGGGAATTTTTCGTGATTATTACTAACATAACCTTGGTTAGAAATGTAGGTTTTTCCTTATGAGTAACTCCCACTTATGAAGAAAGTGTAGGTACTGTGTAGATCATCAGTAGCTGTTGAGTAGCGCACTACGACGACTAAATCAACATTATTCATTTTATTATTTTCATTGTCACATCTAGAGTCATATGCATCAACAACTATACAAACATTATGCGTACAACCAATATACTGCTTTTATTCTTTTTGAAAATTGCATTTCTATCATGTGTGTCGACTTCATGCTCTACGATATTCAATTGACTATTTTCATTACTTACTCTGCAAATCTTTTTCCTATATAATAGATCATTCTAATTTTCATTTAATGAACTTTTCCAAACAATGATATCGTCATTTGTTTCGTCACTAAGCTTAATGAAATTTATTTCTGATAATCGATAATCTTCCGACAAATATATCGAAATTTCGATAAGATATTTGCAATTATGAATATATTAACAATACAATTTTATTTGTAAGAGTAAAAATATGCCGCTTCCTACTATCGTGATAGAAACAATTTCGGAGTTTTGTAAAATGCTCAGATAAAATGATAAAATTCATGACGAGCAAAGATATCAGTTCGTTATCGACGGAAGCTTCAAATATTTTATCCAAGTCCGAAGTGTTTGTCAACTGATGTTAAATAATCTTATTAATAAGAACGTGAGAATTATTTATCACAGAATTTCATTCTTGTACACTAAAATTTCAGTAAAGATAGCATCATCCTCATCCCTTTCCTATATGCTAACTAAAGCGGGGTCAGCACAGCAGTTTTTTTCCTTTCATACATTCTTACTTGTCTTCATCCCCGAGGACCCATCGTTTTTTTAGTGTTCCTCAATTTTATTACCATTCACACGTCCGTTCTCATAACTTACATTAATTTAGTTATTCAAACTATCTTACGATATCTAAGGCAAGTTGGGTTGAGTCGTCACTAATTTGTAAATTGTCATTATCTACAAACACAAATTCACAATCATTCACCCACTTACACTTACTTTATCTACCCTCGTTGTAATTCGTCGCTGTCAGTCCGTGCTAATTAGTGGAACTGTTTACGTCGTGTGTTTGAAGTTAATTGTTTTTGTTACTTTTAACAATGCTTAGTTGTTGAGTTATCTCAAGTGATATAGTTATTAACAAATATGGTAAGCCTATTGATTATTCACTACTGTTGAATGTGCTGAAAGTTAATTGAATAGATTCAGGCAGTTGTTATAGACACCATAACCGCCTCCTTAATAGTACATCCTATAAAATCATTAAGTTCCTACCAGGGTAAATATGAATAGTTCCGATTTTATGCCAAGTCATGACTACATACAATAACATAACCACTTAGCCTATAACATCTCTTGCGCAGGATGCAGAGACCCAGATCATCATAGTAGCGGGCGTGTTCGCGTGCGCGTGGGTAGCGGTGCTTATCGTGGCCATCGTCCTCTGTATACAAGTCCGTAGTCTTCGCAAGAAGGTCGCAGACATGCAGGCCACAGGACGGATGAGGATACAGTACGTATGCCTAAGTTTAAGTAATATTATGCCTGCTTGCCCTGAAGGCAGGCAGAGTTCGAATACATTTTGCCATATCGTCAGCTTTGTTAGAACGCCGTGAGGAAACCTAGAACCATAAAAGACTGGAAAAACTGGTGGTTTATTATGTATATTAAAGGTACGTAAGTTCTATGTAAAGGCCAGCCTATTTCTAACTGGTATCTAGTCTACGTGCCGCTGCAGTTTCTATGTCATAATCCAGTACTCTTCATTAATCCAAGTCAAGATGATTAAACGAGGATTAATAAAGCAACAAGCCAGGACCTCCTACAAGTGGTCACGTTTTAACTTAAGACATAATAATAGGGTAGGTACTCATTAAAAGTGAAGTGACTATGTATACAGGTACTTCACGATAACGTCCTGAATGAATACCATTTTATATTTCAATAATGGAATAGTCTTAAAAACACGTACCAGGAAAATAAGTACAACCTTGATCAACTCATGTCAAAACAGAAATTTCACTAACCCCAAAAACCTTTCTAAATTCCAGGAAGCTGAAGATTGGCAACGACAAGAACCATGCGTTCCACAACCCTGCACTGGCGCCTGACGAGGAGCTGACCCGACGAGGGTACTCCATGTACCAGAGCAACGAGGACGTGGAGGGCGGCAGACATGAGCGGTACGTGTGTGCTCAACCTTTTGGTAGCTATGTGACACTCGTAGACTAGGGTCACAGCAAATCTTAAAGGCGCTGCTCCCCAGCTACCCACGCTAAACTTCACCCATGTACTTGGCTTCACTTTGAATGTAAAGGTAGATTGACTCGTCCTCTGGGATCCTCGGTCACTTAAAGTCATTTGTACATGCTGTCCATTTCAGACCTCACATAGTCTTTTTTTTTCTAAAGACGCTTCAATCTCGGTGGTATCTGACATTAATTAATTATCAGCTTGAGGAGGGTGAAAGGATTTTCATCCTCCTCAAGCTGATAATTTCATGTAGTCACTCAGTGAAGCCTTTCTAAAATATTTCGGTACAAAGCAAATAGTTCTAAGTGATAACACTGGCTAACCTATTAATAGAAGACCTAACTAGATCCTGCTTCTCATTTTGTCTCGTAATTTCATTTCTCAAGCTTTGTTTTTAATTTGTGTGTTATCTAAAACTATAAATGTGATTTCTTATCTTTACCCAAACAACACTCACCTGCTTTCGATATGATGACATCGTTTATTTCTAGGTGATGATCCGGCATTATCTGCTCCGTATAATTAGTCACTTTTCGTTACACTGTAAACATTAAATTCTTTCGTTGATAAGACCGAAATATTCTAAAGATTAGTCTAAAGAGTAACTCCTAAATATTTTTAAGTTGTTTGCATCAAATATGATTAAGTATATTGCTAGATACATGTATGTTTCGTTTACAAAACATTTGAAACCCAATATTGAGAGTTCTGCATCCTTGGTCTTCCAAAATAGCTTTACATAACTTCTTACTGATCCCCGTATTCTTTCAGGCAGACGGGTGGGCAGTTCGTAGACAGGCAAACTCCCACAAGTCTCTACGAAGAAAGGCCGAATGCCGCTCCCCATTTTGTGGACGAGCTGACGCGAGAGCTCGACAACAGGCAGCAGAGGTCCAACAACCCTCCGCCATTCCTGCTGCAAAGCATCCAGGACAGTCAAAAGAAGACCAGGAGTCTTGCCAACCCAGTTGCCAATGGCAGGCAGAGCGATACCAATCCTAACTTTATCTATTAACCTCTAGGTAGGCGCAGATAAATTGTTTGGCGATGATGCTCAGGACTGAGTGAGACAACAATGCATTACCGTTGCAATGCGCCCAGTATACCTTGTGAGTTCATAAAACAGTGAAGTTCAGAACAATCTTACTTGCATCTGTAATCTTGCCAACGACCTTTAGAGTGGAGTCGGGGATGTTAAGAATACATGACATAACAACTTCCCAAGTTTATTCTGAACGCATTGTCAGCGTTAAATGAGAACTGAATCACTTACTCCGTCACGAACACCATAGCTGATAATCTACCTGTACAAAACAAATCTAAGTCAACTTTCCTAAATATGGTGACAATAACAAAGTGATTGTTGGAATCAATCTGATTGGGGAATTGAATGCTGGAGCTTTGAAATGAGATTCAGATGAGAATATACGGTCATGCCCACGGGGTATAACCGTCTGATTGAGAACACTGTGAAAATATGCATGTTTTTTTTTTGGAATGGGCATCTCGCAGTTTATCCTTTAGGGATATTTACTGCTCAACCGAACTTTAAATATGCATGCAAGTGTTGCATGCTAATAAACTATTCTTGGTAATGTCCAATTTTGAGACTCGATTTTTAAAATTTAATACTTTTCAATATTAATACTGATTGAGCATGATAAATTAAAAAATATATTTAAGTAATTCTTCTTTTACTTTTCGAAATTGTCTTCTATTTAAGCAACAGTAGAGGACGCAAAAATTGTTGTTTATTTTGGAGATAATTTCATCTATCCTACTTTTATTGCTTGGCCTGCACTGACAATGGCAAGGCACCTGGTACTTCATTTATTAATAGTCTCTGTATGACGTATTCAATGAGTGAAAACGCAGTAACCTTTCCAACTAATTTCAATTTGGAAATTAGGTCGAAAAGGATTACAAAACGTAATTGTAACTTTAATTTGTAAGTATTAAAATTACGTTAAGATATAGCAATTGGGTTTTATTTAACAAAATATGTGAGATTAAAATGGTTAAATAGTAACAAAAATTTAATTCAAAAATATTTTATTAATACAACTTCCTTAACTGTACTTAAATAACGTATTTAGATCCTTATTAAAGTAAGATCAAAATCAACAACAATAATTTAACAAACTTAACAAACAAACAAACTTAATTAACTAACCTGCTTTAGAGCATAATAACACTGGACACCACAGCGTGATGGCGAAGCTCAAGAATACTCGAAAAGGAAATCATGCTGGGTGGGTTATGAAATGGATAAGCTATTCTAAAGACGATTATAAGGGAATAAATTTTAAATAAGTACACAAGTAGTGATATAAATGACAAGAAAATACAAATATTTGTAAAACAAAGTGAGAGCACACTTCGTTAACCAAATTCAGCAGCTGAACCAACATAACGTAACAAAAAATTGATCAAACAACAATGACTGTTTTCAAACCCCTCACATGAGGCCTACTCCTTGAACGATAAGGGCCTGCTCCCCTCTTCCTACATCTACCAGAGGCACATCTATGCTTTGACGCATCATTGTTAACCCTTGCAGGTTTCTTTCGCTTACTCTTTCCATAAGACAGATACTTCATATTATTATCATCCTCGTTTTTATTACTGCTTCCTTTATTTGCTTCGTGAGCATCTAAAATTTCTTGGATACTTTTATAAGCATCACTTTCTTCAGGCTTAGGTCTTAAGTAGTTTGAATAAGGTTTAAATCCTCCTAAAGTTTCATGAAAGCCATACTTTTCTTTGTTATTAAGTTCTTCTAAGTGTTTTAGATAGCTGTATGTTTCTGGATCGTTACTCTGACTTATTGGCTTGAAGTCTGCGTAACTAACAAAGTTTATTGACGATGTTGCTGGCTTCTGCTGGTTGAAGAGCTTCAGAGTCTGCTTGTTCAACAACTTATTGTATTGATCCCCAAAATTAAACGTCTCTAGTTCGTCTGAATCTTCGTCTAAGTTCAGAAGATATCGCTCGTTCTTCTGTGACGCTTCCTTCTTATGGTCCCTGCCTATGATTATGGTTGGTGGTAGATATTCCCCGTATATATCCCTGTCTGATGTTTTACCATAAACTTGTTCAAATATCTTGTAGTCATCTGTCCAAAATTGTTCAATTCCTGCAAAAAATATTTTAATGAATTTTTGTAGCTCGCCATAGATAAGAATGTAAGTTCAGTTCACAATAAATAAACTTACAATCAATCATTAGAACCAAGTACTTAGGTAGATTGATTGAGTATTTAACTCTCTGAGTGATCGGAATAAAAGGAGTAGGTATCTAAAGATTGTAGCAGCTGGCGTTCTGTAGTTCAGCCATGGGAAAATCTCTTTGTGTAGGTACTCTGAGTGAAACCCTGTTTGAATCAAAGGGGATATTTCCACCATATTTAAACGATCGAAAATTAAGCTTCCCGTAGGTATTCTATTGTTTTACAAAGGCAACACATAACTAAATCGACGCCATGGTTGGCGCAGCGGCTGAGCGAATGGCTGTTGTGCTGCGTGTCGCGGGTTCGATTCCACCTCGGAACAAATATTTGTACGACCTACAGGTAGTTGTTCCGGGTCTGGCTGTGAGTCTGTGTGAGTTTTAATTTTTGTAAACTCACCCACCATACAGGAGAAATTCTAGTAAGGGGCAATGTTTACAAAAAAACAAAGTACCTATATAAAAAGTACTATCTTATGTATACTATAGCTACTACCTTTAATAATTAATAATAATAATTTTTATTTCATAAGCCTAATATAATAAGGAGAGAAAAGGGCTTTACAAATGCATTTGTAGATAACTATATCCTTAGATTAATAGGCCTAGTACATGCACGTTGTGTTGAAACTCCTGACACCCAAACTAGGACATGTCCTGTATCTCAGGTGTCAGCGTAAATTATATTAAATTAAATTATATTAAATTTGACTGTATATTACGATTTCCAGATTTTTGTGACTGTTGAAGAGAATGACAGATTGATCTGACATGGTATATATGCATGAATGTATGTAGGACCATTGTCAAGTGTGGCTAGACTCACAGTCCGCGTAGGAAAGTTGCAATAAAGTGTGATCTCGACTCCGAGGTGAGATAAAATAACAGTGACGCCACACAACCGGTACTTCGCGAAAGTACACAAGTGAAATGACATCCAACTGTACCACACATTGTCGCTTTCGAACATATCGCATACAAAACTTAAATCCATACAAGTTGCAAAGATGTCGACTCATGGAAGTTACATGATTAATTTTGTGAGAGAGATTATATGCGGTAAGATTGCTGAACGAGAGGTCGTAAGTTCGACCCGGGCCCCCACCAGCTACAGAAGTGCAAGCATTATTTTAGATTACCAATGCGCGTTTTCACTAACCTAAGCTCACCTGAACGAGTGCCTAAATATTACGATTTTAGATTTTCAACTCTCGGTGAAGAGCCGAGCGTTCAAATTCCAACAGCGGTATTTTAATTAATTAAACACTCATTCAGGTGTCCTCTACCAATATGCATGTGTATATGTGGCTGTCCATAAATAAACTGAGGACGTATCTATTGATGAAAATCTCCTCAATTGAGGAACGCATAATAAATATTGTTATTTCTATGTCAAGGGTGCTGTTCTTCTTACGCTTATGTGATCGTGAATTTTCACTTCTTAATTACAGTCACTTTGTTATTTAATATCACGGAGAGAAAGGGAGTAAGTACTTAGGGCGCTCTGCCGACCAAGTAATTGTTTTACTCTATTCAATTTCCGGTTTAAACCACGATTCGAAACGAAAGAGGGAGAGAGTGAAACTCGGTTTAATGACGACGTACTATATCCTTAAAAGTTTTAATACCCACTGTACTTGGCTTTAACGTTTACAAGACTAGGCAGGTTGTGGTAACTGAGTAACCAACCATAGGCAACAATGCAAGCAAGCAAGGTTTGGAATCGTCTTTCGAACATAACATCCACTGGGTAGTTACTAAGTGTGTTTCACCACAGATGTGCCCTAACAAGCGTTGCACAGAAGGAGCACCGAGGTGGTCTTTTAAGAGGACACAGGTGACTACCTGGGTGGTTTTAGTGAGGTAAGAATCCTACACTCCCCGGTCTTAAACCCAAAGCCCGGGCGCTTTTTGAAGGATGCCTCCCGAAAACTATAAAATAGGCATTAAGTGAATACGTACCAGATGTCTTAGTAACTCCACCCCCACCGTATACGAACATAGCCAGCAGGACACACGTCCGCATTGCTAGCCACTGCATCTAAAGGCAAACAACACATTTTCTTTGTAAAATTTGTACAAGAATTTGATCTCGTTAAGGTACCCTTTCACACATGTTTTCCCTGATTGACAAAAGTATGAATAAATTATACATAAATCGTAGCCAGTTCCAGATTCCTTGCGACAACAGCTCTCAATTCGCACTTACGTGAAACATTTGGATTGAATCGAAGAAAGAGTTTTAGTTTTTTTACTTCGAAAAAGTATTTCTTTTCGAACACACAACTTTGCCCACCCGTATTGAACTGTACTCATATCATCGTTGTTGGAAACTTTAATTTCGAAACTGGTTCTTCTTCATGTTTAATGTTTCACTCTGAGAGCTATAAATTGGTGCAATAACAATAAAACTTTTACTTTTATTGTGATATATCGTTTCTGGCAAAGCCTACATTCATCTGACTTCAGGGTCTATCTTAATTTAACCGGGCCTTTTTAAACTATGCCTACATTGTAAACTCTCAGCGAAAAATTAATACCCGACCTTGGTAGGTATTTGGTACTTGGTATTATTTATTTATTTATACACACTCTACTCTAGAGGGGGGAATCCAGCTAGAAAATATTTTTGAAAATAAATCGAAAAGGCCGATAGTTATTACTTATTAGGTAGGTACAAGGAATATATTTTAACCTCGACCACTCAGGTTAAAGCTTACTCGCTTCTGCACGACACAAACCTATGATAGTGCGACCACGACTATGTAACCATCTGTTTTATAATTATTAAAACGTACCTTAACAAACCCGCACTGTATCACTCCATTGGCACTACTTCACTGGCTGCAACCCTGCACACTGGCGCAACGAAAGTAAGATGAGAGCAGGCCGCGACATCCTATATAAGCTCGGGACGGCAGGCCGGCGTCAGGGCAAGTGCGGGCTCGCTGTGACGAATGTAGCCACGAAACACACACTTGGCTAAAACTGCAAGATAGAGCTAAGCTAACTGAACTAACGATAAGCCTCTACTTCGCACTGGTAAAATGGCGAAACGTCAAAACATCGAGATTTCTGTGTCATACCTAAAAATGTTAATGTAATAAAGATACACTCTTATACCTTCCGGATTAATACTGTAAATTATGGTGAAAACCACTTCAAAGTATATTGTGTAGTTTAGTAGATAAAAGCGGTCACACATACATGCACGAAAAGTGATTTTGCTTATACTATTTTTAAGTAATAGTTATTTGATGTAGCACCCAGTTCAACCGGATGCGTCAAAGTAGGTACAAGTATTGTACATGAAGCGACTACCTATGTGACCACCACAAACCAGTGACTTGGTAACACGATATTCCGTGGTAAGACTGCTTGTCAGACTTTTGGTCTTTTAACTACCCGTAGCTACTGTAAAAACCGGGAGCCACCTTGAGCGACCTGGGGATCGAACCCGGAGATGTAAATATCAATCAGTTTTGTCATGTCTTTTCCCATTGCGATCAAGTTATTTAAGAAAGATCGCTGTAGGTAGCCTTGCGCAAGCGACGGCTAGCGTCCGTTAGGGAAAGTCAAGTTCAAGCTCCTCGGAAAACGTCCTGCCACGCCCCGTGGAGCTACAACTACCAGCCACTGGACACCTGATCGTCTACATTGCGATCAATTTATGATCAGTACCTAACAAGTGAACATGAAGCCTCTCGCACCTCATAAACCGCAAGAATGTTAAACATCTTCATTACAATATGGTGGAGTAAGTTGATGCTGGAGTCCAGTCCGCCCTCCTATTTAAATTGTGATATAAACTATTGAATCTCCCAGGGATTCTGACCATTACTGACGGTTCGTCATCGTTTTACAAGAAACTGCTATATGTCAAACATTAAAAATATCGTCAACATAATTATAATTAACTAAGTATACTCTACTTTTTATACTTCAATACAAAATATACCATATAAAAATATCTAATCTGCCTGTTAGAAACTTTTTCTTTAGCAAAAGTTTTAAGAAAACATCACTACCCAATTAAACCATAAGCTATCATTTAACCAAAATGAAACGGTGTGAAACTAAAATCTCTTCATCGTTAAGTAAATAAAAAGGCGTAATTGAATAAACTTTTTACTTTTGGGTTAGGCTGAGGTGTACCTACCTATAGTATAGTATATAGTATTAGTATATTATATAGTATTAGTATAGTATATTATATATTAGTATATAGTATAGTATAGGTATGTACACATCCACATTTCGCCAGTTATGTTTAAGCTCCATATAATAGTTTCACAAATCCAGACTCCGGGCTGCTAATGAGAAACTCCAGACCGAAAAACCCAATAACACTTTGCCCGACCAGGAAGTTGAACCCAGAACCTCATGCTCAGTAGTAGCCCCGATTGGAACAAAGAGGCAGAGGATTATTATTACGTATTACGACAGCCGAAGGGCACCTTTAGTAAGCAGTTAGAGCCTAGTAACGCTTTACCTTTTCCTGAGTAAAATGTCATCAAGCTAATTTCAAGACATATGAGACAGCAACCGCATTGGCTTTCACCAGCGACGAGACTCGATCCCCCGACTCTAGAGTATCATCAATACTAGATTACATGAAAGTATATACCTACCTACCTAGTGACATGCCTCGTTGGTCTAAGTAGTGGTCACTAGCGCCACTGCGATGAGTTCCAGGATTCGGTTCCCAGTTCGGGCTTAGTGTTATCGGGTTTTCCCATTAGGTATTTCTCATTAGCAGCCTGGAGTGAGGATTTGTGCCCGTTGACGGGAATGGGGACTAAAACTGGCGAAATGTGTGACTAGCGCGCTAACCCTTGATTTTAATTCCGATCGATCGACATTAGAATTAAGAGGTTTCGTACTCTTGAGTTTGATGCTAGCGCCAAAATCGAGATCGGGCTTAGCACGCTCTAAACGCTATTCTTGAGTTTATTTTGACAGCTGTGTATTTTGTCAAATAATATAATATAATCATGAGACTGCAAAATTAAGGCTCCAGGTACACCACTGACTAACCATTCGAACAAAAAAAGTGTGACGTAATGTTAGGGTGGATTTTTGAGACTGGGCAGTAAGGGCGGGCGCGTTTGCAAATCGGACAAAATTATGTCATTTTTCGGTCGATTTTGTGACAAAACTGAACCAAATTAAATAAAACTAATAACTACCAAATAAAGATTGATTCTTTATCTTCAAATAGTATTGACTAATTTGTTCAAAATAATAGTTTTTTGTGTTGTAAAAACGATTTTCCGTTGCCATTTTCCTCAAAATTAGCGAAATGGACTTGAGTTTAGGAACATTTTTTGTTCTATAAACAACATATTTTAAGATTTCTAAAAATACCATAAGTAGGAAGATATATTCAACTCAAAACCTTATTAAAAAAAAAATTCGAAATGTCACAAATAGCCGCAGGAAAAATAAAAAACGAAGCTTATTATTTTCACCTGTTTTGCTATTTCAGATGAATCTTAATCGATTGCTTTAAGGGTTATTTTATTTTTGATTTTATTTTGATTTATTGCGCAATCATTTCGAGAAAATCCTCAGTCTGCGCTCGGCCGCCGTCGTGAGTGGACCCTGTATCGCCTGTTTGCAGCAGATTGTGTTGTAAAAGATCGCTGTACATATACAAAATATTCGATACACCACATTTGATACTTTTCAAGGTAAGATAATTTTGTATTCACATATTTTTAGTATAATAATTTATTTCGGCAAAAGTAAGTACTGTTTGGGACTTGATGGAGTGACCTGAAGGTGTAGTTTTCTGACTGCTA
The DNA here is from genome assembly GCA_905147745.2 of Phlogophora meticulosa. Lineage (NCBI taxonomy): Eukaryota > Metazoa > Arthropoda > Insecta > Lepidoptera > Noctuidae > Phlogophora > Phlogophora meticulosa. Next base: position 17,493,200 of record LR990529.1, read on the forward strand.
CTGGAACTCCTCGACAAATAGAACTAAGTGTGCCGAATTTGGACTTTTTCTGTTAGTTATGATGAGACCTTACCTCCGGACTTGATGGAATGACCTGAAGGTGTAGTTTTCTGACTGCTACTGGAACTCCCCGAAAAATAGAACTAGGTGTGCCGAGTTTGGGCTTGTTCTGTTAGTTATGATGAGACCTTACCTCCGGACTTGATGGAGTGACCTGAAGGTGAACTTCGGTGACTGCTACGGGAACTCCTTGATGAGTAGAACTAGGTGTGCCGAGTTTGGGCTTGTTCTGTTAGTTATGATGAGACCTTACCTCCGGATTTGATGGAATGACCTGAAGTCGTACTTCGGTGACTGCTACTGGAACTCCTCGACAAATAGAACTAAGTGTGCCGAGTTTGGACTTTTTCTGTTAGTTATGATGAGACCTTACCTCCGGACTTGATGGAATGACCTGAAGGTGTAGTTTTCTGACTGCTACTGGAACTCCCCGACAAATAGAACTCGCTCCAACAGGTCTAGAGGTAAGGTCTCATCATAACTAACAGAACAAGCCCAAACTCGGCACACCTAGTTCTATTTGTCGGGGAGTTCCAGTAGCAGTCAGAAAACTACACCTTCAGGTCACTCCATCAAGTCCGGAGGTAAGGTCTCATCATAACTAACAGAACGAGCCCAAACTCGGCACACCTAGTTCTTTTCATAGTGGAGTTCCCGTAGCAGTCACCGAAGTTTACCTTCAGGTCGCTCCAACAGGTCCGGAGGTAAGGTCTCATCATAACTAACAGAACAAGCCCAAACTCGGCACACCTAGTTCTATTTGTCGGGGAGTTCCAGTAGCAGTCAGAAAACTACACCTTCAGGTCACTCCATCAAGTCCGGAGGTAATGTCTCATCATAACTAACAGAACAAGCCCAAACTCGGCACACCTAGTTCTACTCATCAAGGGGTTCCCATAGCAGTCACCGAAGTTCACCTTCAGGTCACTCCAACAGGTCCAGAGGTAAGGTCTCATCATAACTAACAGAACGAGCCCAAACTCGGCACACCTAGTTCTTTTCATAGTGGAGTTCCCGTAGCAGTCACCGAAGTTCACCTTCAGGTCGCTCCAACAGGTCCGGAGGTAAGGTCTCATCATAACTAACAGAACAAGCCCAAACTCGGCACACTTAGTTCAATTTATCGAGGAGTTCCAGTAGCAGTCACCGAAGTACACCTTCAGGTCACTCCATCAGGTCCGGAGGTAAGGTCTCATCATAACTAACAGAACAAGCCCAAACTCGGCACACCTAGTTGTATTTGTCGGGGAGTTCCACTAGTAGTCAGAAAACTACTCCTTCAAGTCACTCCATCAAGTCCTGAGATAAGGTTTCATTATAAATAACTAAACCAGCCCCAGGTGTAGACCTGGGGCTGTTCTATTAGTAGAGAGATGAGGGCTGTAGAGCCCTCATCTCTCTACTAATAGAAGGCGTCCAGTGCTTAGCAGTCACTGAAGTAGGTATATCTAAGTATTATTTAGGAAACCAACAGTACGGGTTTTTTTCTGTAGGCACATGTGTAATAAAAAGAAATCAAAAAAATTAAACAAACTTCCAAAGTATCAAAATTTGTTCACTCGACTTCTATTCCTGCATCTAACCGAGCGTACACGTGTGTGTGTGACCCGTGTCAATGTAGTAGTTCGATTCGATACCTGTCAATTTTGCAAACGCGTCCTTAACTGCTGTAGCTACAACTACCCCGACTCAAAAATCCACTCTTTAAGTACCCACTTATTTGGAAAGATAACAACGAAGGATGTGGGCACGCTGCGCCTTTTTGCCTATGGTTGTACATACTACTACCCCTTGGGCTTCGATCCCAATATGGCCTGGCCCTGGTCTTGAAATGATTGTATTGGCAAAACTTAGACCGACCTATCCCTATTTACCTAGGTAGCTGTCGCACTTGTAGTGACGGAAGCTAGCCAATTATTAAGAACAGGAGCCATACTATGACGGGAATTAGCAGTCATTGTTGCGTTGTACAATAGTGATATCGAACGATATTCGTTCTGTATAAGTTCTATCTCTTTCATACACAGGATTCTTAGTAGTGTTGTTTTTTTAGACCATAGAGAATCCTAACAAATTGGGTTATTTTTATTGCTGGTTCCGGGCCCATAGCTACCCTGCCAGTAACAGCTGCAGAGGATGACGACCTGGACATCTGATGAGCCAACATAATACCTGCCAAGGGTGAAAATACAGGTATGCGGGAAACCTCCCAGTCAGATACAGTTGCTTTTAGTTTAGTCTGTAAAATATCCGTGAGGCCGCCGCCGCGCCGGCCCAAGCCTGAATGTTTGGATATTCTGGTACCAGATAAAGACAATTGGCTATACGAAGTTGACAGGCACTAACTTTGTATTTTTCTTGTTTTCGTTAAAAATTTATGACTATGTACCTATTTCATGAAATCATGACATTTTGAGCAAAATTCAAAGGGGTTCGAATCTTTTTGTATGAAAGCTGGCATATCGACCCGCCGGCATATAATTTTTATAGATCGCGGCGCACGATTATGTTGGTATGTAGGTATGGGTATACATATAGAGCACACATATACGCAGGCAGATGCTGGATGCGGCAAGCTGAAGACAGGGCGCTATGGCGCTCATTAGGAGAGGGCTATGTCCAGCAGTGGACTAGTATAGCCTGATGATGATGATGATGACACATATAGGTATATACGAAAAAAAAATGACAATAAACATGGTATCCCAGTGTCACGTTAGCGAGATATTTGAAGGTCGACATATGAGTACGACTAAAATAACACAACACAACAATATTATTAAAAATACATATTACCTGTCGATTCCATCCAAATAATCGTTCCCAGGTTGATTATTATTATTATTTTATCGGAAGACAGCAGGTATGTTACATAGGTACTACTAGGAGCACGAGAACTTCTACTATAAATTAATCACGCACGTAATAAGTCGATTTTGTTGTTTGTCGTTGTACTCTATGTCGATCTTTACCTTCAACTATCTCGGTAACGTGACCATGTTACTTAACAGTTTTGTTCGTCTGTGAGTCCTCTACCCAGATAACCCAGAAATTATATGATATATAATAATATAGGTACACCACATACATAATGCGCCGCAATTTCGAAAAAAACAAAATGGCGGCGGGTCGACGTGCCAAATCGGTTCTATCTATCCCCTTTAAAGTTGCTTCAATATAGATTATTTGTGCTTTCTTAAATAAAAATAGATAGAAGAACTGGAGAAAAATAAAACAAAATGAGAAGACTTAATACATTGTCTTGCAATTTTAACACACTGTGACAAATAGAAGTCAAATCAAACTATCACACACAAATACATTCTTTGGTAATCAATAAATAATCCCCTTTATTATAGAGAGTAAGAAAAGTGCCATTGGACACATTCTTAGATAATATAATTATTATTTTATAAAATAGAGCCATTGGCTGGATTGTAATAATATTACGGTGAAAAAGTGAAAAATTGAAGTAAAAAAATGCCCTTACTTCCATGGCCTATACCTAATAATGACAAAATGTTTTGCAAGAAACATTCATACATAACCATAGTACGTACTTATTATGCTTTTAAATGGACCATTCGCAATTCCGAAGATCCAGCCTGAGATAAATGAGAACATAAAATGAACTTGCACTAATTTCTGGCCGATAAAACCACTTTCAAATCTCCCAAATATTATACTGGTAAGTTTATGAAAATAGGAGAGATACTGTTCCAAACAACATTTGGATCCTTAACATATTGAAGCTCAGATCGGCCATAGTGATTAGCGTCGTTCTTACTACAAGTCTGAAATCAAATAATTATGAAATTCAATAAGTATTGCCTACAGGCCAAGAAGCAAACTACTTTAGTTCCAAAAGATTCAAAATAAATTTTCTAAGTACCTATTCCATGAAATACTTAAGTTTTCTTGAGTTGTTTATCACCAGCTTGGGTGACATTACCAATTCCAATTACAATTGAAGACATGGCATCTTTTTTAGACTCAATGTCAATTTTTACCTCTCCATGAGGAATCTTAGCTTGTGTTCTTTGAAGTTTCTGCAGTTCGCGGTCTTTGACTAGCTTTATTCCAGATGAGGATTGCATTGAAGATAAATTCTTGATCCATTTCTCATTAAGTATTGTTCCAAAATCTTCGCTGCCATCAAATAATACCTTGTTACATTCCTTTATTTTTTCAACATTTTGTAGTATATGTTTTTCTTCCTCTAGTTTTTTTGTTTTTTTCTGGATTAGACGTAGGCTGGTTTTTTTTGTAAATACTTTTGATGAAGTCTGGCTAAAGTTATCATCAGAATCATAGGCCTGGGTAGATGGATTGATGTCGCCCCATTCTGAGGCTGATAAATTAGAACTAGTCCCAAGAGTTGATGTACCCATTGAACTCTGTTCCGCAGATGTGGTTGATCTGTTAGACTGACGAGACTTTTGTGATAATTCAACACCATCTTCTTCAGTGGCATAAACTGTGAAATTTCCTCCAAAAGGATATTCACAATTTAAGTTTGTGCACATTCTTATTTTCGTATGAAAATTTATAAAGAATTTGCGCACCAGTGAGTTGCACAGAGGACAATTCTGTAAATAAATATTTTGTATTAAAAACATGAGTTAAAGGTTTTATATTGCAAAATGTGAATTACAAAAGCTTACCCTTGGACCCTCCTCTTCTACAATAGTGCTACTGCTCTTAGTAATATCTACAGCATACTGCAAAGAAGAACATACAAATTAGTTGCATTTCTGTATAAGGGGAATGTCACAGAACTTCAATAGCTGTACTGATTTTTATTGAATTTTAAGTGTGTTTGAGTGGGTCCCTATATGGTTTAGATTCACAATTGAACCAAGAAGGTTTTGCTACTTGGACAGGTCACCAAACGGTCACATTAGTGTCATTTTTCAAAGGCTATGAACCCAATTACTAAGCCTTGGCTGTCCATACATCCGTCAGGCTGTCTCTCTAAATCTATGACACTTCTTCACCTTCTGGTACAACCAAGGCTTGATACTAACAACAAATGAACTGGCACAATAGTCGTAAATACAAGTGTTTTCCTATTTTGTGCGAAAACATGCATCGCACACATTTCAGTGTCTAGACAAAAACCTGTACTTTTTAGTTTTTGGAGAAAATATCTATATTTTCCATGTAGATAATAATATGTTCCATGCTTAAATATTGGGTACCTACCCTAACAAATCTTATATTGAACCACAAAATTACTGGTATCAAACCCGGTGTTTCAGTAAACACCCGATAAACATATAGAAAATCGGGTGTTTACCAAAGCACCGGGTTAGAAGCCGGTGGATTGTCAATCTATAACCATTAGGTTTTACCTGCGGCTTCGCTCGCTTTGATATACTACACATTTCATGGGTGATCATGTACGGCGGCAATAAACAAGCTGATAATATTTACTTACGTTCGAACTTGATGGAGTATGAAACTGAAATTCATTTTCTGCCATTCGTGTTGTATTTTAATAAAATAATAAAAACGAAATACGTAATCAACGAGTTCACAATGAGCTCGGGAGAATATGACAATACGAAAAACTAATTTATAGGATGTTAAGTTATCACAATTTTAAAGATGTTTCAATTTCAAATAATTTGAAAACACACGACAGGCCAGTTTTAAGAATGGTGAACAATGGTGGACACTGGACATCAGTGATGATCAGTGTTACCAGTGGGAGATACTCAAATAAAACATAAGATAGCTAAAAAAAAATAACATTCATTTTATATGGAAAACGTCACAATTTTTTGTTTTTTTTTTTAATGTGGCTGATTAAATACTTGACCCATACAGAAATAATTATATTGCATTTTATCAAAAAACATTCTTAATACCGAAAAAGCATTAGCTGTCACCGTGTCTGACGTCCGGCAGATATGAAACATGAAAATAGATGGTTTTCGAGAAAAATACTAGTAAAAGCAATGAATAAAAATGGAATAAATTTGTTGGCATGGACCACTGTGGTGTTATCATGGATGAACACAAACAACATGAAACGCAGTACAAACTCGACAAATGCTGGGTGCTTTTTAAGTTACACGGACGTTGCACAGTTGAATCACCTACAAATAATGTGCGTTGAGATGCCATGCGTGTTCATAGGCCCTACGTTACTATATCGTCTTAATACCGTAGTATAAATAAACCGTGTATATGTTAAAGGTTACCGCTATGTTTGTGGTACGGTCCGGACTGTGCAACACAGACTAAATATTACTCCTACCAAGTACTACTCAATCTGTGGTGCGGGCGGGGAGACCTAACGTCAAAAAATTATCGGCCTTCAGTGTTGCCAACTTAGTGGAAATTCCACTAGATCTGGTGGTTTAGACTTACCTTTTAGCGGGCAAATATTGGCTTTAGTGGCTAGTGGATTTTTCTAGTGGCTTTGGTTGCTTCAGTTAGTGGTAAGGGGCGAAATTTAACCACTAGCACAATTAACATATTTTCGGAAATAACTCGAACGTTTGCGTTATAAGTGTATATTTCTACTATGTGTAGGCAACACTAAGAACTAAGGTAGTTTCTTTCGGGGATTCTTCGAAAATAGTTCGTCAATTTCTTGAATAATTTTGATTATAGACTTTATTTTTATGAAAACTGGGTCAAGTTTGATTTGAATCAAAAATGTTTGTTTCCTATGCATGCACAAAAATATAAATACAACGGACAGTACAGTACAGTTCGAAGATCGCGTTGGATGTTTTACTTGTTTTGGTTTATTTTGTAAAACGAATATGCCTAAACCACAGTATACCCAAAAGTTCCGTGAAAGTTGGTTACGTGACTCAGATTTAAAGGACTGGTTACAAGTGGTGGAAAGTACTACTGGTCTAGTTGCTAAGTGCAAATTATGTGGTTCAATTTTAAGGAATCATTATGGAGATTTAAAGAGTCATGGATTATCCAAAAAGCACTTACAAAATTCTAAGGTACGTACGTAATAAAATTTAATATCATTTAAAGGAAACATGCTTAAAGAAGCAACGTCAACTTTCAAAGAGTTATTAGGTAGGTTTCCTTTTACACTATGATTATTTTAAAAGAATTCCGTTTCTTTTATAGATTGTAGCTACGCAACCTAAGTTGCCTTTCAAACCAGACACCGTGGATAAAAAGAAAGAAGAAGCTAGGCTAGCATTATTTACAGCAGCACATACCAGCTTACGTGTAGTGGATCATATGGGAGAAGTTATTAATCACATGCACAAGGAGGATGAAAAAATTCATTTACATAGGACAAAATGTTCCCAAATTATAAAACAAGTTCTATCACCCCATTTTTCAGAAAACCTAAAAAATGATTTGAAAGATCAACCCTATAGTTTATTGATAGACGAATCAACCGATATTTCCGTTCATAAATATTTAGGAATAATTATTATTTATTACAGCTGCAATTACAAAAAAATTATATCTACATTTTTAGATCTTCCAATGTTGAATGAGTGTGACGCGGACGGGATTATTGGCGCCATAAAGGTGGCACTTGCTAAATTCAATATACCTCTACAAAATTTAATGGGCATCGGAACAGATAATGCCTCGGTAATGACCGGAGTTAATAACGGTGTACATGCTAAATTGAAAAGAGAATTACCGAATCTGGTTTTGGTGCGCTGCATATGCCATTCTCTGCAATTGGCAGTATCAGCAGTAACAAAGCAGTTTTTACCCAGAAATCTCGAATTCATTATTAAAGAAACATATGACTGGTTCAGCCGTTCTTCTTCGAGGCAAGCTACCTATAAAGAACTATACAAACTTATCAATGACGGTCATAATCCTTTGAAAATTGTACAGTCTTGTCAAACTAGGTGGCTATCTATAGAGTCTGCAGTTGCACGGATTTACGCACAATGGTTGGAGCTGAAAACACACTTTAATTTGGCCAAATTAAAAGAAAGATGTTACACAGCAGAATTGCTGCATGGAATGTATTCAGATGACGTGAATTATGCGTACATTGCATTTATGTATCCACTTCTTACTGACGTTAACAGAGTTAATAAATTATTTGAATCAAAAGACGCTGATCATTCAAAACTTTATGACGAATTGACCAATTTGATTGATACACTTGTTGCGAAAATAATATTGCCTAACCAGAAGGTAGATATTTTGACGCAAAATATTCAAGATTTTGTTGATAAGAAATGTTATTTGGGGTACAGATTCGAATCTCATGTGTCAACGATGAAAGAAAAAGGACTTCCACCGAATGAAGAAGAAATAATACGTAATAGGTGTATCCAGTTCATTGTACATTTGATTCATGAACTGAAAAACAGATTGCCCGAAAACTTGAAACTCATGAAAAATATCAAAAGAATCTGTGTAGAACACGCACTATCTCACAATAAAGAGCCGATCGCTGACCTGATGTTGCATTTTAATAAAAAGCAAGAAGATATTGCGAAAGTTGACGAGCAGTGGCGTCAAATCCATCTACTCAGTTGGGAAAATACAAAAAATACAAAGGAATTTTGGTACGAGGTACTGAAGTTCAAAGACATGGCTGGAGAAAACAGATTTCAAGATTTAGCCACATTTGCTTTATCTTTATTAGTTTTACCTCATTCTAACGCTGACGTAGAGCGATTATTTAGTATGATGAACGTTGTGAAAACAAAACACAGAAACCGAATGAAGTTAAATTTGCTATCTTCAATTCTCACAGTCCGTGCTGGTTTAAAACGCGAAGGAAAATGTTGTAACAATTACTTAATACCCAATAGCGTAGTACAAAAAATTGGGACCAAGCAAATTTATTCTACAAAAACAGAAATAATAGTAGAAGCCGATTCTTCCGAAGATGATTGCCTTTAAGATTTTTTTTGTACTTATCAAAAATAAGCTATAATTTTATAAAAAAAATACAATATTGTTGTTTTATTTTCAAATAATATTTAGTTATTATCTGTCTAGCATAATATGTTAGTGGTTTTCTGGTGGTTTGAGGGATCGCCAAATTTAGTGGTTTTCTGGTGGTTTACGATACCACAATTGGTGGTTTCGTTATAATAAAGTTGGCAACACTGTCGGCCTTTTCGGAGTGCAGCTTGTTAACTGGTGCTAAGTGGTATCGTCGGTAATAAAACATTACTCGTGAAGAAATTAAAGCGTGCAAATCTAAATATCGTCAGAGTATAGCCATTTAACAGTGTCTTAATTTCGAATCGTAAAACCTCATTGGAATTTAAAATGCCGACTGTTCGAGCTGTTTGTGTTCTCAAAGGCGATGTCAGCGGAACCGTATACTTCGACCAACATGTAATTATTTAACCTTTACTTGGTCAGTGGGTCGTCTTTGGGGCGGAGTTTTGTACAAACCTGTAATAATACTGCATTTATTATATAACCTTGAAAAAGTAGTAGTTTGTACTCTGGCAATAGTAGTTTTTACAACATAAAATGTTGAGTACCTACTTAGACGGTTACCTACCGACGTGCGTACCTACTTCTTATCATGCGTCTATAGATAGTTCTGGAACGATGGGCAAACACAAATGCAAATGTGCAATGTTCTTGATAAGAGGGACAGCAAACCATATTCCGTGTAGGTGTTTCGGCAGGAATATTGCAAAGCAGTATGATAAAACTCTACTGATGATAATCGCTTATCTAAGTATATTTTACGGAGATAAAATAACAGTGATTTGAAAAACAATCTTCATCATCATTACTGTCTAAAAAAACTGATAATATTCAAGATTACCTTCTGCATGCTTGGTACTAGCTTTTTAACACTTTGTGGTTGTATTTTTCAGACCTACCCTGTTCCATTTTCCAATTATGTATTTGGCGAAAGAAAAAAAATAGTAAAACATTCCAACTCTTTATTTCTGGCCTGTTGTTTAATTATAATGTGTCTTACGAAAAATTTAACCAATTTTATTTGTCTAATTCCAGGAAGAAAAAGGACCTGTAGTGTTGTCTGGTGAAGTCAAGGGACTTTCAAAGGTATGTAATGTTGCAATTAAATATAATTTAATCAATCATCAGGAAGATTAGCGGATTATCTGTATTAGTTCTTCTAACCAAGGAGTTTTATTTGCATTGCAATGAAATTCCAATGCTGTTTAATGGCTTATCATGTGTATGTGGGAAGTGTGATATTCACATTATTTCTTACACAAACACAAATATACAATCAGAGTGACGATGCAAGTTTGATATAGGTAGTGTATACACATAAATTAGCATATAAAATGACTCAATACATTATGTAGAAATAACAATACAAGGTCACAATATAGTGTTGTTATACTCGTAATCAAACTCGTAACAAAAAAATACTAAATAGACGATTCAACAGAAATATAATTACGTGAATATTAACAGAAAGTGGTAATAGGCCTGCCTCCTATCATGAGAATATCTATCTATCAGAATATCTAGAGCATTGTAAGCCATTATTTAAAGCACTAAAAATTCTTCCACTTCCTTGCCTATATATTTTTGAAATTTGTATGTTTGTAAAAAGGTATTTGCACATGTTCCCATTGTATGAACATATTTCTACAAGAGTAAGAAACAGAAGCCCAAATAAATTACTTGCACCTAACCAGAGACTACACTTGTATAGCAGGAATTTCAATTGTATGGCAAGCAATATCTTTAACAGTTTACCCCCACCCATCAGAGTGTTGCCCAGTAATAAATTCAGAAAAACAATATTTGCCTGGCTGATAGATAATTGTTTCTATTCAATTAATGATTTTATTAATTTTATTGACATTACAATATATCAATACTTTGTGTGTGTATGTATACCTTTTTTATTTTTAAACCTCTCATAGTATGTTATTAGTAAAATTTGGCTAGACCTTTTACTTTGTAAGTTAGTTTGAATTACTTTTTTTTAAATATTTGTACACTGGCAACGGTAGTGTATGTGAAACTATTTTATGTTAACACCTTAATGTACCATACACTCAGATATAAATAAATATTATATTATTAAAATGAGTTCATTTAAGTAATTAAAATTGAAAAAGAAACAATTTTTTTAATTCTTTCAGGGTAAGCATGGCATCCATGTGCACGAGTTTGGTGACAACACTAATGGGTGCACGTCAGCGGGTGCGCACTTCAATCCTCAGAAGAGGGATCATGGTGCACCAGACAGCTCAGTTCGCCACATTGGAGACCTCGGCAACATTGAGGCGGGGGATAGCGCTACCACTAAAGTAAATGAAAATCAAAATTCATTTAATCAAATATCGCTGACAATCAGTACTTTTTCAATTTTTCAAAGAAAAAAATTACATTTGTCCCCCAAAAAGCCCGCCCTTCCCACTTGAGACATTTCCAACACAATCAGATAAGACAGAGTAGGCACATGCCCAAGTGATGACTTGCAGTTTCTTAAATTAAAATTGTCTCTAATAACATAGATGTTCAGAAAAGACATGAAGAGATGCAATGCACTTTTGCTGGGAGGATTTAGGAAGCAGTAAACTAATAGGGTGCATCAGAAATCTTAAAATTTTAAAGACCAAAAGAAGTGTGATCTCGAAAATAATTGGTATATCCTCAAAAGCGTTAGGTACACGTGACATAAACATAACTGGGGAAATGTGGGTGTACTATAGAGGTACACCTCTGCCCTAACCCTATGAGGGAACACAGGCGTGATGTTCTGTGTTAATTTTATATCCTCAAAAGCAATAAATACATAGTGTACTAAGTTAGTCCTGCTAATATTTTTTGACTATACCGTTTTGCAATTGAAATCTTACTTACTCCGACCTTTCCAGGTATGCATCCAGGACACTCAGATCTCACTGTGTGGCCCCAACAGCATTGTCGGTCGCACTCTGGTCGTACACGCCGACCCCGACGACCTCGGCATCGGCGGCCACGACCTGAGCAAGACGACCGGCAACGCCGGCGCCCGCATCGCATGCGGCGTCATCGGACTCGCCAAGGTCTAGAATAACCTACACTCAGTCTACCCCTACATTGTTACTGTAGTACTAGTATGCATCTGCTTGCAACAAGTTTCTGGTAAAGGGTTAACAGGTACTTCTGATTTTTTCCTGGCCTCACATCCATCAGTCAATACTAAAAGTACATCAATTGCAAGTCAAGTACAAGGTGGATTCAAGAAACATCCTGTATTCTGGACTAATGTTTGTGCCTCTATGTAAACGTAATAAGTTTGGTATCTAATACTAATGTTATCAAGGCATCAGATAAAAGAACACACATTATAGGTTGCCCACCTATGTAGATAGAATGTAAGACTATATTAGATGTTGTAATTTATTTAATAGCATTCCTGGCATATATCAGTGAACAACTTATTGGAATCTTTTGATTTTTATTTTTTATTTTATTATTGGTGCAGGGCACATGATATGTAAATGTCATATGTACTGGTTTGTTTTAATAAAAGTAATCCAAATTGATGGTTCTTTTATTTTCTATTTGTAACAGATCTCCAGTACAAAATCAGCATTATAGTGGGGGTGCTTTCTGTGGGAATTTGCAGCATGTCTTCAGAATCCTTTATTCTATCTTTGCAAATAAATTCAAATAGCTACTGCGTTGCATCAAAATTTGCACTGTCAACATTGCTATAACCACGGTAATATTATCATACAGTATTGCAACTTCATACAAACGGACGAAACGCGAGCTATACCTACGCGCCTCGATCCTGGGTTGCTCTCGGGGTGAAGACAGTCACGGCTGTACCGCAGTGTCGAACGGACGGTGTGTTGTTTTTAACAATAACCGAGCGATTTTTTCTCTAAAAATCAGTTAATATGACGAGTAGGAAATATTGTGCTGTTTTTGGTTGTATGAATTCGTTAATAACGCATCCAGACATAAGTTTTTTTAAATTACCTGGAAACTCTGAAAGGTAAGACTATAAAATAATTTTACTTAGTAGGTAGGTACATATGTGTGTCTTTTTAATGGATAAGTATTTCCTTTTATCTCACGAAAACAAAGGTGTTTGGATGAATAAATAAAGCGAATAGAGTAACGGAAACTTATTGAGACGAGTGAAATAGGTAGTTATATGCTGTTCTGAATGAATCATGATACGGTAGGTAACTAAATAACCTACCTACTTACGCTTGTGTTAAAACTTCGGTGCATGTGTGTTTTGTTAGTTAGCATAATGCTGGAGACGCATGTTTACGTACCGGGCGGCTGTAGGCATTTATTTCTGAAATGCGGCTGAGTTACAATACTGTATCATAATATTACCGTGCTATAACTTTTATATCACCCTGTGACCAGATCAACTATGGTCACTTAATAAATTATGTAAATAGATACCATTCAAGTTAATAATCAAAATACTAACTTAGAGATTAAAAAAATGTTATAAGTATGTATTTATATTAATTTTCCCTTTGCCACCAACAAAGATAACTTTTTGATGCAAATCCAAAAGTAAAATTTATTTAGCAGTTACATGTAAATATAATAAGTATTCTGAAGGGCTTACAATAAATTACAAAAGCACTAATGACTATGAACCCTCAAATTGGCTATGCAACTTGTCAAGCATCCATAAACTACTCTTATTGGTTGACAATTAGAATTTATTGAGATTGAATCAACAGCCCATCAGATCACTGGACGGACTTGTATTTCATATTTAGTCATTAAAAAAGTGTTCCAAACCAGGTGCAAGAGTCAGCATTGTAAAATAAAAGAAAATTAACTTGCTTTATTACTAAGAATACTTTAATTGACCTATTGAATACAGTACATGACCATTATGAGTAAAGAATATGTTGCATGAAGAATCATGAGCTTGGAACATAGTTGTGCTACTGGTATTCCATTGCCACAAACTGTTATTATCACTTTGTATACTTATTGATGACCAATAGTTTTCTGTTTCCCTGGCCAGGACATGTTCTGACAATTTCTTACATATTTTACTTATCAGAGCAGGAGTTATGAAACCTTTGGTAAGGAGAATAGATATCCTTCCGGTTTTTAATGCATTCTCACTTTCGGGTTGGCTGTAAGTACTAATGTAAGATTCTGTTGGGGAAATGTCTGCATTATGAGCTAGTAAACCAAGCCATTCCACCATTTCGTCAGCATCAACATCCTTTAATATAGGTATTTCAGTTATAAATGGCGATATATTCTTAGTTTTTAGGGAATGAACTGAAACATTGATATTTCTCTCATTAAAGTACTTTGCTATTGATGATGGGCAAATATCTTCATTACTTGGTTCCCATGTTATGAAAAAATCGGACTGTTCCAGTTTCTGAAGGCCTGATTGCACTTTGGACAAGTTTATAACACGTTTAAGATCTATTTTTACTTCATAGAAATTGTGTGGCCGCTTCGTTCCTTCAAATCCTAATGTTTGATATGTATACTCATGAATGTTTAGTATAAGGTATCCATCAGGAGTTATAGCAGCACAATTTTGTATAACACAGTTTTTGTCTGCTGATAAACAGTGAATTTGACCAGTTTTTACAAAACTGTTGACGAAAACTGGTTCCACAAATTCTGTTAGAGAACAATCCGATAATTTATAATAATCTGTGTCTTCTGTTATTATATCTTGAATAAAACTCGGCGTCTGTATTTCATCAGGGCATGTTACAATCAAGCTTTTGTAAAAATTGTTCATATTCACAGTTTTGTTTACTGATTCTAAATCTTGATTTTCTCTGTGAGTGACTATTACTTTTGGTGGAGGAAAGTTCGCCACTTCTGGGCACAGCATATTGTAGATTTATTTCGGATTCTTCACCTTCGTATTAAACCTTATCTTGAAGTTAAAGAATACAGAGTCAGCCAGACAACAACATAACCTTACTCTCTGACTTTGACGTTTAACCTAACCTCCCAATCGTGCGGGATTTGACAGTGACAGCAAGTAAATGTCACAGATTTAACTACTTAGTCTGTGGTCCAGTGGTGGTGACCATTTGATATCGGAATCAATCACATCGACTAACAATTTCATTTAAATTATACTATTATTAATATATGAAGAAATAAAATAAATAATTATAGGGCATCAAAAAATTCATCCGCATCGTTGTCAGCGGGAAAAGTGCCCAGAAGACTGGCAGCATTGCCACGCTGACTGGCAATGCTGATTCTTTGGCCAAAAAAAAGGCCAGCCCTCTGGTCACGTGAAGAGTCGACCAAACGTTTCGCGATTTCTCGAAAAACTAAATGGGCACGCGAACCCCATGGCCTTACCAAACGGCTCAAACATATAACTTCCAGTTAGTTACAATTTTTTACGGTTTTGTCAGATGTCTTTCTGGCAATTCCAGATACAATATTTAATGCACTCGTACGTATTAAGTCAGAATCCAGCTCATGCGAATGGGATCTACATCAAATCAAAAGTACAAATAGCGTTGTTAAACCTCTATAAGACCAAATTTCTACTGAACTAGGATATACCTTACTGGAGAGATCAGCTCACCGTAACCTGCAAGACGCCCTTATTAGATACTGGCATTGTATTATATAGTAGCAAAAAGATT
Source organism: Phlogophora meticulosa (assembly GCA_905147745.2). Taxonomy (NCBI): domain Eukaryota; kingdom Metazoa; phylum Arthropoda; class Insecta; order Lepidoptera; family Noctuidae; genus Phlogophora; species Phlogophora meticulosa. The sequence goes on from LR990529.1 coordinate 17,508,805, forward strand.
TTTTATTTTTGTCAAAAATTTAATTTAATAAATATGTAATCACTGGCTTACCAGGCCACGAACCGCAGTGGCTCATTCTTTCAAGTTTTCAAATTATATTATCTAAACCTGCATGTTAAAACGGTTTGGAATTTCTGGTTCCCTGGGAACTTAAGAATAAAAAAAAAAAAATACAAACACTCTTCAAAATACAACGTGTTATAAAAAAAATCAATTCAATCCATCCAGACCACTTTTCGAGTTGTGCGGACACAAACACACGTAAGCTGAATTTTTATATTTAAGATAAGCGGGCCGAGAAAATGTTTTCTCTAAAATAGACGATGTCGGTTGATTTAAGAAATTTAACTCTTACAGTAGAATAATACTTGTAAGCCACGAGGAGAGATGGCTAAAATTATATAACCGAAAATAAAACAAACACGAAACTTAATTACTTTATTATCACTTTGCTTGTCTACCCTACAATTCGCTTTGGATCAACTCTTTACAACAACAACCTTATGGGATATACAGTTCCTCTGCGGGCACAGCCTTGTACAACGCTTCGACCGCCTCCACGGTGCGTGCTACGATGGCGCGGACTATCGGGGGGGCAATCTCGTGCATAACTTCACGCCAGTTTGTATTCACGAAGTCTTCTACAGGTCCAGCTGAAATGATATAACGTCGGATTAGATAAGTGCTGAAACTTGACGGTGTTATGTTAAAAAAAAAACGTTGCCCCACACTAGGAATTTCTCCTGTATCGTGGGTGCGTTTACAAACATTTAAACTCACATACACAAACAGCCAGACCCGGAACAACTACCTGTAGGTCATACAAATATTTGTTCCGTGCGGGGATCGAAACCCACAACACGCGGCGCAGCAGCCGATGGCTCAACCACTGCGCCAACCGTGTCGCCATTTGATTCCATAGTAGGTAAGAAATGTTGCTTTAAGAATATATTTTCAGACACAAGTCAGTATGTAGGTACGCGCCGTTACCCATTAACCCCTTATCCACCTCTATGAAACTTACAAATAGATTAACAACCACAGCAGGAAGGCGTAATGCTCAATGGGTATTCCTTCAGATTGTGAGAAAAGGTCTTTTTAACCGTCTTCAAAAAAGGAGGAGTTTCTATGGTAAACTGTATGTATGCTGTTTTTCTCGTTTTTTTCAGTGGGGGGTTCTCTATATAAAATATTGAACTTTAACAGCTGGACCAATTTAATGATTTTCTTGTGTGTGTTTAAGGGTGTCTCTGGATGGTTAAGATTCACCATTGGACCCAGTAGGTAGCGCTGTTCGGGCAGGACAAAGTGGTCGGATCCGCTAGTTGAAAATAGGAACTCACCTAATAGCTTGTTTCCATTGAACAGGTTGTCGAAATTGAACTTGGCACCGGTCTTCACCTGGCTGGTGTAATGCCAGTTGTCAATATGCCAGTGCTTCTTGCCATCATCACCGTCTTTCGTCACCAGCGCCGTGCTGGCTTTGATCACTATGTCACCTGAAACATTATTTGTTAAATTGTTAGAACGATGACCATGGATTTTATCTGATTTAGGTATAATTTTTAAGGTATATTCCATGTTCCCAAAAGGAGTTGGGAGAGGCCAGGCAGCCACCAAATACAGAAATGCAGAATGCGTATGGTACGTGCACCTCTTGGGTTATTCCATCAGAAATTTCTTAGTAGCAGCTCGTAGGAGCCCGGATATTGGAGTCAACAGTACAACTTCTGCCTGTTATACCTACGGGCAGTAGATTTTTTGATTTGAAAGTAATGAGCCTCGAAAGATCCGTATTCAACTAGTGCAGCCTTAAGCTAACTTAAATCTCAAAATGCGTGTTTACTTACGTATGTCGATGTGGTATTTCCCCTCTCCCCTGATGGGCAGCACTAGTATGTTACCGTCCAGTTTGTAGTCTCCCACCAGCTTCACGGTGCACCTGATCGTTATTGACTGCTTGCCTTTGGTTAAGTCGTGCCTGTGGGGGACATTGTATTTTTTTAGATATTTTAAATTATTTTCATTTTTATTTGGAACAACCGACAATTACTTTCACAGTAAATATATCAAAAATATTGCCTTAAATCTAACAAATATGAATGTCGTTTACAGAATATACCTGCAACAATAGGTATAATTGCGACTCTCGAGAGTTTAAATTAAAATATTTAAGTTACACAAAATACAAAAGTGTCTAATAACACATTTTTTTTTTAAACGTTGCCCCACACTAGGATTTTCTCCAGTATCGTGGCCTGGGTGCGTTCACCAACATTTAACCTCACATACACAAACAGCCAGACCCAATTACATTGACTGCTTCAAGTGCAATGCTTTTAAATTTTCTGGCTAGGAAAGGAAATAGACCTATATCTATAAAGTTCTTATAATAATTATCCATAAGCCTACGCAATAGGGCATGCACCCCAGCATTCGTTATACGTATTTCGAATATATATATATAGTTATCGTATTATACGTATTTTAGTAAAGAAACGGTTGGCAACGATATTTGGCGAACACGGTTCCTCCTTCCTTGCTAAAAACTTTAAATACGTTTTTTATTAATAACTCCGCACTCCAGGAACTAGTAAAGTTCTTATCGTACCGAAGCCCAAACAAGTTAAGTTTAGTTTCTAAACAAGTTAATTTCCAAATAACAATATAACTACTTAGTTAATTGACAAACATTACAAAAACGGCTTCCTGTCAGATAATCACTTAATTTTGGATGACTACTAGCAATTCTCCTATTTTTTTACGACTAAAATAGGCTTAATTTCCTGTCACTACCTATAATTTTTTAGCAGTTCAAAGGTAGTTTTTTAGTCATCACAAGTTTGTATTGTATAGGCCTAACTCGTATCTATTAATTATGCAATTATTACCAACGTAGTATTTCATATTCAAGTTCATATTTCCAATTGATGTTATTTCCACTTAAACCAATATCAACTTTATTATACCATCAATGTAGTCGATTTCACAATGACTAGTACAATTTAAAAAGTCATTGAAGGTAAAGTTATAGCGCGATCCAACCTTTACATGTATGTGTTTCAAAGTTATATTTCAAAAACTATATATTTGCAATTTACATTTTGAAGACTAAATTGCAATTGCAGGAAAGGTTCACAATACACGCTTCTTAATTGAGTGACTTTGCGACCCTCGACGTTCGTCAAATGCCCTTAAATAAACTATTGACATAGGAATTCATACACATAATATATTATCTCTAAATAGGTAGCTTATTACCTATTTGTACTGGCATATTATCTAGCTAGGTACAGCCTGACATTACAATTATTGGTAAGAGTACCTACATACATATATTTTTTTAAACTCTAGGAATTTGGCCTGTGTCATGGGTGCGTTTACAAACATTTAAAGTCACATACATTAACAGCCAGTCCCTCAACAAATACCTGTAGGCCACACAAATATTTTTTCCGTGCGGGAATTGAACCCACGCCACACAGCGCAGCAGCCGATTGCTCAGCTACTGCGCCAACCGGGCCGTGTTCATCGTATTGGTGAAGTTCTTCAGAAAGGTCAGTAGTATGAACGTAAACGAAGAAGTAGGTATGTAAGGAACGATCCTTACATACCTACTTCTTCGTTTACGTAGGATGTGGTGTTCTGTAGTTTCTGCCTACCCCCATGGGAAAAAGGCATGATTTTACATATTTACGAGTACTTATGTATCTATAAGGTACTTACTGTTAAGGTAGGCTAACAATGGAATCTTTGTGTAGGTAATATTTTACAACTAATAAATGAATAAATATATAGTTTACGTGCTCATCGTTATTTACTTCTTCACTTAAGTTTCCGGTATTGTGGGCTTCATACTGTACAAGTGTAGGTACGTAGTATGTACGTACTTACGTAGTACCTAGTAGTTGTTCTTTTCTGTGCTTCTAATATGGAGGTATTTTATTTATTTATTAAAACTTTATGTTCGAATAAAAATAACGGTACAAAGGCGGACTTAGGAAAGTACTTTTTCAGGGTGCTGAACTAGGTTCTAATGTGTTCACGTGCGTTCTTTCTAAAGAGAACTCCTCCACCCCTCACACTCCCTCTCCTGTCTATCCGCGGTATAGTGTTTTCTCTGCCTACCCTCTACAACTCACGTGTTCTGACTGATACGCAATTACATAAACAACAATAAAATCATTGTTTATTTTATGTTTATGGTTAGTTTATAGCTTTATTTAGTGACACAATGGTTGTCCTCGACACACGTGTCATGCTGTAGGACATTGGTTCTTGACAAATGGTCTACGGGACCACTGCAGGTTGGGGACCAATGTCAAACCTTCAACGCAAAAACCATATATTTGGTCTCATGCTAACCAAATATTATAATTTTCTATTTGAAATGCCGTGTTGTCTTTTACAATATGTTACTATAGATTAAAGAATTTCTTTTTTTTTTAACAGACACTATTTATTTTTCTTGAATCATCTACATTCTGTAAAAATACCAATTGAGAATATAGGTGAAGTGAGGGCGTAGTGAGAATTAATCCCATACTAATGGTAGAGATTACAGAACAGATCGTTTCCGTAACTATTAATCGAACAGTACTATGGCGATAAGATGAGTAGGATTACCCTTATTTTTTTAGTTGAAAAATGTTTTCCTACACAAGTTTAAAACTACAAATTAACGACCTTCGGACTTTTTTTGTTGTGCTGTGAGACCTTGATTCTTGCCAACTTTCATGATCCTAGGTCAACGGGAAGTACCCTATAGGTTATGATTTACTCGCGAGTATCAAATATGGCTGTACTTTTTTGTTGCGTTGACGTTGAAGCTTGATTTTTTTAGAGCTTCAAGCGTCGCCTATGATGTGATGTTCCAGCAAATAATAGTCCGGAAGGTGGCCAAAGGAACTCCCACAAACACACCACACATGACAAATGAATTGGTTAACCCGTCATTTTTGGGCTTATTTGATTTGTCTTGACAGAGCTCTATACAAAAGCAATAACTTTGATCATGATGAAACTGGGAGATGGCCATAGGAACTTTCTAATCTACATACATAAACCCTTAATCTATACAAATAAATAAAATTGAAGTATCTGTTTGTAATGTTCAAATAACAGCAATCATTAATATCTGCATATGAATGTATATACGGTAGTTATATTAAAGAAACAATTTTTACATTTTTGTCTGTCTGTTTCTTTGGTTTAAACTCTAAAACGGTTGGACCGATTTTGACGGAATTCACTGGCGGATAACGGATGTTATAAGGAGTACCTTAGGCTACTTTTATTTTAGGAAAAGAGTTAGGGTTCCACCCAAAAAAAAACCCATGAATTTCACACGGACGCAGTGCCGGGAAATAGCTAAATAAAAGATAAAGGAAGCTTCTAAATAAAATATAAACAGTGTCCAAGTAACACCAACACGTTTATTCTTCGTATCAATATTGAGCATGCAAATAAACAGACGATCGGAATCCAGTCGCTTTGTGATGCCACCGGCCGTGGATTCTGGGAAAATTCGTCTTAAGTTGTGAGAATATGCGTCACTTCCCGATTTACCGACGCTCTGTGCCCAAGGTCAGGACTATGGAGGTATGCGTATATTATAGCGTTGTTTAATACCGTGGAAAGTTTCGATAATGTCATGGAAACGATGAGAAATGTCAACTTGCAGGTGTATAAACCCTAGAAGGATAACACGTGCTCCAATACAGTGACACGTCTCAATCATAAATATCTAGATTTACCACAAAATATTTGTAAACCATTCAAATACTTGACGCACAAAACATATATTTTTAGAGTAGTAAAGCAAGCAAAGACGTCTCATAATTAGGTGCCACCACTTCACTTTGATTTTAGGTTTATTCAGTCAGATAGTCTATAGTCTCCCACAAAGTCCTCTCTACTCTCCATCTGCTTAACTTGTCTATCGTGGGCTTTCAAGAACCAGTCATAATTAATAGAGCTGTTCCCTTAATTAAAAAAAAAAAACGTTGCCCTACACTAGGAATTTCTCCTGTGTCGTGGGTGCGTTTACATACATTTAAACTCACATACACAGACAGTCAGACCCGGAACAACTACCCGTAGGCCATACATCCGTATGGCCTACGGGTAGTTGCAAAGTTGTTTTTTATATTTGTTCCGTGCGGGAATTGAACCCACGAAACGCGGGCGCATCAGCCGATCGCTCAGCCACTGCGGACACCATCGTTGTTTTAAAGATGTAGTCTTTGAAGATTTTCTTAGCATGTTTAAGTAATGACTGTGTTAATTTATTGCATTGCCATTGTTTGTATTAATTCTCCGTGAACACCGTATAAGTAGGTATCCTCTTTGATTACATGTAAAATCCATGAAAAAGTAGTTTTTATTCGTGGCAAAGCGTTATTTTTAATAGGTGCAAGCAAGTATACAATTTAATACGGATGACCTTATCATTCTTTGACTGCACTTAGCTACACACGGAATTACAAACAAGTATTACTTAGACTAGAACTTTTCGAAAAAACCCTTAATAAAAACTAGTGGTGACATCATCCAATCGAGTTGTTTTTGCTGTGGTACAAGATAGGTAGGAATAACATACATCCTGCTGTTAATGTGACATATGTACTACCAACGAGGCAGTCATGTTAAGGACACTTAAATAATACGCTTTAAAATATGAAATGAGTACCACTTCCTAGCATCAGCCGGTCCATTCTGTAAAAATCTCCTCGTGAAGTGAAGTGAAGTGAGATCGATGCGCCTTCACTGCACCTACATTTTCACGGAGAGATTTTTACAAAATAACACTGCAGGTGGTCACTGATACCAAGCTTTAACGGAAAGATTTCCTTACAGAATAGCACTGCCGGCTGTAGGTAAAGGCAGATAACCAAAAGACGTCAAGATGTAAGTCGGATGCGATGCCTTTAACCACATAACTCGCGCTTCGACAGGGTAGGAGACATTGATTAGACACCACCATAACCTTAAAATACACTGAACTTTTAAAAGTAGTCATCTGTCTAGCCTTTTCCCACCTTCGAGTCTAACCAGATGCAGCTGAAAACCAGTATTTTACATGGAGCGACTGCATGTCTGACCTCTACTGCCCAGTGACTAGGTAACACGATAACCCTTATGTAGACAGGTTGTAAGACTTTCGAGCTTCTGACAAACCGGAACGACTGACGTATGACACCGGCAACGAAAATCTTTACGTGTTTTTCGAAACACGGCGGGGTCTCCAGCGGAACTTACCATGAATCGATCTCAGTAAGCGTTGCCTAACCCTCATGGGTTTTAAGAATTTATTTAAACTGTAACTAGTACTTACTTGACAGCATCGACATTGCAACCCTTCATGCCGGTCACCGTTGTATCTTTGAAGTTCAGTGATAGCCCCCCCTGGTCGCCTTTGATCTCGTCAAACTGCATGGGGTCCAGTGACTTGATCCCCAGCTCGGGGATGCCTACTGCCATTATGGGCACGGCCGATTGTGCTGCTGCCAGGATGCAGGGGTTGTCTCCTGTCTTGCATGGTGATATGAAAGGAGCTTTGCCAGCTGTAAGAAAATAAAATGTCTAAAATCTTGGTAAAGATATATTTGGCTGCAGAGTGTCTACCACTCTTCTTTAAATCTTTATAAAGAATTAAGTCAAAAGAATATATTCAAAAATTGTCTGTGAGAGATCGCTTTTAGCGATAAGGCGTGCATATTTCGTTATGTTGGTTATGTATCCGTGTGTTTTTCTTAATTTTATTTCTTGTAGAAAAATATCTTTCCTTCTTGTTGCAACCATGACGCATGTAATGCATTATTTATAAATAAGTAAACTCTTACACTTTTAAGTAAGTCATAAATGATTATTTGTAAGTTTTTAATGTGTACCATAAAGCGTACTCTCTTCTGTTTAATTGAGCTATATCTATTACGGTTAAAAATATATAACCCTGTGACAGACGGACAGACGGTGGTGGCCTATTAACAGGGCCTTTGGCGCCTTTGGAGTGCCGAACTCTCGAAATTATTCGGAGGAAATATGACAGAGACTTGTCAAATTTTACGGTAAAATAACCTTTTCTTCCATTTATTAACTGGTCAAAAATCAAAGAAAATTATCTTGCTATTTTCGACTTCAGGTAATAAGCAGTAGGTACAAAGATTTTTATGAAGATTGAACGTAGACGCGATCACTTATCAAGATCGGCATTAATCTGTAATGCGTTCGACCTGACGTTATAATCAAGACGTTGGTTTCCCTCGGCTACATAACCGGGTGAATGATGGTAGTTACCACGTGTTTCACAGATGCTATAATAAAAATAATGATATCGTGTTATTGCCTGACTACGCCGCGTCTTAGCAAAAGATTAAAGGTGCTTTCCTTGCTACGGCGTAGTTGGGTAAATAAGGACAAAATAATCAGCTGTGCCCTATATTTTGTCCAGACATGCGAACGTAAATGTGTGGGTTTGTTAGTTAGTTTTCAGTATTGCTCGCACGGGAAGTGTTTGAAAATGAACAACGTTTCCTGTGCGACCAACCCTGAAAACCTCTCATAAGAACTACCCTCTTGAAATGTACCCTCGTTTAACCTTAAACACGGCTCATAATAATGTTAAGAAATTCTTTATAGTTTATTATTTATTTCATTTTAAGGAAAACTTACAGTTAAACAGACTAATAGTTTAAACAAAATATGGCTAATGTTTAAACTTAATATATAGTTAAAGTTTCCACATGTAGTATATAAATAATATGACATAAAAAAGGAGTAAGTATATATAACACCAAACAGTAAAATTACTAAATACGCTCGGAGAAGCTATTGGATAAAGTTTTCTTCAACTTAGCGGTCCTAGTATTGAAAATGTAGAGATCTCATAATAAGTTTAATAAAGGTGTGAGGTTGGTAATACTAGAAACATTGGGGTTCATGAACAGTTTATAAACACCTTGGCCTCAAAATGGTGTAATTTACCTTATATTTCATTACTTAAACCAAGACAAGTTTAAGCGGATTTTGTTTTGGATTTTGTACAATTTTCCGCACTGTGAAAAAACACCATTGCACTGTACAACTGTACTGTAGGAAATTTTAGGCCACGGAGAAATAAAAATTGTCATGCTGCTGATGTCGTGAGGATATCCCACACTAGTGCGAGACTTGTTTGTGCGAATTTCAATACTCCGAATACTTACGATTCTCCAATACTGCGAAATCTGTAGCTTTGGTTCGATGTTACGTTTCTTTCATGAACTCCTTTACGCCGATGTATTAACACTTCGATGTGTATGGCTGTTTCAGCATTGGCAATTTTTCGCCTGCGCCAATGATGCATCACGTTCTTTTTCGATGAAAAAATTGGGTTGGCTTTGATCCTCATTCAATAACAAATATTAGAATATTACACTATATCGTAAGTGTATAAGTGTCGAAGTCGTTCAAATACTAGTTTATCAAAGTAACTAAAGTGCGCCGAAGTAATAAGTATCGCAGTGTCACAGTATCGGGGCCAAGTGTTCAGAGTAATGAAATTCGAACCAACAATTTTTGCACCAGCAAAGGACACCGTATTATAACGCCATTTTCAACAAGTTTTCATAACTTATAACTTACAATTATGTTTTTGCAATGTTTCACATATACATTTTATTGAAATACACCTAGACCCACGCTTTATTAAAAAAATAAAAAAGAACCCTTTAAACAGTAATGAAAAATATGTCTGACTTACCCAATCCTGATTGCGCGCCTAAGATAACAGCAATGAAGCACAAATACGTCAGTTTGTTCATCGTACTACACTTGATCTGCATCACGGTGCTCACTGTTATGAAACCTGCGCAAGTCTGATGGCCGTCACGCCGGGACCAGGCTTATAAGAGTTGTGGACACACGCTCGACGTCATCCGCACATTGTCAACAGCACTGAGTTCTGACTACGTTAAGGGGATGGTGTGTCGGGTTTCTCTGATGATTTAAATTGAGTAGGTATTGTAGAGGATAATCAATACTCAATATCTTTATTGCTCTCCATATGAATTCTTCGGTGGTAACTTTATAATTGAGATCATTATGGACCCTGTAGGGCACTGCAAAAGGATATGAAAGGGGTTGGTAGGTGGTTAAGTAATAAAGTAAGCAACTAAAAAGTTTCCACTTGAATAAGGTTATATATACTGTTGAGGATCTATAACGCAGTTCCTATTTTGTTGTTGAATTGATGCATTGTTTTATTATTTTAGCGTGTTTTTGTTTTCGTTTTTTTTTTATCCTTATGTAATGTTAATTTTAATTTTCTATGTAATTTCAGATACAATGTATTTATTGTTCATGAATAAATGATTTAATGATTAATGAATAACTGCCGAATGAATCGAACTTCAAAGATTAAGCAACGCTTGCCGAGGTCAGTCTACATACCGAGACTCTTCCGTGCTTCCGTGCAGGTTAAGCCATTAAGCCTAGCTGTCATTTGTAGATCTTTGACAGTCGTTACGGGTTATCAGGAGCCCGGAAGTCTGACAACCAGTCTTACCAAGGGGTTTCGTGCTGACCAGTAACTGGTTTGTCGAGGACAGATAAGCAGGCACTCCATGCAAAATACTGGTAGTTGGGAAAAGATTATGACCAATACGAACCCTAACTTTTCTAAATCAGGGTTCGTAAATCGATTGTATTACTTTCTTAAGCTCTCTTAAGAAAGTAATACAATTTAAGACTCTACTAAGGCTAAAAAAAACGACATTTCCCAATCCCCTTTTTTATAATACGTATCGGATTCGGTGGCTGTTGTGAGGTCCACCAGTATGGTGACTAATACGTCATCATACCGGCTTCCCCTTAAGCAACACAAGCAAGGTATACGAAACAAAGCGTGGTCGCTTCACCTTGATCTTGAAATTTGAACTGCAGCGAACAATAACTGCTCGAACGGAACAGATTAACTGCAGTTAACTCTGAATGTCGACTTTACTTTTAAGTTTTTGATTGTTATTTCATGGCGTGGGTAGCTACAAGTTGTACACAGGGCTCAGTATCTGGTCGATAAAGAACAGTAAATCTTTAAATCCGGCTAGAAGGAGTTTTACTTCTAGTAATCGTGAAAAAGCTCTCGATTCCGTAAAAGGCTATGAAGTGGATGATTCATTTTCTTTATTGTAATCCTTTTCTTAGTGAAGCAGTAAAACAGGTGGCCAGCAAATAAATAAATCAGTTTTTATGCTGATTTTATGGCGGCGTAATGGCAGCTACCTCCGTGACCCTTGATTGAGTTATATTTTCTTAGAATAATCATATCAATGCGATGAATAAACATGAAAAAGATTAAGGAAAACCTACAAACGGTCACTTGCAAGCCACCTTCATCCTTGGTTCGGTTTGGGGAAAGCAGAGGGTTACCATGTTGAAGACTCCGGAGCCTGCGGTAGAAAGCATTAAGACATGAGTTTCTTCAATTATTTTTTTGCCCGAATAATTACTTCAGCAAAGATGGAGACGGAGCGCAGCAGCAGCGGAGACGCAACTTAGCGTAACCTTTCGCATTGATCTGTCAAAATCTGAACTTTGGACTGTATCCTGAAGCACGGATCTACGACTGTCCACTTTTATATGATACTAGCTTTCGCCCGCGACTTCATCCGCGTCAATGTCGGTTATTTTGGATAAAAATGTTTTTATATCATTCTTCTATGTTATACCCCAGGATATAATCTACCTCCTTACCAAATCTCATGCAAATCGGCTCAGCGGATGAAGCGTGAAAAGGTCACAAACAAAGTAACAAACAGCATACATTCGCATTTATAATATTAGTATGGATGTTCGTAGATGCATCTCGAACTATTGTTCGATTGTATTGCTTTGTTGTGTTGTGTAGATTATTATCTTGTCACTAGTAAGTATTAATGTTAACATAGTTATAAGATTCTCTTATTTTCTTACCCCCTAGGAATGCAACTCGTCCGAAATAAAGTTATTTTTTCTGTAGATCTAAGTGTAAGGCTAATCTTCGTTTGTACTTATCTTACCCTAGAAGTACCTAATATAGCTCCATAATAGCATAGCACATGTGTAATATCACACCAGTTTGCACACATAAAAAAACTACGCACTGTTATACGTTATACGTCATCAAGGCGTTCTTAGGTAAGGTAAGTATGACAATCGTTTAATTGCCGTAATAACACTGTTAATAACTGATATTCGCAGCTTCAATACTCATGAATATTGGTGAATGATGATATAGAATTCTAATCCGCACGAGGTCCCTCAGGAGTTCTAAACATTTATATGATACTTACGGACACAACAGTATAAAGATGATTGACATATTTTTAATTTTTCGTTGTAAATCTTCAAGTTCTTCAAACCTATCAAACAGACGTGTTGCTGGGGGGTTTGTTCCGCCATTTCTTCCAAAAAACTAGGAAGTGGTGAAGGGTGGGCGTTTTGGGGACTGTCTTTTGTAAACGTTTTGAAGTTCAAAAAGAGCTGATTCTCAGCCTAATGAATAAATGAATTTTGATTTTGAGGCACTGTCTTCCCAGAACAGCGCCACCTACCTGGTTCAATTATAAATATAAACCATCCAGGGTTACTCAAACACACACAAAAAATAACATTAATATCGGTCCACCCGTTTAGGAGTTTAGTGACGTACACACGTACCGACATCGCGACAGAAGAATTATTTATCTACATAAAAACAGTGGTATTTTTTGCTTTATCCAGTAGGTACGTAGACAGTCTACCTGCGTAGGTACTAGAAAAAGCAATAAAATAAAAATGACATGCAGGGTTTGCGTATAATTATGGACCTTGATCTTGAAATTGGATCTACAATAAAGACTAATTTGCTTCTATTGTCATCTAGATTTATACTAGCGGTTTCCGTTGTTATAAACAATTATTATAATTCGCTGGGACTGCGTTAGCAATTTTGCATAACGTTTGAATAGACGGTGACTGAGATTAAGTGACAATTAAATATCATTCTTATGAGAGCCACGTTTGAATATCCTGGAAACAGATTCAGGCTTCAAAGATGTACCTATACAATGGTAATGGCAATACCTATGGGAAACATCCTATTAAGAAGCACAATCATAATCAATTATTTATTTGTTATCATATTATAGGTTTAAGGCGAGCAGAGCGCTATAGGTAATGCCACAAGTTAATCTAATTGAGAAATAAATAATAGGTATTTCCTTAGTCGAATAAGGACTTAATAAAAATAAAATGAAATCAAAATGTCAAATTTATTTTTATAAAGCTTAATTTATGTAAGAGTTACAATAAAGTATACAAGCTTTTGAAACTGACACACGCGTGGTTCGCTCGATAGCAGTAGCATCGGCCAACTCGCGTTTATAATATTGGTGTTATTATAATAACACGCCCTATCGTATCGCGAGTTTACCGACGCTATCGCTAACGGGCGGTTAGATAGAACAGGTCGCATCCCATATCGCGCTAGGATTATATCTTGGCCAAACCAAAAATTGTACAATACGCAGTGAATAATCATTATGGTCAATGCTCTTTCTCGTGTTTGCCTGAGAGGCTAACCTAAACTAATATTTAATATAATTATGAAGAGGAAATATTTGATTGTTTGTAAGTTTGCTTGTAATGGATTAACTCAAAAACGACTAAACCGATTTAAATTATTCTGTCACCTGTTGAAAGCTACATTATCAGCGAGTAAAAAAGGCTATATCATATATATAAAATTCTCGTGTCCCAATGTTAGTTACCATACTCCTCCGAAACGGCTTGACTGATTTATATGAAATTTTGTGTTCATATTGGTTAGATCTGAGAATCGGCCAACATGTATTTTTCATACCCCTAAGTGATAAGGGTGGTCCACCCCAACATCTTATATGGCAAAACAACGTTTGCTGGGGCAGCTAGTTTTACTATAAAAACAACGTTTAAAAGGGGATGGAGGGCTTGTTAAAGTTAGAAGAAATAAATAAAATAAATAATGCTGGACAATCCACACAGCATCATCTAGCCCCAAGCTAAGCAGAGCTTGTGTTATGGGTACTAGATGACTGATATACTTAATACAATACATTACATAGATAGATATTTTTATTATGCATAGGAAATACCCAGAACACCCGGAACAAATATTTGTAGATCGTACAAACATTTGTCCTAAGGCGGGAATCGAACCCGCAACCTCTTGCGTCGCAGGCGGACCTTCTCCCGCCGCGCCACAACGGTCGTCGAAAGAAAAGAAGAGACAAAAGTACTAAAACCACGCGAACGAAGTTGCGGGCGAAGTCTAGTCTATTATTAGTGAGTCCGTAATAATCCGTGTTTACTTTGGTCAATATTTTATTCATAGTGCCTTGGAGAGGTTTTTCCCCAGTTGTTTTTAATTAAACAATGCAATTTAACGTGTTTGTACAAAAACTCAAGACAGTTGACAACCAAATAGATGCTTGCGATGCTTATTGTAGTTTTCCGATACATAAGTATGTGAATAATAAATGCACAGATATATTTAATGCGCATCAAGATCTAGATAATGTCGATGTTAACAAGAAGATTGTTGTATGAGTTATAGATATTAAACAAAGGCGACGTCATCCGGGTTAAATTAAGGGGGATGCTAGACAGAAGAGTCGTAAGGCGAGGACTTGTCGCAGACAGGACAGAGATTGATACAGACGCGATTTCTTAAATTATATAGAAGAAACGAGACGCCCGGTTACGCATTTACACACCCCCGCTACTTCTGAGCCTTGTCCTCGCCCCATCTGGGCCTCGTCGCCTCTGTGTGACTTGCAATAGGAAAAAGACGACAAAGCAGTGCGTCTACGCCCCATCCTCTCTATAATGTTTTGCATTGCAAGACATAGTATTTTTTTTTATGAAAGCCTATTAAAAAAACCACGTCCTCGCCCGTCCGTGGACAGGGCGAGGAGGTGGTTTTTTTCCTTGCGTCCTTTCTGTCTGGTGTGTACCTTAGAGAACGCAAGAGGGCATTTTATATTTTCATGCTAGCCACCTCAAATAAAGTCGTTTTCTTCCCTCCTTTTAAATGACATTTCACGTTGAACAAAATGTGAAGCAATAAAGAATTTAATGGTACGAAAATACCACTTGAGTTAGTAACAAAGTTAGCGGTCATTAAAAGTTTTTTGCACCGCACACGTATGTATACGTAAGTTTCTAGAGTCGTCAATATTTACCTGTAGGTACATAGGTGACACTGGTTTCTCTGAAATCCATGTCGTGACGTCATAGTAACCACAGAAGTCATGAATATATTACATCGTAAAATGTGTCCACAGTTGCGAGCCCTGACAAGGTCGACACGACTAGATGTTGACCGTGACCTCGCTGGTTTGGGTTCATCCCATCCTTACCCTTTAACAAGGGATTGAAGCTCTATTAAGCCTTTCTTGGTGAGTTTAAAGTGTGTGGAAAACTAGAGAGAGACAGAGGTAGTTGCCTAGCAGTGCGGCATTACATGCTAGATAGATAGTATTTGTTCGTCTGTCAGTCATTCAAGCAAACTTTTATTTTGTAAGATTTTTATTTTGTAGATTTCTAGCATCATTAAAATGAAAGACAAAAATCCGCGGCTTTGTAAAAAATATGACACAGTTGATATTTTAATTAGTTAGCTTTAGTCTATTGTGAAAATACCTAAATACTAAAATGGTTGACACAAATACCAGCTAACGTTAAGGTCGTGAAGTTAGATAGAATCTTTAAAAATCCTTCGCCTCCTTTAGCGATGTTATCTCAGTGTTTTAAGGTTTAACTTTGAACTTGCTTTGTGAACGTTTCGTGGTATATTGAGGTAAAATCATGCGTAAGATACAGTCATACAATAAAAATGCGTGCAAGCCATCACGTAAGCAATAGTGTGTTTCTTGATAGTTAATAGTGAACTAAATACCAAAGTTTAAGAGATTAATTGTGATTATTCCTGCCTGTCTTAGATTCCTCAACAACCGCATAATATACATATAAAGTGTAGCATGCATTGGGTTAATGTTCTTGGCATTGTATAAGAGTTAAATTATTTACTAGCCTTTGAAAAACCTGCCATATCAAATTAATTGTATATGAAATTAGTAACATGATTGATATCATGCTACTAATTTATTTTGGAACATGCATTACGCAAATTACATAATAATAGCATAAAAAGGATCGATTCTGTAAAAAGCTGTCGAACTACCTAAACTTGATTACGAGTACAAAACTATAACTACATAATTATATAGTTATAGTTAAATATAAATAAACGATTAAAAAAAACAATAGAGTATTCTTACTAACTTAACTTAACAACATACTAAAATATGGGGTCAAAAAACTCCTCCGCATCGCTGTCGACTGGTAATGATCGCAAAATACTGGCGGCAATGCTTTGCCTCTAGTCAAGTTAGGAGCCAGTCCTTGGGTCACGGGAAGTGTCAACCAAACGTTTTGAGATCTTTAAACAGAATATGAGTATTTGAACGAAAATTTGCAATAGAATGTCGAACTTGGCCATTGTTTTTCCGCTAACGTTTTACCTACAATTCCATTAGACATTCGCTACTATTTCTACCTGTGTTTACTTATAAATGGGCAAACAATACTTGTGAAGATTAGGTGTGTACTTATTTATGTTTAAGTAACAACGTATATTAACTGATAGAAACAAATGTGCTTTCTGTGATCTGCCCGGTACAAGTGCTGAATTGAAAGAAATTAAAAGTTATCAAGTATCTTCAATTGTCACTGGTTATTTTCCACATTCTTAACCCTGTTATTGACATGATCCTCTCATTACATTGTGTGAATAAGTTGTATTGCATTATGTGGTGAACTAGCGACCAAATTTCTTTTATTTTATCTGAGCAACCGACAGCAAGTTCGTCATGCTCACTTAGATGTCACTGCTAGCGGTTGCGTCGGGGGTCGGGTTACCCTCTTCTCTCAAATATGGCTAGGGGGGTAATGGCTGATTTTTGCATTATACTCGTGAACGGGTGCTGCCTGTGGTGAGTGTTCGTCTTGTTAGCCATGGGTTTTTTTGTTATCGTAATATCAATTAAATGTTTACTTCCTTTACTTCGTTGGTCCTAGTTTATCCAGCATTGCATATGTCAGCGGGCCCGCCCTTGGATTGCCTTGGAGGCTTTTTATGTATTCAGTTTAGCAGGCTTTGCTTGAGTTAATTGTTGATTTTGGTATATATATTTTTTATTTTTTTTATTTTGGCATTATGGTGTGTGCTAGCTAGCATGTAGCAAATTATTTAATTTAATGATGTATAAAGATGTGTAACATAATTTTTATTTTAAACATGTGTTGTATAGCTTCAAGTTCTTCAAACTATCAGACAGACGTGTTGCTGGGGAGTTTGATCCGCCACTTCTTCCCAGCCAAAAGTCTAGGAAGTGGTGAGTGGGTGGGCGTTTTGCGGGACTGTCTTTTGTAAACGTTTTGACGTTCAAAAAGTGCTGATTCTTAGGCAAATTTGAATTTTGATTTTATCTTATCTACTGCATAAGCTATACAAAGAGGAAGACTTTTAATTCATCAGGAATCTTTCAGGGACTTTTCTTTAACTGTCCCGCTGGTGTAGTGGTCGCGACAAGTTGGGTCGGGCAAAGGTTTTTTGGTATTCCATCTGGAATTTCTCTCTTGAAAAACAGCCTATAGTGACAATAAGCCCCTATTGCATCGGACTAAAACTTAACTGGCTAAATATGTGGGTGCATTATAAGTACACTTTAGTCTAACACTTCACGAAATACAGGCGTGATGTTATGTCAAACTTGCAAGAATTGAAAGTACGCGACATGGGAACAGATGTGTTTAATTATTTCGGGGTTAATCCCATGGTAAAAATTGATCATATACCCCGAAAAACAGTCAATGAATTAAAATTCACCCTGTATAATCGTATTATATTTCTGCTAAAATAATGTGAAGCAGACGAGTCTAAAGTTTATTTTAGCAGTAGTAAGCAGTCGTAATAAATATTATATTATCTCGTCATTTATCCAGTCTAATACTGTTTTACGCACGTAATGATTAAATTTGAACACTGCCTACGTACGTAGGTAACGAGGCAAAAGTTCAAGGCAGTTTAATTTACGTATTTATTGTTATCAAATCGTAGTTTAAAAAAAAACTTCATCAATAGTAAAAGAAACCATATAATAACCAAGTAAAAATATAACAGCTCTATTCTATGACAAGTTTCTTGATGGGTATTTTGTCAAACAACTTGGTGGACTCGCCAACCAGCTTGGAAACGATCACCTCGACTATAGGTGGCGCCACCTCATGGAAAATATCGCGCCAGTTGGAGTTCGCGAACGCGTGGACCGCATCAGCTGAAATGAGAAAGAAAAAAAATCAATGATAAATTGAGACATCATAAGACAATGACGATGGTCGGTTTCCACTGCATTTTCTTCTTTTTAGTTGCGTGAACACAGATGTTAGTTCGAGTACTTAGTGTTGAGCGTCAATGTCTCTCAAATTAGACTGTATTGTTAGTTAAAAATGAAAACAATAGAGTGATTTCTGATAAATAAGAGAGAAACCAGAAGTAAAGAAGGGTTACAAGATTAGAGGAAGATGAAAGAAAATCCATCATTTCTTTCGTGAAACGATGGAGTTTCATGAAACTCATTCGTGTGAAACATGATATGACAAGAAAGAAGGTGACTATTGAGATGACAACAAAAGAAAATATTTGCAAGTTATAAAAAGATATTTTAGATAAATTAATAAGCCGGTTTTTTTTAGCTCTATAAATAAAATAACGTCGAAAATTTGTACTTAGATTGAAAGAGCGCCTCTGCATTCATAACTAGGTAATTTGACGCTTTCCGTTGGTACACTTATCGCAAGAGATCCGTGTTAGGGCTACTAACTAAATAAATTGAGACGAGGGGATGCGATTACAATTGCTCGAATCAGTCTTATAGTCAAGAACACGAAGTTATCCATAAAATTGGCTATCCATATGTCGAGTCGGTTATAAAAAGAGAATTTTATCAACTAGGATCTGCAGTCTCACCGCCTCCTCGAAATGCACGTTGTTTGAAAGTTTATGTTCTCTATACATAGGAAACCTTATAAGTTATTTGTGCTGCTATACTTACAAAGTTCCTTATCCCCATTGAACAGATTCTTGAACCTGAAGTGGACTCCCTTCTCCACCTCCGAAGAGTGCTTCCAGCTCTTCACCACCCAGTACTGGTCTCCGTCTCTCGTTTTCTCCTCCACATTGAATTGGATTTTGACCACGATGTCATCTGTAATTACAGGGAGTGAAAAAGGGGTGCATTGCAAGTACCTCCATGAGCTATGATACTCTGCGTTCAGTCCCGGTGTCAGTGCTCTTATAAAGTGCCTCATTTTCATGAGCCTCGAGTACCAATATCACCCCTGAAAGGGCTATGCAGAGGTGTACTCACCACTTACCACGTTTCGCCAGGTATGTTTAAGTCATAGGTAATAGGGAGCCTTTTAACACTAACAAACCCAGGATCCGGGTTGTTACTGAAAAACTCCGGATGGAAAACCCAATAAAACTTTGCTCGACCTTGGAACCACACCGAGGCCCTAATGCTCAAGGCTAACTAACTATAAATGATTACCAAGAATATCGATCAATCTATGAAAGCAAATCCCAACTGTTTTATTTGGACGGAGGACTGACTATTATTTTCATCTCGGGTCCCCAAAACAAAATTACTAGATTAACGCTTTATTTCCTATTTTTACACGAACCAAGTTCAATAAGTTAGGTACTCACGGATCTTGATGGTGTATCTGCCAGTGCCTTGGATGGACATGATGAGCAGCTTCCCTCCGAGGGTGTAGTCTCCGACCATCGTCACCGAACATTTGAGGTCCAGGTTAGTCTTATGTCCGTGACGTCTGAAAAAGAGCAGACGATGTATTGTATTGGCTATTTTCATCATCAGGCTTTTGCATATCAGTCGTGAATGTGGCTTCAACCTCCAGTCCTTCAATCGTCCAGCTTCTATAGGTAGGTTACTTTAGTTACTACAACAGTATTGCACCACGCCATAGGATTATTCGTGTTGTCTAATTTATTTTCCTATACCTTAAGGGATTTTCAACCATAAACAAGTTGATTAAATATAACATAATATCACGCCTATATTACCCGACAGGTTCGGCAGAGGTGTACCTAAAGTACACCTACATTTCGCTAGTTAAGTTTAAATTCCATGAAATAGGGACAAATATGGAAATTATTTTAACATTTGTTTTTTTAAGGAGGACGTAGGACCTCTGTCTCTACTCTGAATTAGTTAGTCAATACTAATCAAAACTCAATTGAAACAGTTATTGTATGTACTAAGAAATAATAATTTAATCAAAGTCAATTAAGGACCACTTAGCACCGAATCTATTTTTATACTCTACCTAAAAAACTAACCACAAAATGGAGTTTTAATTTACGTAAGTATTAAAACATCGTTATGGATAAGATTTCTCTAGAAATTGAAAAAACCCCTATGATTAAGTACGATGAAATAGGAAATATTAACTATTCGTTAAACTATTATTTGTAAACTATGAAATTGATATTAATTATAGTACAAAGAAGCAAAAGAATAGGGCTGGAAGGGATGACACTATACTTTACATAATTAGATGAGTTAAAGCTATCATTACTGCTTATTAACCACGCAAATATTTTTTTGTTGGAAAAAATGAGAACACGTCATGCGCATGATCACATTGTCACCACACGTCTCGCAGTATAGACCAGTGTAGACTGTAATCTTTTTTTAAATTCCATTGAAATAGTAATATTTCAAATGGTCTCCAAATTAGCTTTATACAGAATTAATTAATTAAAATTAAAATAAAAAAATCTTTATCAAATATTTAGTATTTATAGAAATAAGGAACATACGGTGACACGAGAATAAATATTAAGAGGAACGTTTTGAAAAATAATAAAATGGTCATCAGAAATTCAGATCAGTAATTGTTACAGAAAGTATGCTGAGGAGATAAATCAACACGTCTATTATGTCACGGGCGCCATATTGAATACCAAACGTAGAAAAGGATTCTAAAGTTAACTTTTAAATCTAGAATGCAGCGATGGGCTCAAGCTAGCCAAAGACAAAGACACCTATAGACCCAAGGAGAATTCTCTACCTCCATACCTTCTGTGGAAAAGTAGTCCGACTTCTTGTTTGGTACATATAAAGTTACACAGTTTTTGTTTTTTTTTTGCGCAAAACTATTTTTTTTTCTAAAATAAAAGTATCTTAATCACTCTTTATAACAATAGCTACCTGCCAGTGAAATTTCGCTCAAAATCGTTCCAGCAGTTTCAGGGATTAGTCCAAATAGACGATTTTTTTTTTAAATTGGCTTTTTGGTATAACTACCGTGTATACTTTCATAATGCATTAAGTAAAAACCTGTTATTTTGACATTAGAAACAGACACTTCAATCTTATTAATGTATATCAATATAGATTATCTGGGTGCAAAATCAAAATTCATTTATTCAAATTAGGCTAAGAATCAGTACTTTTTGAATGTAAAAATTTACATAAGACAGTCCCCCAAAACGCCTACCCTTCACTACTTCCTAGTGTTTTTGCTGCATATACCTTGAACCGTATTGCTAATAAATAACTATTTAATTTTCAATTTTGTTGTGATAAAAAAGCCAGAGGTCAATAACGTCTACCAGCAGTTCTTTGTAAGGAACATCATAATGTAGAACATAATCCTTCACAACCTCTCCACTTCATCTATCGCCCTATAGCTCGATCCGCCTCACGTATACCGCGTGTGTCGACCCACCTCAAGCGCGCGTTCATATCAACCCTGAGTGTACTTACTTGCTGCTGAATTGAAGACGATATGCAAGAATGTTTATGGTTCTATGAGAAGTCGGAGTGGCAGGATTAACATATTATATTAGTTTAAATGGCTAATTTGCTATAACAAATATCGAATACTTAATAAATAAAACTTTTTAACAAAAAAGATACCAACTTCCAAAATCTCCCTGTTAACCCTAAAAAGTATAAAATAATACTAAATCGAATCTACTTAATCTTGAAAATCTAACCTATATAACCTAACTTACCTAACCTGTAACAAAATTTAACAATTTTTGGAGTCGGTGCTGGGCAACACGATACCGCTTGGTAAGACTGGTTGACAGATTTTCTAGCTTCTGACAACCTGTAACGACTGCTAAAGATGTACCAATGACAGCCGGGACCAACAATTTAACGTGCCTTCCGAAACACGGAGGAACTAGTTATAACATGATGGTCAGTCATCCATAGACTGACCGCGCCAAGCGTAGCTTAACCTTTGATCGGTCGACCAGTGCGGCTTTTAATGAAATAATACATATATGTATAAATCAAACTTGAATACTATGTGCTACAACTAGCTTCTAGTCGCGAAAAATATGAAGCTACTACTAACTTTGATAGGAAAGGTGGATCTCTTATATACAGAAATATTTTGCGTAATCCTTTAGAGTGTACAGACGTGATGTTATTATGTGTGATCGCTTAAACAATGCATATTCATGCGAAAGCAGCGATTGCGTTTGATTTGCCGTCATTTTTTTTTTAAAGTTCCGTTGTCTGTCTCCGAAACCCATCATCAGGTCTATATGAAATTTATATGGGACCATTTCGGAATAAACACCTTTCGAATTAAAACATAATTTTGCAAAACCGTCTATATTTGACGGAGTTATGCCCGAACATAGGTACATAAAATAAAAATACAAACATCCGAATTGAGAACCTCCTCCTATTTTGGAAGTCGGTTAAAAATAAATCTAAACTAATGTATAAAGATGAAAGATTCGATTTAATATTTGTTTGTAAAGGATAAAGTCAAAAAATACAAAACCGATTTTAAAAATTATTTCAGCTTTAGTAAGTCAAATTATTAGGAATCAGCATAGGTTATAAATTGATTTTCAAAAGTAGGTACGCTTTAAAGTTTGAAGGAAAAAGTATGAAAACCACGCGAACGAAGTCACGGGCAAAGAGCTAGTAAATAAGAAGGTTTATGTAAAGAAAAACAGTAGAAAAGAGATGATGGTTCAACTTCCGCTCAAACTCTTCAAGCTTGACTTGCACAAAAAAAAACAAAACAGCCCACTTACTTCAACATCAAAACCTTGCAATGCTTCAAGCCAGTGACGGTCGTATTCCTGAAGTCCATTGAGAGCCCAGCCTGCGTGGTCTTGACCTGGTCGACGTGCATGGGGTCCATGACGGCGATGCCCATGCTGGGCACGCCTAAAGCCAACACCGGCACTGCCGCCTGCGCCGATGCCTTGAGGCAGGCTGTATCCTCTTCACGACATGGCGTGATAAAGGGTCCTGAAGATGGGAAATTAAAATTTCATTAGTAAACTGATGGTCGACGTTTACCCATCAAGGGTTGTCCTTAATTTACGAAGTCACCGCACGAAAGCCCGGCTAGGCAGCCGACAACCCTAGAAAGTTGACCTGCGAGATGCACCTCTCAATATACAACTATAACAAGGATTGCAGCTTTTGCTGACTTATAGGTATGTTTCTATTCTTTAAGTAATTCACACACACACACTAGTTTGCTTTAGTGGTCGTTACAAATAGTAGATACTTTGCACTCAGTGCATTCTACTACTTCTCCTGAGAAACATATTGCCATTTTGGTATCATCAGAGATCAGCTAACCAATGCCCTTGTTTTTTCCCGGATTAACGCCAATATTTTGATAACATCACATGTGTAATTTCGGCAGGGTTGGACTAAGGTGTAACTATCTACCCTAAACTCACCCAAAAAAAACCCCCAATATTTTGATGTTAATACTAGTCACGATATGCACACGCTAGCTAGAGTCAGCGACGCACACCACACCTCTGAGAATACCCAGGCATTAAAAAATAGTTTATTTAAAAAACTAAAAACCTGACCGTAAAAATATGACTAATTGTCAATCAGCTCCGATTGATAATTAGTAATATTTACCTAAACCGACTAAAAAAAAAATGTGTAGTCATAACCCTCCTTTTAAGCCTCGCCGCAGTCGGGTAAAAAATAGTTTGTAGCCCAGTACGGTTGTAGGGTTGACACGCTTTTAGCAAAACATACCTCCTAGGTCAAATAAAAAAATGAATCAAATCAATTTCAATAATGTATCTGTATCCAAATCTCAATCGTGATCTGCAATTGCTGCTTGTGATTCTCCCTCTCAAAGTAAAAGATTACAAACTCGGTCATTGATTGGTTGTAAACAAAAATCGATCTCTAGATTGGAATTGAAATCGGCCGATAAACAGCTGATCGTAATAACCACACAATGAAAGCAAGTGTCATGAGTTCGGTAATTACAACCAGTATGCGTCAGTTATGACTAGAACAGAATGTGGGGCATGGACACCCAGGAAAGGCGGCAGCGACGGTCAAAGTCAGGGTTTAGGAAACAACTTGGCTACTTGTGAAGGTAAGTACAGAACATAGAACTCATAAATCTCACTCTTATAATAAATTTATCTAACGACAGAAATGACTGCAGGTCAGTCTTTGTGCTATGGATAAAAACAATTGAATAGGTAAAGAAGAATTAGTTCCATCTTGCAATCCTAATGTTCAATGAAGAAACCTAAGTAAGATAAACTCAGATTATAAAAGGTTAATCTTCTGGGTCCTATCATTATCATTGTTATGGCAGAGAAAGCCGGATTCGATCGCATATGTCCTTCTGTGGTGTAATCATACCACTTCATCATCACACACCAACTTAATTCTCATGTTTTCCTACAGTTTGTTATAAGAATAGTCCGGAAACACCGTATCGATAGCCGAGTAATGTTTCTATCAATTAACATTTCATTAAATAAAACACTTTCGGGTAAGATATCGCTCGCTTTTTTATTTTAATTAAAACTGCAATTATCAACAAATAATATCTTTAGTATATTTAATCAATATCATTTCAGATGGTACGGAAAAATCCAAACTATAACTATTAGATGTTTATTAAGTACTGTAACTGTGCAAGAATACGGTATGCTTTTAGAATTAAATACCTGCAAACAAAGAAGGATCTAGCTTTTTACCCTGCTCTGCTCAACTGAGTGTTTATTTTTTCTGAGCATAAACAAAAATTATAATACTCCCCTCAAATGTATAATTATAAAAATATCTTAATATCAGACCATAAATAATGAGTATATAGGGATCCGTAGCAGGTGGCATTATGTAGTGTCTGCCTACACCCATGAGAAAAAGGCGTGAGTTTATTTATATTTATGCATGTGAAAAACAATGAGTACAAAGTTTAATAGAAATAAAAATAATATAACATATCGTGGATTTCGTTTTCAGGATATAGCCTCACGTGCTTCGAGCTTAAGATTTTAACTTTAAGCTTTAGTTCGCTGTTTAATATTCGTGTTTCAGTGTCGATTATAATTTTTTGCAAAAGTAACATTCAAATTCAGTTAACAAGAAAATGACAGTTAATATTAAAATTAAGTTTTAAGGTGATATTTTGAAATCAGTTTATACAAAACTTCACCTATATTCTTCAAAGAGACAGGCACAGGTGACAAGTTCAGGCAGATAAGTCTATTTTATATGTTGTATATATGTGTATAAGTTTTTGATCATCTCATCTACACTTACCCTGACTACATCCTGCCAGCCCGCAGAGCGCCACACAGACTAACACCACATATTCCTTCATTATGATAATAAACGTCACTAAATCAATGATGGGTCGTCAATGCGTGTGCGCAGCGCTGCACTCGCAATATATATATTGTGGTCAAGCGCCGCCAAATGAACCTTAATGCTACTAACCATACTGAGTATACCTATAGGTTGGAGGAAGATCATTTAAAATGGAGTTATATGATGAAATTTAAAAACTCTTTTTTTTTTGTTTGGCTTTTGTAAATATTCAGGGTATGTATTTACATAAGAGCTTGGTCAGGCCATCCAAGTTGTATAGAAGTCGGATGTCGTGGTATGGGCATTTCATGTGGAGGAATGAGGAACATGTCGTGAGGAAAGATTTGAGTTTAATATATTATAAAAATGTAATATATTTAGGTACAAAAATTCAGCTTCCGTATGTTTGAGTCCGCATTAAAAAAGTATACGATTAATTGACTTGAATTTTTTACACAACGTTGCATTTTAATAGAAGAGTGTTTTAATATAATTTTAAATAAATTGTCTTAGTATTGAAGTCTTCCATAATCCTGGAGAAGCAGGCCATTAGCAGGCTGTCTCTATTTTTATAAAATACTAGCTAACCCAGCAAACGTTGTTTTGCCATATAAAACGTTGGGGTGGACCACCCTTAACATTTAGGGGTATCAAAAATAGATAGTAGCTGATTCTCAGACCTACTGAATATGCATATAAAATTTCATAAAAATCGGTCAAGCCGTTTCGGAGGAGTATGGTAACTAACATTGTGACACGAGAATTTTATATATAAGATATATAAAAGTACGGTGCAGAACCCTTTACCTCACCACGCGATCCGCACTTCTAGAAAGCCTTAAATGAACTGGTCTGATAACTTGACGTCACTATGGTCAGTAATGACAAAAATACATAAACGTGTAGGTCAACAAACATTATTAGACAAACATGCTTTAATTTATTTTGCACTAACGATACGGCATGGCAGGGGACTTTCCGGCGACGAATAGTGAGCTTTAATATTATCATACTAAAGTTGAAATTTCAACAATATTTTAAAATTATGTCACTCAAAAACCCACTAAAATAAGGCCGGTTCTGAATGTCAGGTTGAATTGTTTTATTTTAAATCTATTATTTAATATCAAATAATCGAAATTACTTAATTTAACACTTAAACAAACGTTGTTATCACCTCATAAGCACTTTATATATTTTTTCTGTTTGTTTTTAATTAAAAAAAATTACATATTATTACTTATTTTATTGAAACCGGAATTTCGACTATAAATCGTAACATAAACATGGTCTCACACCTCGCCTGTAATCTTCGAAGGGTTGGTCAGAGCTGTTCGAAACATGCTGGTCCTGCTCCATAGGACGATCTAGAGACTAGACAATACGGACTGGTTGCTAATTACACAATATATTCTTGTTATTTTTTATCAGTATGAAATTAATTTTAGACTTCGTATTGTCGCTGTTGCATTGTTTTTTTTATTACACTGTTTATATGTAATTTTATATTGTTGTAATATTTCTAAGTGTATGAATATCTATCAAAACAATAGTTTATCTATTTTCTTTGGTAAAGTAGTTTTTATTCTATGTACTCGTAGGTACAGACATCAAGCAACCCAAAACTGTCAAATTTTCTCAATTGATCATGAACTTTTGCAATAAAGATGGAAATCTATCAAAGAAAATTGACTCTGTAAATCGTCTTCAAATATAATTATCTGATTAATGTATACCTACAAAATATTCTAAAGAATATATTTTAAGGGGTAAGTGTGGAGTTTCTTTCCCATTCTTCTCCGCACGAAACTACCTTTTGAAAGGAGCAACTAGAATGAATAATTTTAGTAAATTATTTTAATTTTAAGTATGACGTTCAAAAGTGCTGTTTTAATGGTCTAATTGAAATAAAAATAATTTGACTTTGACTGTACCTACAGTATACCCAAATCATGTTTGTGTGTGCCCGAGTGCTATAAAAGAATATGATTAATTGATAACTTACGGTAGCATAAAGTTGCCATTAATTGTTAAAGTAGAAACAACATACTTTGGAAACAAAGTTTTGAATACGGAATATGCGACTGCTCAGCGTGAGGTTGTGAGTTCGGTACCCAGGTCACGCAAGGTTATTAAGGTTTTCAAATAGGAAAGTTCTCATTAGCAGCTCAGGCACCTAATATAAAAACACCAAAAAAAAAAAAAAAGGTGAATAAAAAAAAAAGTAATGCTCTGGCACAGTATTTCTGCCCGGTTGATAGCAATAGGCTCGCCCCCTATTACATGGGACTCAAAACCTAACTGGCGAAATGTGGGCGTTACTAAAGGTGCACCTCTGCCCAACCGTTTGGAAAATACAGGCGTGATGTTATAATGTTTTATAGAAGCCATGATTTGATTGATCGGAATATCGAATTTATGTAAAGACTGCAAGTCCTAATTTTCTGATTATTGTGGCTTAAACTCAAGAAACAACCTTGCATTGTCTATTCCAACCACGTGCCCCACAGCATAAAACCTTAAAAACAAACAAAGGCTTTCACAAAATCTGAGTGACGACACTTTTCACCTCACGCATCCAGGAAATGCCGCACTCGATACCATAAAGAGAGCTCATAATTCGCCTGACTCGATTACACCGTCATCGTCAGTAAGGAATTAATATGTTGAAGGGTACGCAAGCCTTCCTGGTTCAAACAAAGAGCATCTGACCTGACAGAGACCCTCTGATAGGTCGGTATTTTTTATTGTTCTTTTTCATTAAATAAAGTGTTATTTCTGAAGGAAGTAGACCTCTGCATTTCATTCTAGTCCTCTCCAACATGGAACTCGGAATCTATTCAAATATATAAAATTGAAGTGTCTGTTTTTAATATTAAAATAACAGCTTTTATACTAAATGCAAAATAATATGAGAGTTTATACGGTAGAAATACCAAAAAAACATTTTTATTCAATTTTGTCTGTCAGTTTATTTGAGGTAATCTCCGGAACGGCTATACCGATTTTGACGGGACTTTAACTGGCAGGTAGCTAGCTATATTTCAATACTACTTTCTAAGTTTATCTTAAACATTACTGTCATCGGGAAAGGAAAACCATCGTGAGAAAACCAGGACTTATAATTAATAAAAGTCGCCAACCAACCTTAAGCAAGCGTGGTAGTGCATGCCTTCTCTGTATGAGAAGAGGCCTTCGCCCTGCAGTGGAACAGTAACAAACTGGTGTAATTATTCAATTATTATTGATAGGTATAAACAGTCAATAATAAATACACAATAATAGTCAATGGCAAGGCGACATTCAATATTTTACTTAAATATTTATTTGTTAAGAGATGTTTAATGCCAATAATATGAGCAAAAAATCACAAATGAAATAAAAACGCCATTGTCCTTCAATTATGATTGCGGGCTGTTGATCCTATGGGTTTACCTACGTACTAACTAAGGTTACATGGCGTACGTGAAGACAGGGGCAATTGAAGGTGTTTTAGAAAGAAAGAAAGAAAAACATTTATTTGGGACAGGTAGGTAATTTTTCCAGGTTCTTTGTTACCAATAATATTTGTGTGTCCTGCAGACTAAACATAGAGATGCATATCTACTGTATGTTTAATTTAATTACCATCTACTTTACCTATATTATACAAAGAAACCAAAATTTGATTTGATTTGAACAAAAAACTAAATATTACGAAGAATAAATATAAGGCCTTTTTGGCCTCGCACAGGTCCGAGGCCAAAAAGGCTCTTATCTCAGCATATGCTACAATATTTAAACCAAGAATAAACACCGCAGCGATGGTCTTGCGATAATTATAATTCTCGCAGCGATGCCGAGCTTCAACTTTCTTCACACGACGATTTTGTACTGTTTTGTTTCCTTTAAAGGTATTAAAGCTAATGCGTAGCGAAAAAAATGATTTATGTAATTTGCAGCTCAGCATTAAGTAGTATGTTTTT
Organism: Phlogophora meticulosa; assembly: GCA_905147745.2. Lineage (NCBI taxonomy): Eukaryota > Metazoa > Arthropoda > Insecta > Lepidoptera > Noctuidae > Phlogophora > Phlogophora meticulosa. The sequence goes on from LR990529.1 coordinate 17,538,527, forward strand.
GAAAAAGTATTCGCGACCTTAAGAAACATTAATTTGACGGCACGGTTGGTGCAGTGGCTGGGCTGCGCAACAGTAAAATAGGTAGTCATAGACTCACGGCATCTTAAGGAAACATCGAGAGAATACCTGACTAAAGCTTAATGGTCCAGAATTCCCAAAACGCGGTGAGCAGGTGTAGAAACAGGAAAACAATAAGCATTGATCCCCAATCGTGGCCGTGTTTTCCTTGTGAAAAAGCGACGGTGTGGAATAGTTTCGGGTACAATGCTCAACCTCAATACATTAATAAGATTATGTAGGGAGGCACACCTCTACTACCACAAGCATGATGGATATTGTACACCAAAATGTTGAATCTATATAAAACATAGCTCCATCTATATATGATTCCATATACTACGTAAGTACATAGCAGTTGTTTATCGATCGTCATCAGCAACGATTGATTCATACACCGTTCGTAATGTGTACTCGGACTTATAGATGGCGTTACTAATCTACTGTATCAGCTGAATATGTGTAGGTTTCCGGAAAATACGCACATATGTAGTACTGAACAGTATCTTCTTCGATAGTATGCTAGTTTTTCCATATGTCCTGTGCAACTGGTGAACGAGAAAGAAGAATCTTTCAGAATCAATTTGGCTTCCTTGTAGAGTAATGTCTGGGACAATTATTTGTCTCTTTAACCCACAGGGGCTTTTTATAACCGACGAAAAAAAAATGAGGGATGAGGTCCTCAATTCGACACGTATATTTTAGACCTTTTTATGTTTGACCACGCGTATCTTTTACAGTGAAGTCCGATTTTGATAATTTATTTATAAATGGATACCTCAAAGTTGATTCCAATAAATAGATGGGACTAGAAATCAAACTACTTGGGATAATTGTTAGCGCGTTAGTTACAAGTGGAGACACAGCTTCAGGTCTCTCTTCACCAACTACTCATAACACATTTATCGATAAAATTCTAACTTGAAAAGCGCTAGCAGAGCATACAACTGAATTTGTCTGAGTGTAGACAATCTAGATAATTTATTTTAATCCAGTGTCGCTAAACTGAGAAACGTATTATGAAGAAGATTTTCTTTTCTTTGAGAATCTTCGAAGATCACTGAGACCGCGCTCAATTCACTCGGATTACTTTTATTTTCACTTAACTGTCTACTGTCTGTCACTTTTCTATACAGGATGGATTCTGGATACCCCAGGATGTCCAGAGTCTCGTACTGAACTCAGCAACAGGTTGTGCGTTGACGCCTTCTCCACCTTCTAATAATATTATCAGTGTATACTTGTAATTGGCCTTCCTCCACCAAAGTATCCTAGCTGTAGTTCTCTGAAGAAATGAAATAAAATACATTGAACTCCCAGCCCATACAAAATATCAGCAACCATAAGATCAAACGATCAAGTCAGCAAAGAACCTTAATGCGCCAACTGTGAAGCAACACCCATAATTTAACCATAGAGCTAGTATAACGAGTTAACTATCAAGGAACAGTAACTACTCCTATCAAGATCAGCTGGCGTACGTGACCGTATGGCCGTAGTCTAATAGTTATTGATTTCATAATGTGTTGTTGTTGTTGATGTAGTGACAAAAATTGAAAATAGTATGCTTAGATGATTTGAAAATGTTGAGACGATAAATGAAAGGCGACTAGAAATGTAACTGGAAATCCCGGGAGCAGACGCCCTACAAGGACATACACTGGCCTTATTGGTGATGTTCTACTGAGCCAGTTTAAAAAAGCGAAATTTAACACCGATTGTTTTTTAGTAGTTCGTTTTTTTTTTCCTTTTAGATTATAGTACCAAACGGGATATTAAAAAAGAAGTATTTTATACGGCTCTCAATTATATGTAATCACATCACGATATTAACTTTTTTTTCACTACGGGAAGCTTAGTTTATTAAAACACAAACGATTAAAGATATGAGGAACTGTATCAAATTGGAATGCGTAGACTTTTAATAAGACAATTAAACTTTTTTGTGCCAGAAACCCAACCGCCTACATTTACTTTTTTTAGCAAAAAAACATTTGGAGTTTCGCAAAAAATAAAGGGGTTTTTTATGATTTGATTCATCAAAACTTTATGACCCATTAGCTAGCGCATCTAGTATTGTCGGTACCTATGCTAAAGAGCAAGTCTACTTCCTGCAACACCACCTTAGCTTCTATTCTACCTCTACTCTACATTCTTGTAGACTAGAGCATTATTTCTTCCCATACAATGTAGTTAACATTTCTTTACCCCATTTATTGACATCGCGGTATAGAAATCTTTCTAAAATCCGTCATTTTATGTCTCGTTTCCCTTAGTTCTTTGCTGCGATGGTTATGATACGCGTGCAGCTGTGAGTTGAATAAGTATGATGTTCAAACCAATCAATAAATGAGGCATAGTTGCCATCCGCCAACTAAGTGGTTTGACGCCAACAATCTTCCGAGACATTTTTGAATTTATTTGCAAAACCTGACTACAATCCATAAATAGCAGAGATATTAGCCGACCGAGTCATCCACATCTCGATGGACATCACGTACGCATTGTAAAGTGCCTACTGACGTCACAACCACTGTGTATGACGTAGGGGCTCCCATGTATGCCTTTCCACATTCAGACAGACACAGGGAATTAATGGGTTTATTGGCTTACTTATCTTCTTTTATTTTTCAATTTTCATTATTGGAGTTTATTGACACATATCACGTAGACTTAATGTCATAAAAGAAAAGCTTCGTTATGTTCTCCAAATTTTTGATTCGGGTTTTAAGTTGTATTTGTTGATAGGAAACTTCTAGACGATGAATATCTTATAAAAATCGAAAACAATTACTTACCGGTATAGCTAATATTAATTATAATTGCTGGATTTCATGTCACGACTAACCCATCACGTAGGCATACTAAACTAGGTAGCTCTGACGTCACATATGACGGAGACCCTCTAATTGAAAACGATCAGGTTCACCACATAATCATGGCACGGTTTTAAAGTACCTTAATATTAGATACTGAGAATATCGATTTAGATTGAAATAATAGTGTTGGTCTATCTTTATTTTTGTTGTATATTTTGTCCTGTTGTTGTTATTTTTGTGTCGATAAATAAAATTCTTAGAATATTATCCGACCAGGAAATAGCCACCTGGACAGCTCAAGAATAAGCACCGTGGAAACCATGGATGATGCAGGTGGATGATGCTGGGCAGGAAAGAAAGTGAGGCATATCCTAAAGGAGAGAAATAGAAGAGTTATACTTGCATTGTTTTTGGGATCGGAGGTTATGTTCACAGTGGCCAAACCAATGGTTTAATTTTAAAAACCCCATACATTGTTAAGGAAGATTAAAGAAGTCATCATTGTTTTTATAATATTCATCTCAAAATAGTGCAGCTTAGAAGGTTTCAGAAGACAGACAAGCTCGTCTGTTGTTCTGCAATAGGAATACAATCTTTCGTTTTATCCAATGGCAAGACGAATGTCAACGGACTCTGATGGGTCATGCTTTGACCTCAAATGTCGTGGTCAGTACTTCATACACATACATACATTATTTTCCCCATAAGTTAAATAGCATTTATGATGTATGATGCATTCAGACCTTTTCTTAATGACCTTCTGGCTGACAGGATGGATAATAATTTCACCAAAGGGTGAACTGTTATTAAATTATTTTGTGATAGTGGACTTAATTATTAACTGCCTCGTTGTTGTAATGGTTAGAATCGTCTTAGGTTCGATTCCCGGGCCGGAAAGTGTTGTTAGGTTTATCCATTTGTGCTTGGTGACAATAGGCTTTAAAAAGAGTTTTGAACAAGAATTAAAAGGAAGGTTGGAAGATGGTTGAAGGATTGCGTTACTTTAGAAATGCCGGCAAATAGAGAAATGGAAGAAGAGAATATGCTGCGCCGTCGGATGATGATGATGATGACAATATGCTTACCTCCTATTGCATGGGACTAAAACATAAGTGGCGATGTGAGCAGTGTATTATCTACGCCTTTGCGGGTACTACAGGCATAATATCGTTTGACTTATTCAGAGTGACAGTTGACGAAGACCAACAGTTGTGAATAAACAAACTAAGAGTCTTCGTATCATCTCCAATGCAATGGTCATTCTATTTATATCTTTCAAGTTTCAAGCCAAGCCGTTTCACAAAAATATAAAATATGGAAAAACCAAATATACGCGTGAGCGCGTTGAAGTCTTTTCTTCTATCTATTTGAACGTTATATTCGTATTTTGTTTTTGTTTATAATAATGAATACATAAAATCCACTTCTTAAAATATTATTGATTTCTTAATATTTCATTAACTCTTGGGGTTGCTAACCATGATAAACAAGTAAGTTTAGTATTTTTAACACAATCAATATAGGATCATGTGAGGAAAGTTTTGAGTATGAATGTGGGAAGTTATAAAAGTAGAGGGAGACCAAAGTAACGATGGATGGATTGTGTAAAAGATGACGTAGCTAGCAACCAGGTGACCATTGAGATGACAGTAAATAGAGATGTATGCAAGACAAAGACTGACATGTTGTGTAGACCCCAAATAATCTGAGCTGAGTGCAGAAAGATGTTAGTGATGATACTCTCGATAGGCACTCTCTTGTAAGTGAAGCACCTTAAACTAAGTACCTGTATACTTTGTTTCATCCTCTAACCTTCACAGGGCAACTAAAATTAAACAGCTTTCATATAAATTAAGAAAAAAACTCAATAGTCTTACAAGTAACCTGCTAGTAATAACCAAGTACCGTAAAACGGGGTGAATAGAAACGCAGGGGTGAGTAGAAACAAAAATTTGAAGGCCATTTTCGCGTTAGAATAGCATTGTTTGTTACTACGAGGACTCTTATTTTTTTTAAGATATTAAAATGATTAAATTCTACACCTTGTCAGAAAATAATAATCTTGAATCAACGATTAAATCTCATTTAAAGTTATGTTCCGATTCACCCCAGCTTTTCGATTCACCCCGTTTTACTGTGGGTCCTATTTTGGGCTATGATTAGTGAATATATAGGTCCACCTTTGCCCAACCTTTTCGGGAAATCAAGTGTGATGTTAGATAATTATGAGTGAATATTTGAGGTCTACTGTCTAACGAGCTTAATGTCATAAAGGCTCCGGCGCTGTCCCCGGGTCAAATAAATCGGACATTTCTAAGAAATGGTAATAATGTTCGGAGCTAGAATTTTTACCAAGAAACCATAAGCTCGAGGAAGAAGAAAGATAAACAGTTTTTTGTATCATTAGTTTATGATGTGGTTACGCAACAGAGTAAACAACTTACAGACACTCAAATCGAAGCAGTTCTCCAGTTCTGGTAAACATCACTAAACTCCGGGGTTTCCTTGAACAAGTAAACACTTAATAAAAAAGTAAAAAAAACTAGCTTTACTTTGCTCTTTATCCCAAATCACAAGTACAAGTCAGGTAAAAAAAAATCCCTAAAAATGACGATTAGATGGATTTAAAAAAATAAAATAAAAATTAAACTCCTTAAAAATGATAGTTAGGTAGATTTCATTTAAAAAATAATAATAATGTAGAAATAAAAAGTAAAAATATGAAAATAAAACAACTTCACGCCTGTATTGTACTTACGACTGCCTTCGTTTGTCTACTGCTGCTGAGTATAAGGTTCTAGGTTCCATGCCGGAGTATGTTGGTGACATTGGTTTTTTTTTATATGATAGAATTCAGGAGCAAAATTAAAATCAAAATTCATTTATTCAAATTAGGCTGAGAATCAGCGCTTTTTGAACGTCAAAACTTTTACATAAGACAGTCCCCCAAAACGCCCACCCTTCACCACTTCCTAGTGTTTTTGCTGGGAAGAAGTGGCGGAACAAACTCCCCAGCAACACGTCTGTCTGATTGTTTTGAAGAACTTGAAGCTATACAACATAATATGTCAAAAAAAAAAAATATTATGTTTAGCAGTTTTGATGCCCGATATATATTAGGTGCGGCCCAATTACGTAGGATTATAACATAGCTGGTGAAGTGTGGGTGTACTATAGATACACCTCTGCTTAACAAACAAGGAATTTGAATTCCTAGGAATGACAAATAAATCCGCATCCTATTTCGTAATGGACGGTGAACCCAATAAAAATAAAACGTCTGCCTTAATCAATAAACACAAATTAAACAAGCAACACATTACAGAAGCCAGCACATTATCCTGCCCCAAAGTGTCAAATTTTGCCAATTGAAAATGAAGCTTATAATATTGAGATAATGTTGAAAACCTATCAAATAAATTTAACGTATTGGGGTAACTTGATGTGCTGGCCTCTGTACAATGTCACGGTCACATGTTGTTTCAATACATTAAAGAATGACTTCCTGATTGACGCACTGGCTCCGGTGTTGAGATGATCAGTAATGATAAACTTGATCTTGTCACTGGTCAGGGAGGTCAGATGAAAACAACAGTGGAAGTTAATGAGTTTTCTACTTACATTTATTTGAATGAAATCTACATAAAATTACGCCTGTATTAAAGAAATGTTTCGGTAGAGGTTTACCCACAGTACACCAACATTTCACTAGTTATGTTTTAGTCCCATGTAAGGAGGATTGAGCCTATTGCCACCAGGTTCCGGGCTGCTACTGAGAAATTCTTGTTGTAAATCTCAATAAAACTTTGCACGACCCGGGAATCGAACCCAGGACTCCATGCTTAGTAGTCGTGTTGTTGTCAAGGGAAAGAAATCTTAGCCCTTATTAATGAACGCAGAATAATGTCATGCCAAACTTAATCCTGGAAAAGTTATGGGTAATCTGAAGACATACTGATTGTGAATGTTCAGTGTCTAAGTAAAAGAGAAAGTAAGGGGTTGTAAAAGAGCTATCTGGAAAAGAAATATGGATGCAAGCAAGTCGGCAACGTCTTGACAAGCCTCATTGTTTTTCGTGTGTTGGAGGCGCAGTCCAAGGGGTGATCTAACCTTGGTAGGTTAGGTCACCCAGCTTGCCAATATATCTTTAGATCCTAGATGAGTAACTTTGGCACGGTGGACGCAGTGACTGAGCGATTGGCTGCTGCACTGCGTGTCGTGGGTTTGATTCCCGTGCGGAACTAATATTTGTATGGCCTACAGGTAGTTTTACCGGGTCTGGCTGTTTGTGTTAATGAGTTTAAATCTGTGTAAACGCACCCACGATACAGGAGAAATTTCTAGTGTGGGGCAACGTTCTTTTTAAAAACAAAACTGCATAAAGCCTATATTAAAACACAAGTTAACCTTGGTTATTGCCTTGGATGCCAGTGTTTATTTTAATTACAAAATTTACAATAATTGCAGTTTATATTTTAGGTGATTTAAAATGAAATAAACTTCTATTTATATTTGACCTCCCTAAATTTAAAGGTCCATTACGTTAAAGTAGACCACAAACAAGATGCGCCGGTGCAAGCTTTAAGTGACCTTTCCTAGACCTTGGCAGTGACTTCAGGCTTTGAGCCGCACCGCACGCCTGCGCATACTAATCACACAAATTATTTATTTACTTAGACACTACATTCTTTGTGCTTTTTATTTTTGGTGTCGTGTTAAAGATGACTAATCTTATTAGAAGTGCCTTTATTTAAAAGGGATGATAATTCCTTTGTTTAATACAATATATAATTAATGATGCACAGGATGATAATTGGATCCTAAATATTGCTCAGATTACGTAAGTGGTCCTAGATTTTTTCATGTTCTTACTTCATCTTAATGAGACGAAATTAAAAACTCTTGTATCATGCAGACTATTCAGGCTATCATGTTTCAGGTTGCGGGATTATATGGCTGATATATGTAAATGTTCAACTCAATGCTGGTGCTGCTCAACTAATTGATATCCGACCAACCGACTCCTTTATAATTCAAAAGTACCTGTAAATGGTTTGATTGAAAAAATGCATTGATTTTAAGTTTGAGTTGGAATGTGTGACTTGGTAAGACTAATAATCTCAATATAATAATATACATACCTAAATAGTGTTACTTGCTGTCATCAACTTCACTTTTCTTGAATACTTTCTCTATTACATCCACTTTATAATAACGTTTCTTCTATCTTCAATATAAGTTAAGTAATCAATAATCAGTTCAATATAAGTTATAAGTTTGACGACCGATGTGGCGCGGCGGGCGAAGGTCCGCCTGCGACGCAAGAGGTTGCGGGTTCGATTCCCGCCTTGGGACAAATGTTTGTACGATCTACAAATATTTGTTCCGGGTGTTCTGGGTATTTGCTATATATAATAAAAATATCTATCTATGTAATGTATTGTATTAAGTATATCAGTCATCTAGTACCCATAACACAAGCTCTGCTTAACTTGGGGCTAGGTGATGTTGTGTGGATTGTCCAGCAATATTTATTTTTATTTATTTTATTTTATTTTTATAAACTATCCTGTAACTCTATTATTACATTGTTATTATTTCAATAATCATTTTCACTTAACTAATTACATCATCTATATTAACAGAAGATTTAATGCGTAACGCCTGACCTCCGGCAACCATAAGGAAACCATATTGCTTTCAGTAGTTATCAGTATCGTAACCCGGATGCTGCCAGGTGTAATTTCCACTATGGTGTAATTCATAACATCCTATTGTTAGTGTATTTTATTGTTATAGAAACAATTAAATTTATCTATAGAAAAATAAAACTTTTATTGGACGAAAGCCAACATTCGCAAATAGTAACGATACATAAACAACAAGCTTTGGCTACGTACAACACATTGAAACCTTGATCTCTAAACTAGGCATCCCTGTGTCTATATGAGATATGTTATATGCCACTTTTTGTAACTAAAACTACAAATAGGATAAAACAGTGTACAGTAAGTTTAATTTAACTAAACTTTATTTTAAGATAATAAACTACATCATCATCATCATCATCATCATTACACTCAATACTCAATACTTATCAGACTAATAAACTACGGCAACCACAAATTTGTACTCGCGTTTAATTCAGTAGCTTGTCTAATATTGACAATCATTCTCTTCTGCAAAATTTGATGTACAACCCTGTAAAACAAGCACAGAGACACCCGAGGCTGGATACGTCAACTCAGCTTTCATTATTTAAGTATAAAGCCTGATATATGGTATAAAATCTACGAAAAAGGTAAAACTTTTTATTTTTGAATTACTTAAAATACTTTTCAAAAGCAGTAATCTATAAAAAAATATAGATGTACTGGGTTCAATATGCCACTAAGTACATAAGATTCGTAGGACAATAACAAAAAAATCAGGAAAGGAAACACGGCCAGAGCAGTCCATAAAATGCCTGAATTGCGATATATCGTTATGTTAAACTAAGATAATAAACTAATCTGTTCCCTATAGTGTTATACAATGTTACATACTTATATTGTACAAATTATTTGTAAAGAAATGGCTTTTCACGGTAACGTGCAGTGTGCACATGAATATTTATGCTTATGGGTGCATATACAGTACAGGGGTCGTATCTGGTATCAATAAGTTGAGTTATAACATAACACGTAAAACTACTTTCAGTAAAAACTGAAACTTTGACTTTAAATATCTCTGTAATATCGGTTTCAGGTATTGTTCGGTACAAATAAATCACGAGATAATCACGTGAGTTTCGTCTTCTGTAGAGTTTCTACATTGGAAAAACATTTAGGATGACTCAGTAGCCTTCACTCACAAGAATAATGAGATTATCTACTTAAAACGTATGTAGATAGCTTATCTACTGCTACAGTTCTTAGAATCAAAGTTAAAAGTTCAAGGTGAATCTTTGTTTACGTATTTTGCTTGTTTTAAGTAAACAAGGACAACACGGTGAGTACTAAAGTTTTCCACTTTTGAAACAGTTTTCGTAATCAACGAGTTTGGGCAGCTTGTGTACGAGTACGTGACACAATACAGGGTTGAAGGGAGTGAGTGTGAGTGACGACAAGAAACTTGAGGGGCTATTCCTGTATTTTTAAGAATGTTCGCACTCCAATCTTATTCTCAAGCTGTAGCGCACCCACGACACAGGAGAAATTCCTAGGGCAACGATTTTTTTTTTAAACTGTCAAAAATACCTCCAATTTACTATCAACTAGTACCCATAACACAAGCTCTGCTTAGCTTGGGGCTAGATGATGCTGTGTGGATTGTCCAGCATTATTTATTTATTTATTTTATTTATTACAAGAATTTGACGTTGGCTGTCAAATTGACCACACACTTTTAAATAATTGGTTTTAGTAAGATTCTCTATCATCTATATTCTATATCACAACTCAAAAAGATAACTAGTATCATACAAATTGTGGAGATAGTAATGCAAACTGTACTTTATGTATGGGTGTTAAACTTACAAATATATGTTTATTATTATAAACTATATACCCATGTACTGCAATACTTAAAATGATCAATAAAGATTTATTATTATAGTATGTTCTAATAAACATATTTCTGTTTAGATTTTTATATAAGTAATTGCAAACTCAGAATACCTAGGTAATCAACAGTCTGCAAAACCTACACTTTAATATGCAATGCATACCGTATATAGTGGTTTATTCAGGAAGGTGATCAATATATCAATAGATCAATAAAAACTTTGATATCTAACCTTTTTCCATGTGGAACCATCCTCTTGTAACCCTAACCTAAGAATGTAGTAAATGACTTGTGGATCAACCACACAAAAACTGCCATAGATTCATCTTGACTTGCGTAGGCGCACAAAAACATCAATTGCCTTACGGATGTGCCTCCACATTGTCTATGGGACAAACAAATCGCCTGTGACAAATATCATCGAGTTCTGAATACCCCAGTTTTTGTTGAACGCCATGTTTGTAATGATCTGCGCTTGCGCAGAGTGGCGACAACACTTGAGAAGAGTAGGTTATCATAGTAGATCTTCACATGCTTTGTGTTTATAAGGATCCAGTGTCACTTATGCATAAGTCTAAAGGTAACAAAATATCACTCGCACTAATTAAGTACAGCCACTTAATTTGAATATAGAAATGATACCAATAAGGGCTTCGCCCGCGTAGAGTTTGGTAAATATCCCACGGGAACGCACAACCAGGATAAAAAGAAAAAGTAGAAGAAGAAGAAGTAAAAGAAGAAGTAGAAGACAAATTTCATTTAAATCCGTTCAGCCGTTAAGGTGTGAAAAGGCAACAAACAAACTCGCATTCGCTATAAATGCGAATGCGAGTTTGTTATAACATTAGTTGGGTTTTATTGCATTGAACTTTTCCACTAATAATATAATCGTTGAGACAACTTGCTGAACGGAATAGGTAGAAACGAGAACGGAAAATAACTATTGTCTAATTTTTTGCGGCTCTTCAGTTCTTAGTATAGGTACCAAATTGTCGGGTCACGAACGCATCTCCAAAAATTGATCAAAAAACAAAGCAAAGCTGAGACACCTGTAGCACTATTATCTAATGTTTCTTTTTGTGATGCAATTAAATTTTCATAATTGTAACATAGTCTATTGACGTCTTTATATTTTATTGTTCTTAATAAAATATTTGTTATATAATAGGATAACTGAGGATAATACTAGCGTCCCGTCCCTACTTCGAACGGTATTTACGATTTAACAAAACATTACTAGCACTCCCTGTTTCCAACGATATTTACGACTTGACAAAACATGAAGATAATATTTTAATGTATTATACACGTATGCCTTCCGGAATAAACTCTCTAAATTATATTAAAACTGTATCAAATCCATCAACAACGCGGTCACACAGATAGACACGAAAACCGTTATTTTGTCATATTATTATGCCATATCAATAGTCGAGACTAATTTCCAGGATTGGTTTTCGTCTGATTAACTGTATATTTTTATTGTTTACTGTGTTTTAATTAATTATTAGCAACATTTATAAAATAAGGGGTTATTTTCCGCGATTAGAAGACATGATGGTCCAGTGGTTTAGGTCTCGCCCCTTGTGCACAAGTTATATGAACTTAGGGTTCAAACCTGGACGAGTACCAATGTGGCTTTTTCAATTCATATGTACTTTCTAAGTTTATCTTGGACATCACTGACATCGATGAAGGAAAACATCGTGAGGAAACCTGGACTTATAATTAATACACATAAGTCTGAAATCGCCAACCCGTCTTGACCAAGCATGGTGATTAATGCTCGTGCCTTCTCTGTATGAGAAGAGGCCTTTGCCCTGCAGTGGGACAGTAACAGGCTGGTATTATTATAGTTATTTTGTTAGGTGAATAAAACAAAGTACCTAATTGATTTACGCTTCGGTGCGACTTGACACTTTACTAAAGAGTTAGTAAGTTACTAAAGAGTCATGGTCACCTTTTTAATAAAACTGACAGGTGATTATCCGACTATTGAACCGAATATAAGAAAACTTGGCAAGTTATACATTTTCTGCTTTATTCAAGAGCACTTGTCGCGAAAAAGTGACAATTATGACATATCGACCAATGTCGCATCGACAATTATGTAACTGATGTAAGTAGAAAAATATATATTAGATAAATATATATTTTGTATATAATTGATCGTATTTTCTTTTTCTTTTCTCTTTTCCTCTGTTTTTGTTATTTTCATATTTGTAAGTTTATAATGTAAGGGAATAGCGGAGCCCAGACATCTTTGCCTAATTGGAGATTCCTCGACATGCAATGTAAGCCAAAAACATGTGAAATAAACTTATTTTATTTTATTTCATTCAAAAGCTCGTGCAGAAATTTGAAGTTTGTTGATGCCATACACATGACACACACTTAGACACTAACACATATTGCTACTACACCGCAAGACCAACTAAAAAATTATTTATTATAATTAATTTTTGAATAAACAGTACATTACAATTTTAACTCAACTGATTTACCGAAAACTTTCCAATATAACTTGAGCCGCCCTTCCCCTCTTACCCTTACCACGTATGATTAAAGGCAGGAAAAGCGTACAGTTGCAACAGGTCACAGAAAAATGGTTAATTAGTAGTGAATCAGTGTTCGTGCTGGCTCGTAGGTTTTGCTTGCGCAACCTATATAAGGCTACAGTAACCAAACAGACGCACAGTCGGAAACCAGACTTGATAACGATAACACATATAATTCTATTTTTATTTCGTTATTAATTTTAGAAAGATGAAAGTGCTCTTGTGTCTCGTTGTATGTTACGTCGCCTGCGCATACGCTGGGACGCTGCGTAAGTATTAGTTCATTTTCTTTTTTTTAATTCAGGATGAAAAGTCGGAATGGCACAGTGGTCAATCACTGTCATCGGTGAAGGAAAACATCGTGAGTAAACCTGGACTTAAAACTTAAAATACGTCTGAAAACGCCAACTCATCTTGAGCAATACTGGTAATTTATGTTCGTGCCTTCTCTATTTAAGAATAGGCATTTGCCCTGTGGGAAAGTAACAGGCCAGTATTATTATTTACGATGGAAGGCTGTCACTAAAATTAAAAAAAAAACACCCAATATCAGAATAGCAAATTCTACATTGAACAAGAATTTTAAACTTAACTTACAAAAGAGGTACAACATCATACAACAACCCCTTACCACTTACTTATCTACATAAAATCCAGGATACATGATAATTTATTTATTTCATATCATCATATAAAAGATGACTTCATGGGAAATCGAAAATGTCACGGGGAATCTCCTTACTCATCACTTGCATAAATAAACATACCTAATGTAGGTATTTACAATTATTTGCAATTACTTCATAGTGTCGGAAAGTAGGACGAGTGTTCAATTATTCAATGAATGTGTACAACAAGATAAATTATTGTAATTCTCTAGTAAAGATACCAGTCGGATCGTGAGAACTGGGCTTAATTATTATTTGCAAGCTGCCGAAAAATTATTAATTGATTTGAGAGCTTTTTAGCATATCTTACAGTTAAATGAAATCTCTCCATCGAAAACTTTGCAATTTCTGTGTTTTCAACTGTAGGCTATTCTACAGAAATTCACCAATTTCATCATCCGCCAAATATTTATAGAACAATAATTAGTGTTAACATGGTGACAAAAATAAATAATTTGATGAATTATAATGTTTATTAATGATATTTATTGATTTACATAACAAAACAGCATGCCCCGAAGAGACAGGCAGTACCTGAAATGCACCCACATTTCGCCAGTTATGTATCTGTGATATATAGTGTTGTGTTGTTCTATTTATTAATACAGTTTATAAATGTACAAAACTTTCAGGTCTAAAAAGCAAGACTCACGACTTTGCATTCAGAAAAAAAATGTGAATACCTTTACTGAAGTTCACGATTAATACGCTTTGGATTCTTAAGCTATTTCTATAATTAAAATTACCACACACAACAGCAGTGATTAGTTGTATGAGCTTTCATCAGCCCATCGCATCACTCGACTTATATTTATTTTGTTCTGAGTTGATTATTTCTATCTAAAAACCTTGTGTGGGTGAGTTAACAGTATAGTTCATGCGTGTTTAACATGTCAAGTTTTATTACATTATCCGTTTTAATAGTTTCAATGGAAGCTGACTAAGGATTGTCCTCATATGCAATTTTTAATAGACTTTGTTTTGATCATAAGTACTTTTTATTATTGCAATAATTCTTATAAAAATGACATGATTGCAGATAGGCTAGTGATGCTTTAATCATTAAAATTGACTAGTGCCCGTCTTCAGTAACATTACATGATAAATGAATATCTGAATAAAGACGCACTTGGATTTTCAAGTTTTCAACTCAGTGTTGTCAGATATAACGCACCGATGTCATCTAGTTACATTTGCTTGAACTGTTAAAGTATTTATTGACAAACAATTTTCTGAAATAAATATATTTCTCATTTAACAATCGGCTCAACGTTGACAGTTGAATCTCCATCAGTGCTATTATAAATAAATAAATAAATAATGCTGGACAATCCACACAGCATCATCAAGCCCCAAGCTAAGCAGAGCTTGTGTTATGGGTACTAGATGACTGATATACTTAATACAATACATTACATAGATAGATTTTTTTTTATACATAGCAAATACCCAGAACACCCGGAACAAATGTTTAAAGATAGTATAGATAATATTTAGGTTGATTCGTAAGGGTGGGTATATATTACTCGTATGTTGTGTGCACCTGTGTCACTTGATGTGAGCGAAAACGGCGTAACTGGTAATTCTGCAAACAGTGGACCTCGCGAACACAAACTTTTTTGCAATAATAAACATACCACTAAAAGTAATTTCAAATATTTACACTGTTTTTAAACTATTCTGCTCATTACATGACATGACACTAACTTAAGGTTACCACCATCGAAATCGGATCTCATAAGAGATATCCAGTTGCCCCATTTTTAGGCCCATCTTGGAGGAAGTACCCAAAATCAAAATTCATTTATTCAAATTAGGCTGAGAGTCAGCACTTTTTGAACGTTTACAAAAGACAGTCCCCCAAAACGCCCAGCCTTCCCTACAATAAAACCCCTGCAATCATAAATACTTCATTAAATAATTAATTTAGACGTCGGCTAAATTAATTATTTAATGAAGTATTTATTTATATTATTAACTTGTTTACCAAGTTTCGACTATATCGGTTGTAAAATACGAACTGTGGAGGAATGACAGACGACAGCTTTTTTTGAGAGAATTGAAGCAGAGACGCTTCGCTCACTCGGTCAGTAAATACGATCTAGGATAAATACAAGCTTAAGTGAAAGTCGTTGACCATAAAATACTGCGAGATCACTACAAACACAAAGAACCAGTTCTCAAATTTTCCGTTGAATTCATATTCCATGACACACACATAACATTGAATATAACACACAAAAAACGATTCCGTGGCTTTTGATGTTTTGATGTTTTCATTTTATGCTATCGACTTCCGAAACTATAGTTTTATTATTTATTTATTATTTATTAAAATCTCCCTTACAACTATGATTACAGGAATGTTCCTAATGCGATAGCTCGGTCTCAAAATTAAATTTACTTATTTACAATATAAAAACATTATAATTATGATAAACCTAAAAAAAATAAAAAAAAAATAAACAAAAACAAAACACTAGGTACAAATCTTAACATCTACGTAATAATATAATAATCATGGCTTCTGTACATCACTCCCTAACTATAAAAACACAATATTTAAATAATAAAACAACAAAAATATTGTTGTTTATTTTAATGTTATAATGTAGATTAGAGTAGGCTAAACTCTAATCTACATTATAACATTAAAATAAACAACAATATTTTTGCGAATTCACTCAAATAACATGTAAATACATCGATCTTGATGTGAAGATCGTTAATAACCCGAATTTCTCGGGTCAATGGTGTTTTAGCGAGGAGGTTGGTCCTGGCAACCGGCACGGCCAGCAGCGGCAGGCGGCGCCGTCTCCACACATAGCGGTCCGGTACACATAAACTCAGGCGCTGCAGCACTCCTGGGTTATTCTCAATGCCACAAAGTAACCTAACTAAATACGAAACAAGCGTGAATTCCCGTCGCACCCTCAGTTGGTTGTACCCGACCATACTAGAAATTCACTGTCTATCATATCATGACCCTCATATCACCTCATATCACCATCATAAGATTAGCATGGGCTTTGGGTTAGATGGTCATTTAGCTATTTATAAACGAAGAATCGTTCGTGAATGCGTGACCTATGCCATAGACAAGAAGCTGATTGCATGCTTTTGAATTGCATTACATTTTATGGATTGCCATAACACATAGTGATTTAAATGTTTTTATTAGTTTATTGCAAGACAATGCATCCAGATTGCATGCTGCTTGCGCAAAAACGCCGGTTAGTGAAACGCCACTTGCGCCGGCGCCGGTTGTTCTTGGTCATTTTAAATAACACTACTTTCTTTTACAATTCGCTTTTGTGATAGTTGTTGTCGAACTTGGGCCACGGTCAAAACGTTTTGTTTACTTTGTTGAGAAATCGAAAATATTTTATTTTTAAAGAATGCGCAGTTTTTTTTTGTTGGGTTCTTTCTGGTCGGAGATCTCTAATTTAGAAGATTAAAGCTGTAATTTTTAACATCATAATCAAATTCACGGTTATGTTGAAATTTAATGTTTTTATGCCAGTATATTGACATTTTAAAGTGGATTCGTATCTTGCTGTCCTTTACAAAATGTCAAATGAAGTAGAATATAAGTTTCTGACAGATAGCGTAAGATAGGTCCGCTAATTTGTTATAGACCTTGTCACATCGTTAATCGGGGAATTACCTAAGCTACCTATAGAATTATCCTATTTCGGTAAAATAATAAGGCTACAATGATAGAGAAAAATGGCTTTATTAAACTGGATTTACCCTTTAATTACCCACTTATCGAAGCTGCTTCATTGGACCTTGACTGAAAACTTGAATAAAACCGGTTGAGTCAGATTACTTTAACTTATATTACGATCACGCAACAGTTTATACAAGTCCAGGTTTTTTTTCGGTTTTCGGCCTATTAATAACAGCCAAATCTTTACTTATGTAATAAAGTTGAGTATATTTGTGTTACTACTAGTCATTTGTTTTTTTTTTTAATTTGATAGCCTAATTTTTGAGAAAGCCTTTAGACAATTTAACACCACGACGCTCAGGAGCGGTTGGAACCGCGGGGCACAGCTAGCCGTCAATATTGTTACTGGGTGTAATTTTACTTGTTATGTATTTTATGTCGTTGTACATTATGACCAATAGCATCGTATCGAACTTATGTGTAATATTGCTATAATGGGTGGTGAGTAAGTTAATAAAGCTACCAAACTCATTCGTAGACTTTGTAACATTATGCATTAGGCAAGGGCCCTTCTACCGTAACTTCACCTCTTCATTTGTTGCCAAGGGAGTGCCAACAACCGTTTGACTTAATCGGCAGATCAATTTAACGAGCTCAAAGTATGCACGTGAGACAAACCGGTCGGTAAACGTAACCCGCAACGAACAGTCCGACATTGACCCGGCTTACCGGCTTCACGGGATTGGGACCGTGACCTCGACGGAGCCAACCGCCGAGATAATTGTAGGGCCTCAGACCTTAAGGGAAAAGCTTAGCTTACGTCAGCTGCGGCCAAGTGTTGAGAAATGTTTTGGTCACAGTTAATTTCTATCGAGTATTGCATTTGAAGGTACTGTGGGATATGATTGGGTAATCTCGAAAGACTTGTGTAGTCGTATGAGAAACTGTAGAGAGAGAGAGCCTGGATTTGTGCCCGGTTGATGACATGAACTCCCCTATTAATTGGGATATATGTACTATTATAAAACTTGCTAAATGTGAGTGAATTACAAGCCAAACACCTCTGCCTAACCCTTCGAGGAATTTACTTGTGATTAAATGTAATTGTTGTTATGTTTTTAAATATTATTCGTCCTTAATGTTTAGCACTTTCACTGCACATTTCAATAATATATTTTACTTGTACGCAGTACGCGTTATGCCCATGACCATGCCCAGCACCCCCCTCCCCCCTACCATATAGGTATACGGTAGGGGGTTGCTGGGCATGGTCACATGTCATTTATAGCTTTTACATGTACGACTCGGGAGGCGAGTTGTGGGTGCAAGAACGTACGATTTCTCACTATGTTTAACTACTTCGCTGCCCTGGGCACTAAAGGTCTGTTATCAGCTAGTGCTGTGCTCTTCTTCAAGTGACGAATTCAATGCCTGTACCTACTGTTTTTGTGTGTAAGCCGTTGAAGTTCAATGTCAATAAATAAATTAAGGCAGCACCGCATCTTTGTGATGCCTTTAATCTGAACTTGGACCGAACTTATTAGATGTCCAGCGACTGTTTCTTCACGCTAGGTACCTACCTACTGATATTCTGGAGACAATTATTATTTTATTTATTTAATGACAGAATAACAGGTAATCAGGTAGGTACAGCTTTTAAACTTCTTTTTTTTTCTATTAAAAAGCTATCGTGAAAATCCGGTTTATTAGGTTGAAGGTGATATTATATAATCTAGACCAAACTGATAATAATACCTAATCAGGTCAACATGCGCACGCGTCACCGACCGCACTAGTTTACCTCGGCTTGACCGTTTAGTGATCATTTTAATAATTGAAATATCCCACTTACATACAAATTGTAGTCTTTATCATTTTTTTAATATACGGGAGGACACCACGGACTGTTGCAACATAAACAACATAACATTACGCCTGTTTTTCGCAAATGGTTAGGCAGAGGTGAAGGTACGAGTATGTACGTATGGTAGGTACACCCATGTTTCGCTATTTCAGTCCCATGTAATAGGGAGCGAGCTTATTGCCGCTGTTGTATAAAATATCTAAGTATGCGATATCTCAGTGCACTTAGCATATTATTTTATGCGTGTGATGATTGATCAACAAACAACATTGTGAACATCTAGCCGGTAGTAAAGATGATGATTATTTGAAGAAGCAGGATTACCTACTCATAGCCCGGAAACCAATAAAACAACATCAATATTTTCCAAGTCAACATAGATTCATGTTTATTTATGAAGTTCAAAGATTCAAGTCACAGAGTTAAGGAAGTAGATTGAAATTCATTTACTTACACCGTATTTTTATTTTCAGCCTTATCTAAGGGTATCGTTGTGTGTTTTACTGCAATACATTCAGAGTTATACATTTGCATTTATATACCTATTAGTGTAACAATTAATTACAGGCTAACACCTCACGTTTCAATTATGGTAACACATAATAATAAAACGAATTATGATAATTAAAATTAAAAGTATATCTAAGAATTGTTAACACCAAGAATTGTTAAAACAGATTTATAAAATGTTTTTTTTTAACATACAATAATTAATTATATCTTATATCTTTATAAAAAACGTTTCCCCACACTAGGAATTTCTCCTGTATCGTGGGTGCGTTTACGAACATTTAAACTCACATACACAAACAGCCAGACCCGGAACAACTACCTGTAGGCCATTCAAATATTTGTTCCGTGCGGGGATCGAACCCGCGACACGCAACGCAGCAGCCAATCGCTCAGCCACTGCGCCAACCGTGTCGTCAAATTCAATTGGAAAAATAATCTTTAAGAAGCCACAACTCAAAGCAATATTCCTGTTTTTTTACAGCGTCATTCATCACACCATGCTCCCGGTCAGACCCTCAGCTGAACGCATGTGTCGAGAAGGTGATCGCAGCAGCTGGCTCCAAGTTCACCGACGGCATCCCTGAGCTGGGGATCAAGCCCCTGGACCCTGTGGAGCTGGGCACGGTGTTCGTGGACAACCCTGCATTGAAGCTCACCTTTATGGACACCGTTGTGACCGGCTTGAAAGGATTTAGGATTAATGCTTACAAGTAAGTGTATTGTGAACCATCATAATTATGTATAAAAAAGTGATCTGATCTGGACCCTCAAAAAATTATATTTGACAAATAAAGCGAAATGCAAAATATTATTTTTGAAGACTAAACTAAATTAAAATTTTCAAAGTTTTTGATAACCAAGTGGCAACTTCTGAACCTACTTACAGTAGATAAAATTTAAATTTTGCCACCAGGATCAACCTAGAGAAGGGTAAAGCCACCTTGGACTTCACCGCCAACGTCACCCTCAAGGCTCACTATGACATGGACGGACAGATCCTCATCCTGCCCATCAGGGGCAATGGACAGTCCAGGATCAAGATCAGTGAGTATACTATTAAATTAAGTACTGTTGTGTACCTAGGTATTTTTACGAGACATGTTTAACCGTAGCGGTCATTTGTTGATATTTGAAATTTAGTAGTTGCTGGTAAGTGGTAGTCAGAAACCCGAAAGTCTGATAAAAAATCTTACTAAGGGTTATCGTATTACCCAGAAACTGGGTTGTGAAGGTCAGATAGGCAACCGCTCCATATACAAAAAGTAATATTGAGCTGCATCTTCTTAGGCTGGACACAGACCCTAACGTATAAGGTCAGAATCATCATGACTTGGTGTTTAAGATGAATATCTGTATATTTATTGTAAAATACTGTTATTTAAGCAGATAGAATAGAATACTCTTTATTGTACACCATGAAAACTTAAAAAGATAGATAGATACAGACAAATCGCAACCCTAATGGAAGCATTTTCCAAACTTATCTCCGCGTAAAAACTAGATTTACAATGTTATGGAAATAATATTTTGGCTGCCTTATACAATCATAATAAGTACCTTGTCAAAAGACCGTCCTGGTGCAAAATTCAAGCCAAACGACAATTGTAATCTATCAAGGTATTCAACGCAAAGTAGTACTTTATATACTACGTAATTCTAATTATGGAGGCCAATTTTATTAAAACCTGTCTAAATTCCAGTAATTCCAGAATCACTCGACCAACAATAGTATGTTCATACCCACAACGATTACGGGTTAGTAAGACCGACACAAAATATACATACTTGCAACACTGCTCAGTGCTCGCTCGATTGGCAAAGGAAGCAGCAACAAATAATTGATGGCTGCTTATAGTACATGAAATGCGTGGTAGGGGAAGCTTGAGGCAACTCTTTCATACTTCATTATGATAGGTAGGTAGGTAGCCACCTTTTCACCACCTAAAGCCAGTAGTCTGTACAGCCGAGCTGGGTATCTTTTAGGTCGGTGGTTTTATTCGTTTATTGGGACGCCCAACCAGAAATACTTAGTCCACGAAAAGTCATCGTATCTACAACTATCAATGTATACACGCCAGCACATCAAGCTACCCAAAGCTGTCAACTTTTCCCAATTGAACATGAACCTTATTCTTTTGATATAAAGTTGATAAATTATCAAAGACAGTTGTCAGATTACACATATATTCCATATTTAAATACCTTGCTTCGAAAATAAGATTAGAGTCACTAGCAATAAATATCTACGAATAGCACTTTTGAAAAAAAATTGTAGCGCAAACTGAAATTTATTTGTTGGAAGGACACGCATTTGTTTATATGTTTAGAAGGTACTATGCTAGGCTTCAAATTCAGTTTAGTTATGGCTACAAAAATAATCGTTTGCTGGTCCAATAATGGCTAAAATCCCAAGGGCCTCCACTTAGATGTTTTGTACGATACACCGTCAGTGTTTGGTGCACAGAATACCATCTCACAGTTCCTAACAAAACCCTAATGGCAACATACTCAACGGACGTTTTATTTACAGCAAACCTAAACATCATCATCAAATACGACTTCGTAGAGAAAGACGGCCACTGGCTCGTGCCGAGCTACAAGGACCACTACAAGATGGACCGGGCCCAGTTCAAGTTCACCAACCTGTTTAACGGAAACAAGGAACTCGGTGAGACCTGTTTGTTAATCAAAAACGCCCTCATTGACGTCGACCTTGTGATCATGTGACAATATTCGGTTATTCGGATCTGTTATCGGGTGATCTCATGACATTGTAATCTTTAACATAACGCAAACAAGATTGTTGACCGCAAGCACATTAAGTATCTGACAATAGTATAACCAACTGACGTCTCAATTACTTACAATCATTCTGCAATAGGCCTGACATGTGTATGTACTCTCACTAGCTGACTATGTAATAATTCAAGCTATTTTTTTAAAGTAGACTTTAAAAGTAGACACATACTTTTTCAGTAACAAAGACCAATCTATAAGTAAATAATCTTCATACAATATTTGTACTGTACGTGTGTATGTCACTGAACTCCTAAACGTCTATACCAAATAAAATGAATTATTTTGTGTGTATGTGAGTGGGCCATTTGATGGTTTAGATACACAACTGGATACGTTAGATAGCACTGTTCAAACGGACAAGGCGGATCCACTATAAATAAATAAATACATTTAGCTCTCAAAGTATCTAATAATAACAAAACTCTGATGCTCATGAAAGCTATGATGTACAATTTTTGTGTATGATGGATGTACGGCAGTACATAATAGATCTCTACTATCTACCAACTCCCAAACTAACGCAAGCTTGTTTTTTTTCGGAGTTGGTGGTTCTTATGATGACTTACATAGACACACCCTTGTAGCCTGAGAACTCACTTCAACTCGATACCTTTTTTATTCCGAGTTGGAAAATGAGGGGTCTGTCAGACTCTTACTGTCTAAAAACCACCTCAGTGGTCCATCTCACACCTACGCAACTACCAAGCTCCTAGAGAACTCACTGAACCACACAAAACACAGCACACACTTCCTAATAAACTAATTATTTACAGCACAAACGACAGAAAGGTTCACAAACGAGAACTGGGACATCATAATGAGCGAGATAGCCCCGCCAGCCATCAAGCAGATCATCAAGAAATGCGTCGATCAAGTCAAGAACTTCTTCTCAATGATACCGGCGAACCAATTGTTACCATGAAGCCCTGAATGGTTCGACATTTAAAAATTGACATCATTTTAAGCTTGAACATTAACAAGGTTTTCAGGCTACTTTTTTCAGTAATATGTAATACATTTATTATTACAAATAACAATATCGCTCCATACTATTTCTATAACAAAGTGTATCTATGAATATTCAAATTAACACTATAACTTATCACTAACCACTAACGACTAAGTAATAATTATGTTCATATGATGCCAAGAAATAACACTAATTTACAAGTTAAACTAAAACACATCATCTACCAATTATACCTAAGTATATCTACCTTCGATAAATATCTAAGTGGGCAAGTCTTTGTACTCCTTGGTTCTGACAGAATGTGAGAAAGCCTAAAAACCTGTAATCACCAAATGGTTAGGATGAGGTATACCTTTAGTAGTTACTAGTGGAATGTGGGTGCACACTCTCATTCCACCAGTATGTATAAGTCACATGTAACAGAGGACGTGCCTATTGCCTTCACCAGCCACAAATCCAGACTCCGGGCTACTACTGAGTAATTCCGGAGCGAAAAACCCAATAACTGTGAACTGACTCCCTTTCGAGAAAGGAATACGAACTGGCGTGTCATTAACACGTTGAACGCCAAATGACCGACAAACAATACATTTTCTATTGTGTCTAGTTGTTTGGCAGTTAAGGTGTTACATACTTTGCTTGTACTAAATTGTTTCTGAAATTTCTCTGTTTCCAGGTGATACAATCCACCAAGTAATAAACATAAACTGGGAGCCTGTGATGCGGGACATAGGGCCGGTCGCCTTCCATCAAATCATCAAAGCGTGCGTCGACGAGTCCAAGAAACTCTTCGCGGCAGTGCCACTCAACCAACTGCTGCGACCTTGAGTCTTTTCATCATCTGCTCAGTAATACCTCGAAAATACATTGCATTATTATTACCTGGGTACATTATTAGTAACTACTTATAATCACCGGCAAATAAGATGGCAAAAGTCGTTAGATGCGCACAAGTCGTTTTTTAGGTCTCTTTGGTGGTCAAGCGGGACGCGGGGTATGAGGTAGCGTCGATCCGAGCGCGCGATTGGTGCATCAGTCGACCCTTGCCTCCCGCACCGCGCCTTCGTCCCGTTCGCTCCCGATTACATTTCAGTGCACGAAAATTGAACCCTTTGTTTTTGTTGTGTTAAACTTCAGTGTTGTTATTGTTTTTAAATTTAGGATAGAGTTCGTGAAAAGGCATAGCATACGAGGAAAGTATGCTCAAACCAGAGTTATACAAATTAATAAAATTGGAAAAAGAACAATTTAAAACATACAGCATTGACCAAACACTTGCAGAACACAACCATAGTGTTCTGCGATTGCGACTTTCAATATGATGCCAAGGGTAGTTTTTTTTTTAATTTTAAATGCACGTTATTTATAACTCCTAATAAACTTGAATTCCTCTCCCTTCTTTAACTTTGTTCTATACAGACATGATTAAATATAAATGTTGGCAATAACAATAGAATAATGACGATCAATAAAAGTTACCACTTTTTTGTGTCACTAAGTGTACGATGCGCGAACTTACCCCCACTACGCCAAAATCTTGCCATCTTATTTGCCGGTTTTTATACTAAGTTTGTTCCGTTTTTAATTTCATCATTTAGAACATTTTAATATCGCGAGATTATGATCTCTCGATAAATTGTGAATAGAATATTTTATTTACAATCAACTCCATCAAAATTCGATTTTAATTTAATTTATTAATTTATAATTTCTCTCATTTATAATTAACGTTATGTTACTTAAATTAATTGTATATTTCAAACTAAATCTTTTTTAGGCAAGTAACTACATGTTATTTTAAGTAATATACCACAAGTCATCGGTTTAGTTTGTTCAGTGATAACTTGTTATCTCAAAATCTAACTACCGAATTTTGGTGTGAAAGAAATGTTCTATTTACAATTTATCGAGAGTTTATACTATCGCGAGATTTATTATGGTGAGTTTATGTTTATTTGTTGATACCTGTATTTAGATAGATTTACGTACTTTCTTACTCATTAGAAATAGGCTTCGTGTTCCATAGACATCTCTAATGCTTAAGTAGGTATATTGTTAATCACATTTTAATCCTGTTGTGTCCCTTGTCGGACTGCACTGCAAGGTTAAGATTTATGCAAAGTATCGGATAGTTGATTTCTTGAAGGCGCTGTGAAACTTTATTACCTATACTGAAAGATACCATAGCATTAAATTCTCATAAGTGATTGAGACAATCATTGTGTTCGGGTATCGACATTGTATCAGTCGAGGTATAACTGTGGAAAGCATTATTGATGCTTAATTTTATAATTCAGTTTATTTTGGTCGTTGGAGCACGTTTCTCTTAATTCTGCACAAAATAATTTCTGTACAAGACTGGGTGTGTTTGATCATTTGTTTGTGGGCGCATTAGATAAGTTGGTTTGATAGTAATTGTGATAATTAGCCTAAGTTAGTTAAGTTGGTACCTATTAGATTTAATTTATTCAAAAATAAATTGGTGAAAATGTGACTTTTGCTTTTTTTTATTAATTTCGGTATTTAAACCATGTCGCTGGCCTCAAAGTATTATATCAAGAGCAAAATTATGATATGCATAACTGACTGTGATAGAATTTCTCGCCTTATCCTATGTACAGAGGTCAGCATATTAAGCTACCCCAATCTGTCAAATTTCTTTGATAATTCTTCAACTTTCTTTCAAAACAATAAGGTTTATGTTCAATTGGGAATATCTGACAGTTTGGGATAGCTTGATGTGCTGGCGTCTGTACCTATGCTAAAAATAAAAATGAACCCAGTAGCGAACCTTGAGGTACACCTAACTGAACTGGTAGATCTTAAGATGTAGCGCCATTATTTATTCTATGAATTGACTGGAGCGACACTTTGGAACCTATTTTGTAATAAACAGAGTGGTAGGGTGGCTGAGAGCAACTGGATGAAGGCGTGGAAATGGAGCGGTCTATGTCCCTATTACATCATCTTCAGCAGACCACTACTGGTCTGCTGAAGATGATGTAAATATGTAGAAGTCTATTACGTTACAAGTATCGTTTAAAAAAAGACTAAGGCACTTGCACTTTTTTGTGACCCTTGCAAAAAAGGTAATCTTGGAAATAATATCACTAGTCTCCGTAATAGGTAGTCCCGATTTTCTTTACTTTGTGGTTCTCCATGAATATCTAATAAGTTAAGGGAGCGATATCCTGCATTTTTCTCCGTTATGAACAATTTATTATTTTGTAGACCTAGTAGCGCCATCTATCGAATAATAGTAACAGGTAACAGATTTCTTTGATTAAATTATAATTAGTAAATTATATTATGTATGTACCAAGATTCCAATGGTTAAGGCTACCAAATAAATAATTCAGTTGCACCCCGTTACACTGGAAGTCAACCAAGCCGACCCCAACTTAGTTAATAATAAGTTTATAATAAGTTTATTAGTACATAAAAACAACAACACAGTACATAGCATCATTTTGGAAACAGTGGGTTGTACTACCAAGTTTAAAATTTTTGTCAGCTTTCCGGGCTCCTAAACTAGGTACGCAGACCTGTATCTTAGGAGTCGGAGATTTTGCGGCTTCAGTTTATATAATACAACCGTGACTTTTCTATTTGCTTACAGTGGTTGTTAACACAGCAAATGGAGTGAATGTGGTTGTGTAACTAGGAGTGTGTATATGAGTGTAGTTTGTGTGTAGGGAGGTGTGTATGTGAAGTGTTAGTGTATGAGCTTTCTTTCAATGTAGGTTTGATAAAGTTATGATTGAATAGCCAATATATTTTCTGTTTCATCATAATTTAAGGATAAGAGCCATGCTCTTAATTTATTTTTAACTTCATGTAAGGTATGTCTGTGAGCGGAATAATTTTGTTTATTTTATTATACATGAGTGAACTTTGAGCCAACAATTGTCGACTTGTAAATGCAAAACGACAGGGGTTTGTTTTACAAATAGGGAAACCGTGGCGTCCTAGGAGTAGATTTTTATCTAAAGGAAGGTTGGAGTGTCTTCGCAGGACTGAACGAAGGACATATAGTTGCCTTACTGTGAGAACTTCGGCCTCAGAATATAACTGATCAGTAGGGTAGTCTCTAGGTCTAAAAAGCATCACTTTAAGAACCGCCCGTTGTGCACGTTCTACAGGTAGCATTGCGGTTTTGTAAGAACCGCGCCACACCGGGATGCAGTAAGGCTGAGGTACACGAGAGTTAGAGTTTCAGAATTGGCGGAGTGCCTGAGTTTTTAA
This sequence comes from Phlogophora meticulosa, assembly GCA_905147745.2. Classification (NCBI taxonomy): domain Eukaryota; kingdom Metazoa; phylum Arthropoda; class Insecta; order Lepidoptera; family Noctuidae; genus Phlogophora; species Phlogophora meticulosa. Next base: position 17,566,238 of record LR990529.1, read on the forward strand.
AAAATATATATTAATCTTCGAACTCTAGTGCAGAGTGCCTCTATATGTGCGCGCCAGTTAAGGTTTTCGTCAATAATCATGCCCAGGTACTTAATATTGGGGACTGTGCTGAGAGCAAGACAGTTACAACCTACTGACTGATGAGGGGGACAAGTGTGAGCTTTAATTTTATGAGAGAAAGAGGATGGGGTTATTGATTGTGGGCGGTAGAATCTGATTAGTTTTGTCTTAACTAAATTTAACGTCAGCAAGTTAGTTGACAGCCATTCCATTATTAACCGAAGCGAGTATTCTGCTCTATCTCTGGCTTGCTTCCAGTTTTTGTCAAATACTAGAAGTGCCGTATCGTCTGCATAAGAGAAAATTTCGCAATTAGAGATGGAGAGCTTGCATAGATCATTGATGCATATATTTGGAAAAGTGTCGGTCCTAATATACTACCTTGTGGGATGCCATAGGTGAGCTTTTCATATGAACTGGTGACTGAATCAATGAGAACACACTGGGATCTATCACAGAGGTAGTCTTTAAATAATTTGAGAGTTATTCCACGCATTCCTAAGCTTTCCATCTTTGAAATAAGTCGAGGGACAGAGACCGTGTCAAAAGCTTTGGTTAAGTCTAAGAAGATGCCATAGCAGTTCAGTTTATTATCTCGTTGGCTTACCAGACTGTTAGTGAAGGCAGCAACGGCATCCTCTGTACAAATTCCAGATCTGAAGCCGTACTGGTTTTGAGCTATTAACTTGTTTTTCCAGAAAGCTGACTAAGCAATTGTTCAAAATTCTCTCCAGAATTTTTGAAAGTGCACTCAGAACAGAAATAGGTCTATAGTTTGTGACTTTGTCTCTGCCCCCGCTTTTATATATAGGATGCACGATGGCTCTCTTAAAAGCTTCCGGGAAGTTTCCAGACTCTATGGACAAGTTACAAATATGAGTGACTATGGGAGTTAAGGTTGTACGAGAACTCTTGATAACTCTGGTTGGAATATTATCCCACCCTGTAGCGCAGTCACTACGGAGGTTATGGATAATTCTATCTACTTGTTCGTCATCCACAGGGAGGATTACAAGAGAGTTAGATAATTGACTGGGTGGGGGTGCTACAGCAGTGGTGATGGTGCTGGTCCCAATTTTTGAAGCTAGGTTCGTACCTATATTGACAAAGAACCCGTTGGAAAAAAGCTCAGCAGATGATATAGCTACCATGGCCATATTCTCTCATTTTGGAGCATGGTGGTGGAAATACAAAGTTACAGCAAAAATTTAATTTATACATTAATAAAAAAGAATGCCTAAAATAAATTAATTTTCATGTCTAACTTAAAGAAATTAAAATAATAATTGATATAAAATTGGTCTAGGTCTTATGCACTTCATAGGTCTGGATTTAAATTAAATACTTTAAGGTTTTAAAAAACAAAAACACATTGAGATGTAGGTAAAAACAACTTATTTAAAATGTATAAGTAAAACTTAAAAATGCAACAATACCATGTATAAAAATTAAAGAATGAAAAATAAAAAACTTCTTATAAATGCATTCCAAAAAACATTAAGGCACATCAGAAGATGATTGGCACAAGCTTGCAAACTGTGCTGTGTATGAGTCTATCGTGGGCACATAGCGTGGCGGCCACCGTCTACTGGAACACTGACACCAGTAATATTGGTTGCCAGATCGCTTGCTAGAAACGCAATAGTTGCTGCTACTTCATCTGGCTTGCCAGGACGACCCAGGGCATGGGTCTCCTTGGTCCTCACTAAGAATGCAGCATACTGCTCTTCGTTCATACCTCCTCTCTTCTGCAGCTCAGTCAAAATAACTCCAGGGTTAACGCAGTTGACCCGTACACCTTTTGGTGCCAATTCTAACGCAACACACCTTGTGAACTGGTCCACGGAGGCTTTAGATACATTGTAAGCAAGAACTCCAGGGAAAGAGCGAATGCCATTGACACTGGATATGTTCACAATGTTGCCTTTCGTTTTGACCAAATGTGGGACAGCAAGCATGGTTAGATAGTATATAGCACGCACATTGGTGTTCATTAGACGGTCGTACTGCGCCAGCGACGTGTTCTCAATCGTGCCAGTCTCAATAATACCAGCGTTGTTGACCAACACGTCGATCTTCCCGTAGTGGTTGACCGTGTTCTGCACTATCTTTTCAATGTCGGTTTCTTTCGTCAAATCCGCGGCAGTGATAAAGGTAGCCGTAGATTTTTCGCAATCCTTAGATACTTTTTGTAAGTTCTCAGCATTTCTGCCGGTTAAGGATAGTTGAGCGCCCAATTTTGATAGGAATACTGCTGTCGCAGCACCGATGCCGGAGCTTGCACCGGTTACAAGTACAACTTTCCCGGCGAAATTCATCTTATTTGCGAACTGGACACCTTTGCTGATTGGCCTGGGCGAGTTTATTGTGGATTCTTCACAAAAGCGGCGATTCAAGAGGGGAAGAGTAAAACGACTAAATCACGAAATTATCTTATCGCTAACCCTTACATAATAATTATAAATAAAAATTAAAATTAAGGTGATGTAAATTTTATTCGACCTGTTCTTCACGTAACAATCTAAGTAAATAATAATAACATATATCTAAGATTGTTCTGAATGGAACACTAGTGAGCAACATCAACAACATCACAACATGAGCCAATCAAAAAGAGTACTCAAATGTATTCATCAGTCCGCAGCAGAGACATCGTCAATGAAAACGGGCCAAAGATAACATAACAGCAAACAGTGATAGATAACACATGACATAAGTGACCTTGAGTTTGACCGTGAGGAGTTCGGGCTTGAAAGCAAGTAGTGCTGGACAAAAAAATTCATGAAAGTACGGTAAATAGTGTTTTGAAAACATTGTGAAGCCCACAAAAAAGGATATATAGAAAAGTCACAACCACATAGATTACAATTTTATGAAAGTGAATGTCATGCGACTACAATTTGTCATTTAATAAGTAAGTAATTTTGTTATTATAAACATGTAGAATTTATTAATATTTAACACTTTCCAATTTTTTTACAAACAAAATTCTCAGTTATATTTTTACTCAATGGCTAAAGTAAGTTTAAGCCTATATTTAAGTGATCACGTAGACATTCATAAAGCTCTGGTTTGATATTTTCTTTAGAAATCTACTCTTTCTTCTTCCAGAAAGAAGTTATTCACATACACATTGGTCAGGCAGGCGTACAAATAGCAAATGCTTGCTGGGAGCTATATTGTCTTGAACATGGTATTAGAGCGGACGGTGTGTTGGCGTATGCAGATCATGATGACCACAGCTGTGGAGCATTTTTTAACGAAACAGGCGCTGGAAAAGTTGTGCCCAGAGTTGTTATGATTGATTTGGAGCCAACGCCAATTGGTGAGTTTAGTTCCCAATAATAATTGTGAAAATAAGTTTATATTATGTAAAAGTTTTATTCTAATGTCGCTAGCTTGTATCATGGTAAATTTAACGATCAAATTAATAGCAACTGCCCAAGTCGGGGATCAAATTTAGGACCCCAGGTGACCACACTTAGCACTTGCGCTTGTGAGACTACTGTACAAATTAGGCAGTTAAAATATAAAAATGCTAAAAACCGTACAATTCTTTCAGACGAAATAAGAACAGGAGCATATCGAGAGTTATTTCACCCTTCAACTCTGCTCACTGGCAAAGAAGATGCTGCAAGCAATTTCGCTCGTGGTTACTTTGGTGTTGGCCGCGAAATGATTGACCTGGCCCTAAATCGTGTAAGAATAGTTGCAGAAGCTTGCAATTCCTTGCAAGGTTTTATGATATTCCGTTCATTTGGAGGAGGGACTGGTTCAGGATTCACCGCGTTGTTGCTTGACGGACTAACAAGGGATTATGGGAAATTGTCTAAAGTTGAGTTTGCAATATATCCGTCTCCAAGAATATCGCCTATTATCGTTGAACCATACAATGCCGTGTTGACCACTCATGCAACTATGGACACCGAAGATGTATGCTTTATATTTGATAACGAAGCATTATATGATATCTTAGGAAGGCTATTAGATACACCACGTCCAACATACACTAACTTAAACCGTCTTATCGCCCAGGTATGCACACAAACATATTATTTATATATCTAGTATTATGGTTAGGTACGTATTAAATAAGAATATTTGTTTTCAGGTTGTGTCGTGCATTACGGCTTCAATGAGGTTTGAAGGTTCATTAAATGTGCAACTTGTAGAATTTAGAACAAACCTTGTTCCTTATCCAAGAATTCATTTTCCATTGGTAACGTTTGCACCATTTGTGCCGGCTGCGAGAGCAATGCATGAAGAGAATACAACGCAACAATTGATGATGCAATGTTTTGAACCGGCTAATCAGATGGTCAAATGTAATCCCAGAGATGGTTACTACATGTCCTGCTGCTTATTATTTCGAGGAGACGTGAATCCAAACGACATCAATGCAGCTATTACTCAGATTAGAGGCATGCGGACGATTAAATTTGTATCATGGTCTCCCACTGGATTTAAGGTAATGAAAAGTATGAACCTTCTTATCTATATTAAAATTGTATAAGGAATTCCGTGTGCAGCGCTTTTGAGGATTGCCTACATTTATCCAGAAATAGGTGGCATCGGGCTGTGATAATATCTGGTTTGGTCTACACTAGCTCAAAACAGAGAGGAGAAGAATGGCGAAAAGGAGGTTATTTCCATGCAGCGGTACAACATTGGCAAAAACCAAAAAAATAGAAATCATTTGTTTGTCTATATCTATCCATATAATAAAATTGGAACAGGCCAATGTCATGTACATTATAGATATTTAAGAAAACCTAATACGAAACCAAAACTATTTTTGCCAATAAGTCTGATATAGTGGTGATTGATCAGTTAGCGGGTTGCACTATGTAAATAAGTAATAGAACTTGTAAAGAAGGTACTGTTATGCATAACGAGAACCTCGTGGAAGCTGAGAAAAACAAATAAGTTAAATTTCGTTTCGCGCTCGAGGTTGTCGGCATGTGGAATGTGGACCTGGCTGCCACTGTGTCCATCTTTGTGACGTTCAAATATTTCAAAATGAACATTTCAATGATCAATAAAAATTAAGGAAATAAAATATTGGTAGGTGATGATGATGTGTGATGTTTTAATGGTAAAATGTCTTATTTATTTACACAGATCGGGCTTAATTACCAACCACCGCTGACAGTGCCTGGTGGTGACTTAGCTGCTTTAATGAGAGCAGTTGTGATGGTATCTAACACTTCAGCAATACGTGGGGCCTGGGAACGTCTTAATAGAAAGTTCTCATTAATGTATGCTAAACGTGCTTTTGTGCATCATTATGTTGGTGAAGGTTTAGAAGAAGGTGAATTCAAAAATGCTCTTTTAAACGTCAAGGCCTTAGCAAGAGATTATAAGGAAATGGAAAGTTAAAAGATAATGAGATAAAATTATTTCGTAAGAACACATGAGTAGGTAGTATAACCTACCCAAAATGTTTATAGGTACACTCATCCTGATAAGAAACAAATCGCTAGCTAATAGAAAACTATGTAACATAAAATCAAGAAATAACAAGGAAAATAATTTTGATATTTTTATAAATGTCCTTAAGAAACAAATAAACTTTTATTAAGCCTCTTCGCGATGTGGGCGTGCTATAGTCCCCGGCACGTAACTTGGCAAGAGTCGTTAGATACGCACAAGTCGTTTTTTAGGTCTCTTTGGTAGTCAAGCGGGACGCGGGGTATAAGGTAGCGTCAATCCAAGCGCGCGATTGGTGCAACAGTCGACTGTTGCCTCCCGAACTCCCGATTACACTTGCGTGCACAAAAGTTGTACTCTTTGTTTTTGTTGTGTTTATGTTAAAGAGTTATTGTTATTGTTTTTAAATTTAGTTTTTGTTACGAGTTGATATTATTGTTGTTGTTTTAAATTTTAAAAATAAGGCGAAAAAAGGTATGCCTTTTTTCGCATACTTTTTGAGCATACTTTCCTCGTATGCATATTATTTATAACTCCCAATAAACTTTACGAATTCCACTCCCTTCTTCAACTTTCTTCTAATCAGATATTATTAAATATAAATGATGGCAATAACCATAAAATAATGACGATCAATAAAAGTCACCACTTTTTTGTTCCACTAAGTGCACGATGCGCGAACTTACCCCCACTACGCCAAAACCTTGCCAACTTACGTGCCGGTGACTATACACACCTGTTCGGATCGTCCAATTCGGTAGTACTTGTCAAAAAAACGTAGCCGTTTCGAAGCAATTACTACATGTTTTCGGTTTTCAATCGACAAATTCTGTTCGACAAATCAACAGTAACATGTAACTTCAAAAAAGAATTTAGTTCGTTGAATGAATTTATATGAAACTGTTGATTTTTACCACCCGTGTTTACTTTGTTAAACGCTGTTTACTTACGAGAGCCGTACGTCTAAGCTGGGCGGCATTTTACCTAATATATTTATTATTTTATTTCTTAATTTCAATGGAAGATGGGTAGACTTGCCCCATCCCCATTTTCCTAGATATACGTGCTGTGTTGGCACCACCGCTGTGGCTACTGACGAATCTCAAGTGGCAGAAATATAATAACCTTGCCGATAATTATATTTTCGAGCCGTTTGGGGTTGAAACTCTCGGGCCGTGGGCTCGGTCCCCACGTGCTCATGAATCTTCTTTTAAATATATTTAAAAACGTTTAGTTAACGCTTCCCATGACCCAGGGGCTGGTTTCTACTTTGACCAGAGGCTGGCTTCTACTTTGGCGAAGCATTTCCATTCAACGTGGCAATGTAGTCAGCCTTTTGGGTACTTTACCAGTGGACAGCGATTAGGATCAATTATTCGATTTATGGTTAGGTTTACTAAGCTATGATAATTCATTATTTTCTTTTTTTTAATTACATTATAAATTTCCAGAATTTTTGCTGGACTTTTTTAAGTCGAACAAATGTGTAGCACGTCTTTTACTACTGTATTTAATTACTAGAACTACTTTTGCCCACAGGACTATTAAATACATATGTACACATCATTAAAAGTATAAGATCTAAATAAATTATTTTCTTTGGACATGAAATATAATTTATAGTCAGAAAATGAAACTAACATTTTGGATAGTAAGTTACGGTTTTTCACAAGGGTATGCCTTATAGTTTAGTGTCTTAGAAACATAGATAAGCAACTTGGTATCGTAGCGCTGTCTACGCTTGGTAGGTAGTGTGTACCACATCTGTCAATTTGACACTAGCAAGATAAATAAGTGTCATGTCAATAACGTCAATCGTATGCTCTAAAATACTCTAATTTACTTCGCCGCCAGCGGCACGGCACTTGCATTGTATGTATGGATTCTTGAGCGTATTGCTTGAGGTCTGAAGCATTTATTATTAACAGTACAGTATTTTTCTTAATATAAATCATTATTTTAAGTTAAAGTGAAGTGCTGCTAAAGCTAAGATATAAAGTTTTTTTTGGAATCGAAGTAACTCAAGTAAGTAATATTTTGTGTTACTTCATTTCATAGAATGTTAATCCTTATTAGTTATCAACACTAACGAATTGATGTAATTATTATCCTGAAATAGCGTAACTATCACGGTCACATTGTTATATTTTTAAGATAGCCTTCTAAAGATACCATGCATAGATACACAGTTAAGGCGTTACAAAATATTATGTAAACATTTTATTTATCCCTATTACCGTACCAATCATACGCGATCTTTAACAGTTCCAAGGGGTACAGGTAAAGGTGTACCTCGTGAATCTATTTCACCCATATTTAACTTTAACAAGGAATGTGCTAGTTTTGGTTACATTTATACATATACTCAACACACAACTCTAATACTATTTGCAGCATGCATAGTCTTGGTGGACTTCACTACTACTACTTTGCACATGGTGCATTTAATACATGACTTTCAAACACTATGTCTACCCTACATAAATATATATCATATTGTTCCTTACAATAATTTTCGTCTTGGTATCACAAAACTATTATTATTGGACTCAAAAATGGCAGTAACAATATTGTAGGCCACAAAACTCGAAAGTGACCTCGTATAATAACACTGCACAAAAATATTTCTATCAATAACTCTGTTTCAATAGTGTAAACTATTGAAACATTTGAGGGCAAATCATCCCCACTCTGGAAAACAACCATTAAAAGTTCTCACTGTATACCTATGTAATAACCCTGAATCAGTTCATCATAATTATGTTGCATGTGTTCTTTTTACAAAGAAAACTAGTTTTTATTAGAGACCAATGTGAAAATTAGTGCATTAAGTAACTTATGCACTGTGTAAATAGTCATAATTATATTTCTCCCTGTCCTTAAAAGAACATACAAATTAACAATACAAAAATGTAAGCTATCAAAAAATATGGATAATACAGAAACTAAAAATTATTTCTTATTAACTTTACAGCTATGTTAAGTGTTTCACACTTCTGCCGCTGCACGCAGTCACTGCGGGCGGCTCAAAGCAAGTTGCTGGTCTCCGGCACAAGGAATGGCTTCAACTCAACTAACATCATCAGCCGACAGCTAATCACACAAACTAATAAAGCCAGCAAGTTTAAGGGATTAAGGGTTAGTTGAAATTTACTTTTGTAAAAGATAAATATGTTTTATGCTATTTAAAGGGAACAAATTCTATAACTATTAAAGAATCTGTGCCGGTGCCTGTACATCATTAAAAGCAGTATCAGTAAATCTTGCTTATCTCTTAATGCACTATAAGTGGCAAGTATCAAGTATTAAAAGTATAACAGTAATCTGCCACATCAGACAATGCACATTGCTGACATACCTACATGTTAGCTCCCACCACAATCTGAACACATATTGCACATATAACACTAAGCAAATCAATTATGTACATACTATTGAAGATATCGATAATTTTACGATAAAACATAGAATTCAAAACTTTTCAAGTTCATTTTTGAACAAACTGTTTGTTTTAAATAGATAAAGATAGTTAGGTCTTTTATGTCAAGGTCAGATAACTAACTACTACTCTATTTTTCCAAAATTGTGTGTGACCTCTCGAGCAAGTTTTTTGCTCCTTTTCTGATAATTAATGTTGTTTATATAAGTATGCTCATAATTGATAAGTAGGATAAGATTTTGGTTATTTTTTTAAATTAGCCCAATGGTAGCCCATGGTGAATAACACAGGAAAAACGGAATAGATCTATTACCTTGCTTGATATTTAGTTATGGTAACATACCTCATAATTTACCTTTGCAAAATAAGTTATACTTATCTCTAATTTCATATAGCTCAAAGCCTCCAATTTGATTTAGCAATAATTTGTTAAATTCTTATTATCTATTTTTCATTATTGCTTGACTATATATGAGTAGGTATAATGATTCTACAATTTGTATACAAGTACTGATTAGCTTAGTAACAATAGAGAGAATTGATTATCGAATGAAGTATGTATTACATTGTTTGAAAAAAATAAAATACTTGACATGATTGCTATGATAAGAGAGAGTTATTATGAAATATTAATAATAACTCTCTTATCATAAGACCTTTTATAAAAACTATTTAATTTTTGATTGAAGACTGATTAAAGTGGCGATTTTTAAGGTCTCATATTTCCACCTAGCTACAAATATGACCAGTTTTTGTACATACAAAAATACATAAACTCTCGCCTTTTACCCATGGGGGTAGGCAGAAACTACGAAACGCCACCTGCTATGATCCTTACATACTCCTTTTGCTTTATTTACGTTCATACATATGCCAGTTGCAATTATTTGATCGCATCTGACCTTTTTGAAGAACATCACCTATAAGGTCAGTGTGTGTCCTTATACGCGTTATTAACTTCCATCCTCTTCTTCAGCTTACAGACCTGCTAAAGCCACAGAACATCGCCGTACGGTTGTGCCAGACCGCGCCGAAGCCTAAAGCGCCTCCCAAAGTGGTGGGCTACTGGCTGCTAGGATGCTCTGGGATGGTGTTCACCGCAGTTGTGCTAGGTATGGTAGCGGGGTATCTTACACTACTGTATAGCATATACTATGTAATTGAAGTGGCGCTTAAAACTACTAATGGGAAGAAGTAGAAGTATCGGGTATGGGGTGTACTAGGCTGGCTGTAGATGACATGCATTTAATAATAACAGATTATAATGTCATAGTAGATAGACGATGATAGCCTTTCCGGAGTTATAGTTTGCTATCTCCATTGAGTTTTTAAAATGACATGTAGTTTACACAATAATTTCGTGTTTAAAACGCGCGTTGAAATTCTCTCATCTAGGTATAGACTTATTATGGGTTTGTAGAGTTGGTATTATTGCAGGCTTTTGCCGCTGGTTTCGTGTATTCCCAGTCTCCCCACCGCCACTGGTAGAGATAGTGGGAATGTATTCATTTACTGTCCCTTTTTCCCCACTAGAAACATCAATGGGGATAGTGGGAATAAATTTAATATTATTTATTGTTGAATTCAGTTGAATTATTAGGACGTAAAATATTTATGAAAATATCTACGTATTCTGACGATAGGCACTTTCAGTGTATTTATTTATTATGCATATTGCTGCAGACCTTTTATTTAAATGATCTGTATTCACTTTGAGATTAGCCATGTAAAAGCTTAGCTGAAGAGTTCTTAGGTTTAATTAAGAACTGTACTGATCTCACATAAAGAAACATAAAAATTAATTACTGAAACAGCTAATTCGTGGCCTGCAATATTTGTGTTAATATTTAATGAATAACGTTACCTTTGTACCTGTAGGTAGGTAGTGTCTATGACTCAATTTTTTATGAAATAAGTACCAAGTAGATATTATTAATAGAATTTAGAAAGAGAAAGTAGAAATGGGATTTCTAAAAATATTTGTTAGCTTTTAAGGTGTATGTTTTACATCAAATAAAGTTACTTTCAAAGTTATTTTTGTTTTATTTGTTTACTTTTAAATCAATACTGTAATCAGTACTTTAGTTAGACGTCTTGGTCACACTATAATCCTCCTGAATTAAAACAAATGTTGATATACATTCGCTTCCATTGTTCTAAGTCATTTCATTGTTACCGTGAGTCAAACACAAACAACTATTCTTTTATAATATAGACTTGTTATTACAATCACACAATGAAAAAAATTATATCTAATAAGACAATACTAAATTTTAACGAACACATAACAATTCGAGTTCTATATATTAAATCCCTTTGAGCTTTCTTTAAGAATGCACTTGCTAAATAGGAAAGAAATCTGGTTTTCACTGCCTGAAAATAAGGACTGAGCGTGTGGAATTAGAAATGAACCTAACGTCAATTCAGTTTGTCCATTTTCATGCCTTTTGGGATTATTAAGTTTATTTACTATCGACTTTATTTCAACTAACGCAACATTCATGTTTCTGTGCCAACATAAATTGTTATTTCATTAAGCTATCCATTTTTTTCTTATCATCTCTTTGTATAATAAACTGTTTTACAACAATTTGCAGGTGGTGTGACCAGACTAACAGAGTCAGGTCTATCAATGGTGACATGGAAACTCCTGGGAGAGAAGATGCCGAGGACTGATGAGGAATGGCAACAGGAGTTTGCGAAATACCAGCAGTATCCTGAGTTTATGTAGTACGTAGCATTTCTCTTTTGCTTTAACTTTTAGAAAATATGTGCATCAGTGCTTCATCGACAGTCAGCTGTAAAGAAAGCGCTGCTGTACGTCCTAGGAAGAAAATTTAAGAAAAGTATTGTTTTGAAAAACTAATTTAGGGCAGAGGTACACACAAACGTACTGCGTTTTGCAAAGTGTGCGCTAGCCCTAAACCTCGTTTCAAGAGCGTAAAAATATATATTGTGGGGGAACATGTTACACATAAATCTCACACTGCTGTCAGCTAAACTGTACCTATTGTGTTCTACTAAGCTATATTGTTCACCTTTCCTTCCACAGTAAGAACCAGAACATGACAGTTTCCGAATTCAAATGGATCTGGTACATGGAGTTCGCGCACCGCACGTGGGGGCGCGCGATAGGCGCGGCGGTGTTCGTGCCGGCGGCGTGGTTCTGGGCGCGCGGACACCTCGACCGGCACATGAAGCGCCGCGTGGCCGCCTACTGCGTGCTCGTGGCCGCGCAGGTCAGCTGGTCGCTCTCTTAAGGACTTACTTCCTATATATACCATACCTAGAGATATCGTGAACACTTTCCACAGATGGCCAGTGTCAGTGAGGGTCACTGTTTACTCATAGGAACGAACAGCCATGTGAACCATTCTAACAATGTCTCTATGACAATAACTGCGTTCACTTGCGCCAAATTAGCACGAATATTATTAGTAAAGGTAGCGCCAGCCGATTCCGTGCTCTGTGAGAGTAGTGCTACCATTCTTTAAGCAACTTGGTTAATCACCACTTAATGATGTTTTGATAGGATATTTGTTATAATATAAATGTGAAAATGTATTTATTGTAGTGAGAAGTACACGTGAAGTAACGAGTGCACGCACGGTGGTTTCTGAAGTTCACGCATGGGGAGCGCAGCTTGTGCATATTGAACTCCACCATCCTAATATTGACCCACTTATATCTGCGTGTTACTTTACAGATAGGTCACTATTGTGTACTGGTACTATGTACTCCTCTTACTCATCATATCTTTATTTTTTCCCACAGGGTCTAATGGGCTGGTACATGGTTAAATCGGGTCTAGAAGACCGTTTTCAAGGACCATCAGATGTGCCTCGAGTATCGCAATACCGTTTAGCAGCGCATTTGAGTTTAGCATTTATTCTATACACCGGGCTTCTGGCCGGCGCCCTGCGGGTGCTTCGCCCCTTCCCGGCCGCCGCCACACTGAAGTCTCTCAAGGACCTGAAGAGCATAACTGCGCTTGCGCATTCTGTTAAGGCTATGGCCTTCTTTACTGCAGTATCGGGTAAGCCTATTTAAAACATATAGTATATACATATAACACAAGGGGGCAAGCAGAAACTAGAAAACGCCACCTGCTTCCCTGCTTTTGGAATAGTAGGAATTAGATCTTTTGTCCTGTATACCTTGTAGTTCCCCACACAAGCTATTTCAGGAAGAACAAAATAAATACGAAAAACTACCACTGAGAAAACGCCAATCCACATTATATTCACTATCCTAAACCTTTTTCATTTCAGGCGCCTTCGTAGCCGGTCTGGACGCAGGTCTGGTGTACAGTTCCTTCCCCAAGATGGGAGACAAATGGATCCCAGATGACATCCTGGAGTTCTCTCCCACGCTACGTAACTTCACGGAGAACCCCACCACGGTCCAGTTCGACCACAGGATCCTGGGTACCACCACATTGGCGCTGGTCACTGGCATGTGGCTTCTAGCGAGAAAGAAGCCACTATCGCCCATGGCCAGGAGGGTTGTCAATGGAGTCGGGGCTATGGCGTGGTTGCAGGTAAGGACGTACTGACTCTCTTCTATTTTGGAGTCCAGGTTATGATAGTGCAGCCATCAAATTGCAGGAACTTCTCAACTAAACAAGATTGACCCGTTTTGTTTCGGCACGTTGCATTTATAGACAAGTACTTTAGCATTAGGTGGTGTCCAGGGTCCAGGTTAGAAAAGTGTTCATAGGAACACCTCAACGAAACAAGATGAACCCATTTGGTTTGGCACCGCTTTTCAATGATTTTTAAGTTTAGTTGCCTCAGAAGAACAGCAATGATCAGAGCACCCTCACTCACCAGATTTAGGTTTTAAAATTATATAATTCTGGAGAGAAGACAATTTTTTTCGAAACTTGCATAAATCATCACTGTACGAATTTACCCCAATACCGGTTTTTAAAAGTAACTTTCTAAAATAGTACGCGTTGCTTCTGTGCCGGCCGACCTCAGCGCTTCAATGTTAAGGTACAGAATAACTATAACTTGGCGCGCCCCTCTCATTTTCAAAGCGCCACCAATAGTCACGATGCATGTGTGCGTGCTGACACGGCACGGCGCGGTTGTAGGTCGCCGGCTAAACAGTAGTGCGTGTTGCTGTGCCGCAGGTGTCGCTGGGCATAGCGACGCTGCTGTGCTGCGTGCCGACACGGCACGGCGCGGTTGTAGGTCGCCGGCTAAACAGTAGTGCGTGTTGCTGTGCCGCAGGTGTCGCTGGGCATAGCGACGCTGCTGTGCTGCGTGCCGACACGGCACGGCGCGGTTGTAGGTCGCCGGCTAAACAGTAGTGCGTGTTGCTGTGCCGCAGGTGTCGCTGGGCATAGCGACGCTGCTGTGCTGCGTGCCGACACGGCACGGCGCGGTTGTAGGTCGCCGGCTAAACAGTAGTGCGTGTTGCTGTGCCGCAGGTGTCGCTGGGCATAGCGACGCTGCTGTGCTGCGTGCCGACACGGCACGGCGCGGTTGTAGGTCGCCGGCTAAACAGTAGTGCGTGTTGCTGTGCCGCAGGTGTCGCTGGGCATAGCGACGCTGCTGTGCTGCGTGCCGACACGGCACGGCGCGGTTGTAGGTCGCCGGCTAAACAGTAGTGCGTGTTGCTGTGCCGCAGGTGTCGCTGGGCATAGCGACGCTGCTGTGCTGCGTGCCGACACGGCACGGCGCGGTTGTAGGTCGCCGGCTAAACAGTAGTGCGTGTTGCTGTGCCGCAGGTGTCGCTGGGCATAGCGACGCTGCTGTGCTGCGTGCCGACACGGCACGGCGCGGTTGTAGGTCGCCGGCTAAACAGTAGTGCGTGTTGCTGTGCCGCAGGTGTCGCTGGGCATAGCGACGCTGCTGTGCTGCGTGCCGACACGGCACGGCGCGGTTGTAGGTCGCCGGCTAAACAGTAGTGCGTGTTGCTGTGCCGCAGGTGTCGCTGGGCATAGCGACGCTGCTGTGCTGCGTGCCGACACGGCACGGCGCGGTTGTAGGTCGCCGGCTAAACAGTAGTGCGTGTTGCTGTGCCGCAGGTGTCGCTGGGCATAGCGACGCTGCTGTGCTGCGTGCCGACACGGCACGGCGCGGTTGTAGGTCGCCGGCTAAACAGTAGTGCGTGTTGCTGTGCCGCAGGTGTCGCTGGGCATAGCGACGCTGCTGTGCTGCGTGCCGACACGGCACGGCGCGGTTGTAGGTCGCCGGCTAAACAGTAGTGCGTGTTGCTGTGCCGCAGGTGTCGCTGGGCATAGCGACGCTGCTGTGCTGCGTGCCGACACGGCACGGCGCGGTTGTAGGTCGCCGGCTAAACAGTAGTGCGTGTTGCTGTGCCGCAGGTGTCGCTGGGCATAGCGACGCTGCTGTGCTGCGTGCCGACACGGCACGGCGCGGTTGTAGGTCGCCGGCTAAACAGTAGTGCGTGTTGCTGTGCCGCAGGTGTCGCTGGGCATAGCGACGCTGCTGTGCTGCGTGCCGACACGGCACGGCGCGGTTGTAGGTCGCCGGCTAAACAGTAGTGCGTGTTGCTGTGCCGCAGGTGTCGCTGGGCATAGCGACGCTGCTGTGCTGCGTGCCGACACGGCACGGCGCGGTTGTAGGTCGCCGGCTAAACAGTAGTGCGTGTTGCTGTGCCGCAGGTGTCGCTGGGGATAGCGACGCTGCTGTGCTACGTGCCGACGGCGCTGGCTGCGTCGCACCAGTCGGGCTCGCTGCTGCTGCTGTCGCTCGCTATCTGGCTGACGCACGAGATCAAGCTGCTCAAGTATATACCAAAGTAGACAACAGACTGTATTATTGTATTGTAAATTAAACCTAATTATAATGTACTCACGGTGTTTTATTATAACATCCTCCCGTTATAAATCAGCTTAACAACATTATAAAAAATGATTTTAGGAACTAGAAAATCAAGCATTTAAGAAACCGTTTTTTTCATAAAATTCACGAAATCTTTCCGACATTTAAACTAATTCCTCGTATTATACAGGGGTTTTAACGCCAGGTGACCGACAAACAATACATTTTCTATTGTGTCTCGTTGTCTGGCAGTTAAGGGGTTAATGCACTGGATAGGGATAACTTGTGTACAGTCATGACCGTAAATATCGTTCACTAACGCAGGCTTCAAAAGCCATTTATCTAAAGTATCCGTATTTTTCTAAAATATTGATAGAAATTGTTATACCGCGAGAAAATCGCGTTTTAGTTTTTCGCAAGTGTAAGGTATTTATTTCCGTGACTGTACAAGGACACAATACAATACACAAAGAATGTTATTCACAAAGTGTTTTATTTGAAAATTTAAAATGCTAATATTGCTTACACACTGAAAAACTGTTTTATGTACAAAACTGTGTGTAGACAAATCGCAGATGTGTTGCGTCAGAGCCGACTGCGCCGGCGCTCCTCGAAAATATACAACTTGATTATAGCCTTACGATACACGCAGTGAATTTGTTATTAAATATAAATCTATCTATCTATATACTTGTAACAATACAGGCATGATCCAAACTGCGCTCTCGTCAAAACCCACATCAATTTAGATATCATATATTGTGCTTCTTAGTATAATATTAGCAGTACCCGGGCTTACGGATAGCAGATGGACATTTCAGCTTCCATATATCTAATCCATTCTAAAACCAACGTTTAAAATATCAAATTGGAACGAAAACTAATAGACGGTTAAAATAATTGTATGATATAAAGCCAACTAGCGCCGAGTAAAAAAAACCATACTTATAACATTGATCGTAAACATTAAAAATACCAATTTGAAATTATTTTGTCATATTGAGCGAAATTCGTGTGACACAAAGTATAACTACTTACATTAAAGGCAAAAAAAACTGGATTTATGATCTAAGGAAAATTCTACAATCACTCAAATAAATATTTCTGCAATATCTTGCGTACGTAAATAAATTTTATTGCTTAAGGTACATTTGAAAGGGTAGGTCCAGTCAGCGACAAAATAACAAATCTGATGCTGACGGTACGTTATCGTAACAAGTAAAGTGCTAAGATAAATAAAGGAGAAAACATGTAACGATGTGAGTATGACATTTGAATAAAGTTTATAATTTTGGACATTACCCGTATATGTTAGATATAACATTTAGTTGTGAGAAATCATTTATGGCGGACCTATTCTTACTATTCCGCTGGTTTGACTATGAAAAATAATGTTCAGTATAAAATGTTGGCCTCCAGTACCATAATATAATGAATAAAGACTTCGTGTTACCTTCATAGTCAAACACATTGAATCAGTATAAAATAAGTCCTTCAGTGAAAACAAAATGGTAGCACCATACATAATTCCTTAGTCCGAAATCAAACTTGTTTAGACCGTATATGACTATTGTATAAATCTAGCTATGGCCGACTGCAATTTATAACCTAAATATAACTGAAAAACGATTAGCGTAAAGTGAGGCAGCACTATATTGTTGATGGTAACACAGAAGGAATTGTTCACAGATAACAAATACTTTTATTTTCACTGGCAATCTTGGGATATAAGGCGTGAACTACATACGTTCAGAGACACTTAGAATAGGCGGAGTAGTGTCGTAGTCAGATGGTTCATAGTCTATGAATTCAATTCAAGCCTTGGTTCGCTCATTGACATCAGAAGTCGTGAACGCGATTATAAACATTAATACTTTCACATAAAGTAGAGTGTAGCGTGCACGAGTTACATGACCATATTCTTAAAATGTTCTACAATAAAATTTATATTGAAATGATAACAATGATAACTCTGCAACATTTTATTAAATATAGTTTATCGCTATTGTATTATTTATTATATTTAACTGTCTCGTAGAACACAAGTTTACCAACATTTAATAACACTTTTAATTAATGAAATCATAAAAAAATACCATAATGTTTGCAGAGACACCATTGTCCAACTAAATCATATCTCGAGCCTCTTCCCAATTTAACTATTAAATAATTATGTATAAATACTAAAGCTAACCTAATAAGTTAGTACTAAAATGTTATAAACCTCTTATTACAATTTAGAAATATAACATATATTGGTAGCAGTTACAATTTAAAAGGATTTAACAAAATCATCATCAGGAAATATCAAAACGTGAAACTTATTTAGTTTTCCAGTATTTAAAAGGTAGTATCGTCAGCGCATTCCTCAAGCTCAGAATATACATAAGTTCCTATAAATTGTAACTGCTCACATTAAAATATATCTTTAACCTATATCGCCATATCTATAATTTCAATTTAAAAAAAATAAACGAACTATAATCATAGACATAATAATTCCGATTTATAAATAAATGCTGCTGAGGCTTTATTTAATATCACTACAGGTTTTAGAACAACACTCGGTTAAAACAACATCGATATCGATACTTTAAATTTAGCGATAAAGTGCGGTACTAATTAACGACGTACATTAAATCAAGCTTAGTAACTGAATCGATATGTGAGAATATTGTCAGAAATGGCTTCAGGCCACCTATATAAAAAATAAGGGTGAAATGTACCGATTAAGTGAGTGATTTAGCTACACATAATTTGTAAAGGAAAAACTAAAAATATTGCCATCTCATTTTGTTACGGACATAACAAGAGGAAAATATATATTTTTCTGTGAATGAGCAAGGAGAAAAGTTTATTCAAAATGTGTGTTTTGACATTAGCAAGCGTCCTTAAAAATCCGAGAGCAATTTTTGTTTTACCTCTTCTTACATTTACAGTTATGTATAAGTACGGTTTTGTATTTCTTATCTTATTACAATCGGTGTCCAACTGAGTATCATAATATAAGGCCATTATATTATAGCAAAGTACTAAGTATTATTTTTGTAACTAAATCATATCTTGTCCTAAAGCATATTGCGAATATTTTGAAAAAATAATGTTATTTATTATTCTCTTTTGCCGTGAATAACCTATATAGAATAATCGCAATAAATATCAGATTACATTAAAAACATATGAAAGTGAGACAAAATTACATCATGGATTCATGTATTTACCTACATTATGTCCATACACTTATACAATATAACAAAATAGAATTTAACCCGAAACTTATGTTAATAATTTCTTTTATAAGAATACATTCCACCAATCACTAACAACATTATAATTTTGCTTGAACTCACGTGCAAAATCTAACACTAAATATTGTACAATCTACAATACAGGGTGGAAGGGAAATGACGCACAACCGGAAACCAACACCACAGTAGTGTGTGTGTAGATTGTCGACGAACAATATCAACGTTCCGGAATCATGTACTCAACTCTGCTATCAGGTTGTGCATCGATGTTCCTCTCTTTATGTACGCGCATTAACCAAATGATACATAGAAATAGCAACTCTAGCGAAACACTGGCGCGTAGTTAGAAAGGCCACGAAACGGCTACCATTGATATGAGAGACCTACGGCCCGCGGAAATAATGACATTCGTCATGTCTATTAAGGCGCTGGGTAACGTGATGAACTAATCACATACATTTCTGGCGAAATTTCGGAGCTAGTTCCTCGTAAAAATGTTTTTTTTTTTTCGAATTAAAAAAACGTGAATAAAAAATGTTTGGTCCTTCCTAAATTCTAAGTAAACCACAGAATTTTTAAACCTTACTGAGCTTGTGCATGTAAGTTGCATGCTTAATTAAAGAGAACAAACAAATCTGAAAATGAAGTCAAGGTCACATTCAAATGCTGTTTCGACCAAAAACTGATATTCTGAGGAAACCACATCTCAGAGTATATTCAGAACTACAACATTCCTTTAAATTTCGTTATCTTGACTGAAAACGGATCGGAAAATCGCAATTTGGCGTTATCATGCGCCTTAAGTATTGACTTGTTGACCACAAGAACAATAATCAATTTTTATTTTCGTATTTAAAGGTTTAAATAACAATATTGCCTGGCGAGGCAACCTTGATCCGTTGCTCAAGCAATGTATAAACATACCACCGAGTATCAGTTTTGCGTTAGATTAACATATCCTAAGTAAACAATTTATATTATTATATAATAATAATTCCGTAAGTATATGAAGAAAATTCTCGCAACATCACAGTAGATGGCAGTCGATTTATGTAAGACATGGCAGATTAATACTTGCGTTCAAATGTTCATGTATTATATTACATTTTGAGTCTAGTCTGTTTTTCTTCCATGTATCGAGGAAGTTTGCCCTTAGAAATAACGACTACTGCAGATAGCATGTGACAGTGGCGCCGATTTCCTTGTTCAAAACTAAACTTAATTAAGGCTATTTGTCTATTTCTCCCTCTTATAAAACAAGACAGGGACGGATATCAGCTGTCAATTTTAGTGGAACTAAAGCCTCAATACAAACCTAGTTCACATTTATAATGAATCTACAAAAAACATTTTGAAGTTAACGGCAAAAACTGATTTGACATCTCTAACTTGGTTCTTACTTGTCAACGTCAGTCTCCGTCCTCTTCTAGAGCTGTATCTCAGTATGGGATGTCAATTTTATAATTTTAGTTTAGTTCTTGAAGCAGGGAATCGGCGCGAATAAGTAGTGTTAAACGTAGCTTATAACACAGTACTATATGATAGATAAAC
Source organism: Phlogophora meticulosa (assembly GCA_905147745.2). Lineage (NCBI taxonomy): Eukaryota > Metazoa > Arthropoda > Insecta > Lepidoptera > Noctuidae > Phlogophora > Phlogophora meticulosa. Next base: position 17,586,763 of record LR990529.1, read on the forward strand.
TAATGGGACACCTCGAATTACTTTTTAAATTGGTTCTTTGTCGAAAAAGCATGGCACGCGGGCGGCCATATAACATTCAATATACATCGAACACACATTAGAAAAAATAAAAATCAGGTATATAAGCTCCTTATTAAATAAACATCTTCCAGTCATTAAAATATAAATAGATAATTCTATAAGTGATAAAGTCGACCATATTATAAAGGCGATATTCCACGAGCATTCTTACAGTAGAACTATGTTGGTTCAGTACTTTTAGCATGGGGTCAGCTGGTGGCGCTTGCGCAGCATTCTGTTCGACCGACGCAATGAGTATGCAAAGTAAATGAAAGACAGTGGTATAACGCCTTTACACAATAATATCCGTAGTAAATAATGAGATGAGATGCTGTGTGGTCGCTTAAAGCATTAATATCTTGAGCCGTGTTATTGTCTGGTACAACTTGTATAAGTTTATCGCTTATTCCGTTTTGAGACAACTTAATGCAACTTGTTTGTTTTTATCTCTAATTTAATGGTACATTTAATCGCATAAATTAATTAATTCCAGACGAATTTAAATACATAATTATAAATATTTAATATTATGTTTCCCCTTGATACGTAATATAATACAATTTCACTTTTATTTTGTGTATCGTAATAACCATACAGCCTTAAAGTATCGCTCTCACTGCCATATATATATATATATATATATATATTATAAATATAATATATTAATCACTACAATTGGGGCATTTTATATAAATATAAACAGTTTCATACGAATCTAGTGTTATGAGTAGTATGCTGTTTGAGGGATTGTCCATAAAATATGTAACATTCCACATACAATGATTCTGATTACATTTTGTGGAACAAAGTGGCTTTATCATATAAATCATAGTACACATAACATGTTAGTTGGCCAATGTTACATATTTAATGCGATCGGAAGTGAGAAATTAGAATGTAATATCTAGGCGACACCCCGTAGAAAGCGTTCACAGAAATAAACGTGGACATCACTAGTAGCTCGGGCGCAGGGATCATTCCGAGCGCACTAATCATAATGAAACTTTATACGGGCCCTAACTTTTACAATGACAAAGAACGTAGTGAAAATATCTATCTTTATATTTATACTCCATTTATCATAGCATTAGAAACATAAAAATAATTATCTACACAAATATAATGATGCTGAAAAGTCTGTTCGAATGTGCTTATCACTGGAACAGAACTATTTTGCATTTGATAGCCCAATTCTTGAGGAAGAATCCGCAGGGCTTAGCTATTTGTGTCATTGTTGAAATTACCGATTTTAGTTATCTTTTACTTGGAAATAGTAATAAGCTTTGTACTAAATGTGGAATAACGCAGCTATAGAAATAAGTTGAAGCTATCACGATATTTTTCTAATGTACTGAATGGAGTACAGTATAGTTAAACAGAATAAGCATAAAATGGGTTGGGTAATATTATTCATTATTACACAAACAGCCACTTTTACACTAGTATGTATTTAGGAACAAAAATACCTGGTAGGTATTAGATACTCCATCATTGTACAAGCTAGGGGCCGCTTCCGTACAAATCGGTTACACGTTATAGCCTACGCTGTTACGTTACTTTAGAATAAATTTATTACGTGGATTATGTTGCTCTGGTTCCTACACCGAAGCGTCTTTGTGATATTTTGCCGGTTTCCAATTTTAATTATTGATTAGTTTAGATATTCACTGGGCGATTCAATTGGTGCAATGTGGGAAGATACCTAAGCCTATTATTACACTCGAGACTTCTATGACACAGCGTTAGATTTGATAATATACGTTAATCTCTATGTTATATTCAGCTACAATAAACTATATCGGACTTTTTACAATCGAAATATTTATATAACAGCTTGAGTATAAAATCTTCGTCTCATGATATGAATTTATGCAGATGTTTTGCAAATATGCTCATTATTTTGATGTATCAACCTCCTCCATCTTCTTCTCAACACAAAACTTATCAGAGGGCGCCACAATCGCTTGTGATTTTCTACGATTCATCTCACACAAAGCGTATTATATGACCCGAACTAAACTACAACCTATATAAAAATAAATAGACAAACATCGAATATATAGGAACAAAACTACAAGCGCGACAGCGCAGGGGTGTGAGGCTCGGGAGGGGAATATTCCACTAGATAAGTCCCCAAAAGAGTATTCTCTTTTCTCACGTTTCCTGCCATCCTAAACCTTGCACAGTCGCCTTCCAAAATACATAAAAGGGTTTAAAAATAAATGCAAAGTACCACAAAGACGCTGGTGCAATTCGGCACGGTAGTGTGGTGGCGCGACTAGCTGGGAGGCTGCGGGTCGGTGCTGACGATGACCTGCACCACGTATCCTTGCGTAATTTTTGCCTCCTCGATTAGCAGCCGGTCGCCGAGGAGTTTGCCGCCATAGAACCAGCGTTGCCGCCACGGCTCGATGTTCTCTTGAGCCTGAGGATAGTGTAAGGGGTGTTGTTCAGAAGTGGGTTCAACACATAACTGTACCTACACGGTGTATTGTGAAGGTATTGTTACTGTTAAGGTATAAATATTTTGGTCTTCGATTATTAACAATTACTATTTAATATGTTATTAGTTTACTAAACTATTCAAAAAAATTATTAGCACCATAATAATTAAGTCCGATGATAGATTTCCGGAATAATCAAGAGAGGTCACTAGCGAATAATATCACTAGATACTGGTTAACATCTTCGGTCATCGAATCTATGAATATGTGGTCATCAAAGTAGGGCTGACGCTGATGATTACGATAATAGTTGCAATTTGTCATTCGCGTGATATATTATGTATTTCCTTGAAGTATTTATAATAAAAACCACTTTATTTCAAAGGACGGAACGTCATGGATAAGCGACGATTGCGAGCCACGTGACCTTGGCCGCAAGCCAAGAACCATTAATAAAATAAGCTAATGCGCCTAATGTCCGTGTCATTAAGTTCGACCGGCACACAAAGAGAAAGCACAATGCATTACAATCACACTCCTAGCGATATTTCGAACGGTTTTGTTCAAGTAGGTCAACGGACAGTAATTGTCGCGGCGTCCAAAATTGTAAGACATTAAACAGGTGACTACGACCTTTGTGAAGTACCTGTATAAGTACAGGTATGACTACACCTCAGGGCTGTGCTGTTCAAATGTGAAGGAGAACTTCACAATGCTCAAGGTGTTATCATTGTAAGGATTGTGAGGTAAACATTTATACAAGAGCAACATTCGTTTCGGAACGTTTATGATTGTCGCGGAAAAATGGAATAATCTTACTGATTTGTACGCCGTTATTGGCAAAACATGGACGCTCACAACATATTAATGTAATACGTTGCATGTCTGATTAGTCAGTTTATGTAAACGCATGTTTGACAAATAAATTATCTTTTATCTTTATCTTTTTTATCTTTTATTAATTAGTAGATACCTACATAATCTAGAAATCAAATGTGTAACCGGAAACATGTATACAAACCCGCTCCTTATTATACTAGTAATACTGTATACCAGGAGGATTCATCCCAGGTTTTACTCCCGGCCTAGTTTACTGGCAACATAATTGAAAAGTTCCCACACAATAGGATGGCTGGCAGCCCTATCATTAAATAAAAGTACATAGTGTGACGAAGGCAGGCGACAGCGCATGGTTGCAAAATTTCGCATCGTTCGCATGCTCTTACGACACCAACTGACCGTGTTTTAGCGACCTGCTGCACTATGCACATATTTTTTTTAATGGCTTTCGAAGTATTGTAGTAGTTTACTTACTGATACCGAATATTTCAGAGTTTTTCGCCATATTTAAGAACCTACATTCAACTACTTGATTCAAATCTAAAATTCATTAAGTCACTGATAGATGACGCACAGTGTACACCGCTTGGTCTAGAAGCATGGAATTTTGCACAAGATTTCAATAAATAACAAAAGTGAACGCAAAGGTTTTTGAGGATTCACCCTGTAAATGTTAAATAGGGGATGATAATTTATGGAAGTTCATGATTTTTGCCGATGGGAAATCTACAAATACAAGTACTAAAGGGTTTAGTAGTCATTGAGAACACTGACCAAGCTGCTGGTGGTCAGGGCTCCAAAGAACAGAACCGCAATCATTTGATGAACCCCTGTTTCCGGAATCCTCTTTAGGTTACCAAATATATTTTTTTATGGAAATGTTATTAGATGTCGGCTCAGGCAATGGCGGGATAAAGTAGACTCCAATCTTAAAGTCAGTCCCCAGATGGCGTTGAACAGACACAAATGGATGGAAGTAAAGGCCTTTGCCCTGCATCAGCACGCGATTGTCTAAGATACTAATATTAATCGATGTTCTATTATTGTATTATAACATGTGGCCACGGCCTCACGAGTGATCAGGTTGTTTTGATTTATAGATCCTGTTTTATAAATATGACGCTAAAGTTTCGGTAAGATCTAATAACTGTATAAACTATTCTGTTCTAGCATTAAAGGTTGTTGGATTATAAACACTGAGTGTGGAATAATTCTCTCCTGTGGAACCAATCTGTAACTGTGGGGATAAGGCTTCTTAGAAATAACAGAGGACGTCCTTATATACATATAATATATATGTATAGGTACTTACTAGTAAAAATAATAAAACTACTGACACGGATTCTTAAACATCGACCAGTAAACGAGTCATTCTACTTATATAAATAGAATATGTCAGTGTGCATGCAAAGGCACAATCATTATTGAGATTTACAGAATACATATTTAGAATAAATAGGACCTCATAACATGAGTACGAAAGTTGCAGTTAGCAGTATGTTTGCTTTACAGAGCAGAAGGACTTGATACTCGTATATAGGATATTTTTCTATCAATAAACTTTAACAAAACGAGGTTCTGTATAAGACCCGTATGTCTGTTTGTCGACGATATTCTCAAAAACAGCTGAAATAAATCTATTCATCCTTAAACATTATTGCTGGAAACTAAACTACAATCTTCTTAGAAAGCAAACGTGTATTAATGGTTTAAAACAAACGTAAATGATAATTATATCTGTAAAAAGGTTTACCTATAGTAGGGAGCAGGCACACTCGATTAATGAACCTTATTCTAGAATCTGATGTTGACGCCGCAAATAATGTTAATGGGCTGGATCACGTCACATCCAGATAAAAATACATAACAGTATTGAATATTATTTATGCAAGATTCTTAAGGTCAAACAGAATTGAAGGTGAAAACAAGTTTGGCAATATTGTTGCTGATACAGTTGAAATAACAACACTGCAGAGTGCGTGGCGACGATCCTATTAAAAGAAATATCAGGAGATCAATACTGCAATAAAATTAACGCTTATCCCCTGCACTTTACTTACTTGAAGATTATACCGAAAACGGCATTGTCGCCACCATTATGGCCAAAAATGTTGCATAGTCGTCGGTATTTATACAAATTAAGCAAACTACATTGTTCAGTCTCTCTGCACACTGTATTTGTAGGGTGTACAAGTACTTAGGAAACCCATACTGAATGCACACAGCTAATTAAAAGGTGCTAACATCATAGACATTAACACATCCATGTATACCATCCTTACCAATCATGATCAAGGTCAAGGACAAGGCTGTATGTTATCAGCTCTCATCTTCTTTACACTTATCGTAGACATTGATCTTTCGAATCCCTAAAAAGCAGTATATTTGCCCACTTTGTTGTAATAAATACATTATGGTAATCATGCAGTATAGAAATTAATTCTTGATATTTTTTACAATGTTTGTGTTTAATTGAAGGTTTAATCAGAATCTCAACCCTGGCTGCATCTTAGGATTTCCTAGACAACAGCTTTTCTTTCAAGCTTCTCTCTCTTTACTCAAGGCCAACTAGTATATTGTCACCATTAATCCACAAATATTTCTAATCACTGCTCTAAAAGGTACAGCAAGTATTGCCAAAAAAGTATAAAATGCCTTCCACTCACATGTAATTTATTCTTGCACTGTGCGACAGTGTGCCGGGAGTACACAGCCAGGTCGACGTCCTTGCACGTGCTGGACAGGCGCAGGCGCAGCGATAGCTCCGTGCCACCCTCCACCGGCTCCGACCACTCGGCCGGCGAGTCGCGCCCACTGGCCTCCTTCACCATGTTTATAGGGGGCGACAGGCAGTATATTGGGACCTAGGGAGGTCAAATTAATTGAAAACAAGTATTACATTATCATCATCTGCTTTTCCAACTATGTTGGTGTCAGCTTTCAGTCTAACCCGATGGAGCTGAATACAAGTATTTTACATGGAGTGTCTGCCTACCTGAACTCCACAACCCAGTTACAGGGCAACAACTCTTTGGTAAAACTGGTAGGCGGACTTTCAGGTTACCGACTACCCATAACAATGGTTAAAGATCTACCAATATAAGCCAGGACCAACGGCATAACATGCTTCCTAGCCACAGGGGTCTTCATATGTAATAGATGGTCATCTACAGACCAACTACGATAACCTTAGCTTAACCTTTGATCAAACTGTGGAGCTGTTATTACTGAGTCACAAGGCCCTCCAAAAAGAAATAAACCCAGGAAGAAAAGGCAGTACCATAATGGTCATCATTAGGTTAACAGACCTTGGGCATTAATATCATGGATCCCACATACATTAGAATGGGCCATCGTATAGGTACAAGTAACTATGATGGTGCGGTTACTATTATATATTATAGGTGGAATGTCATACCATAGCACTGATAATGAGTTGATTTAAGATTTCTTAGAACAATGTACATCGAATCAAGTAATAACTAGGTATCTTTGACAAACACTTGGTTGATACACTATCCCAAAATCATAGCTTTTGATAATTATAAAATATAAATAAAAAAAATATATATAAATACGACTTGCTGTAGGATGCCTGGTGATGATGTCATAATGTTTTCATGTTGAAACTTGATAAGGAACCAAATATAAACATCATCAAAAAAGGCTCAACAGGAAACAACCATACATACATAAATAATAATTAGGTATGTACATGATTCTTATGTTTAATCAGGCATTCTAAAAGGAGGAGGATTATAAACCATTGTTTGCTGTTCATTACAGATTTCTGTGACCCAACATGAAGAAATTTATTATTTTTCTTTAGCAATGAAGCTAGATTTTATGCAAGATATTCACAGTGGAGGTCATATCATAGCTTAACAAAAATGACAGAAAATAGTCAATATGTCATGTTACCCATAAATAAGACAGCTGAAACTCAATTCAATCTTATATACAATTACAGTGAGGCTCAGGAGTTAGCACTCACAGCCACACCATGCGTAGCAGAGGTAAAACAAAGAGTGTACCTGATATCTTGTGCCCCATTCATCATAGCACTCAGTAAGGTAGCCATTGGGCACTGACACACTGGCTCCGTCGAGTATCGCCTGCGCGAGCTGGAAGTCCATCGCCTCAGCAGCGACGGCGGCCGCCCGCAGCGCGTCCCAGATCTCCTTGCGTCCCTCGAACGCCGGCGCCGTGTCCCAAAACTCATCCCTTTTGCTACGCAACTGTCCCTCTGTCAATGGTACGTCTGATTTCCATCGTATCGTCTCGTGGCACAGCGACTGGTTCTTCCTCAGCCCGCCTGCAACAAAGAGTTATGAGAACACGCACTCGACGTCTCCACGGAGACAGATGATCGTTTACCCCACCTGAATTAGGCCGAGACACGGTAGCCGAAGACTCTTCTATAGGCCCGCTACCACTTCTAGTTATTCCTATGCAACCGCCCATTATGATCACATTCTACAATTGCTCATTTAACAAATATTTACAAAAAAATTATTAACAAATAACATTTTTATCTTCTGTACGCTTCTGTCAAAAAAGATTAGCTGTATATGTTATGTTACTGCTTCGAAAGGTCGCGTGTAAATTAAACACGTTCTTAACAAAGTTCTGAAAATTGTGAAAGTTTCATAGTATTTTTTAGCTTTAAGTTTATCATAATTTTGTTACAACTATAAAAACTACTCTATGGGATTTCAAGTAATTCTATCTTCTTTAATTATGTGAAATAGAATTGCAAGCCCTTGCAAACAAAACGCGTCAAACTCCATAAAATGTCAACGCGCGTTTTTTAGCAGTGGTAATCTCGAAGTCTTTACGTTTCATTTCTGGTCACGTTCATCAAACTTATGGAATTAAATACTCCATATTAATATTAAACCCACAACTTTTTATCAAGTAGTTAATATACTTATGGTAAATTCAGTATAATCTATTAAATATAGTGAAATTGAATAGCCTTAGGTATAACTATCCCAAATGATCCCAGTTAGCCCAGAGCAGTAACAATACTGATTTTTTTTTTATCTATTTCTGTCAGTCATTTGTTTATATGAAAAACGTCAAATCACATGTCTACAAAACAAACAATTTTATTTTTTCACAAGAAATATTTAGTATTAAGATAAAAATACAATTTTCACTGGAAGAAAATGAATTCTTTTGATTTTAATTTAGAAGATTACAGAGTCATTACTGTAAGTATTCATTTTTAACAGATTTTAGTTAAAAAATAGGAATTGGCAATCATAATAGCAACGTAATCTTATCTTTGAAGCGATTATTTCAGTTTTAACCCCTTTTTTATATACAGGCTCCGGAAACTGCCTACTACATATCAGAGTTTATAACGACAACTGAAGAAAAGGGAATTTTATCGAATATTTACGCAGCACCAAAGCCAAAATGGACTCAACTCTCTAATAGAAGATTGCAGAACTGGGGCGGAATACCTCACAATAATGGCATGATAGCCGAGTCAATACCGCAATGGCTGGATAAATATCTAGACAAAATACATGGTCTCAATGTCATGGATGGTAAAAAACCCAACCATGTGCTTGTTAATGAGTACCAGCCAGGCCAGGGCATCATGCCACATCTAGATGGATCATTATTCTATCCAACTATAACTACAATATCCGCTGGATCCCACATAGTATTAAGTTTCCTTAAAACAACTGAAGATAACACTATTAATACAACGCCTGTATTCTCATTTTTACTTGAACCAAGAAGTTTATTGATATTGCAGGAGAAGCTTTACACACGTTATTTGCATTGTATTGAAGAATTGAAGGAGGATGTACTGGATGCGTCAATAGTCAACATAAATATGTGTTCAGATAAATATGTTAGGCATATAACAGTACCTAGAGAAACTAGATTATCACTGACAATAAGACATGTGCCAAAAACAAGTTCTTTTAAAATTTTTGCAGGCTGTAGGAGATAGATGCAAAGCCAACACTTTATTTTGCTAGTTACCTACTATTAAGAAATTTCTTGTGATGTACTCATGGACTGATTTTGTTTGAAGCCCTACACCAAACAATCAGGTCTATTATTTGCTGTGTTAATTTTTTTTGTAACAGATTGTTGTTAAGCTTATATTTGGTTACAAGAATGGTAGCTGTTATTTAAGAGAAATTGTTAGTTGAATCAATGAAAAAAAAACTATTAAAACTTTTGTTGCACATATTATGTATCCAAGCCTTTACATGTTCTACTTTTAACTTACCTTAAGTAATAAAATTGAACATTCAAATATTTATTTTTGTACAAATCGAGATGGTTTATATTTTTTGATAAATTAAATTATGAAATCACACAAAGCTTTTTAATATTAGGATCATAATGAGGTTTACAAAATTATTTGCAAGTGTTAGATTTTTATATAGAAGACTAAATTATGGTAAAGTAGTGACAAGAACATGCAGTTCAGGGAGTGGAGGAGGGGAAAACGTAAGTTAAGCCAATAGTTTGATTATGATCAAGTCAATAAGGTGTTCTTAGATGAAGGCATGATAATTTTTAATTGTATTTATGCAAGATAACGGACATCACTGACATTGGTGAAGGAAAACATTGTCAGGAAACCTGAACTTATATAATTAATATAAGTCTCAAATTGCCAACCCGTCTTGAGCAAGTGTGCTCGTGCCTTATCTGAATGAGAAGAGGCCTTTGCCCTGCAGTGGGACAATAATAGGCTGGTACTACTACTACTATGCAAGATAACTAGTAATTTTGTAGCCTGCTTTTATTGCCAATTTAGAGGTTGGTATCATTCATGTGTATAGGTAGAGTAATGATAAATGTCTGAAATCTAAAATGTATTTTTACAGAAAGGATGTTGTGTATGTGTTTATGAAAAAGATAACAAATTAGAACTAACACCGGTTGGAGCTGAACTGGACCAAAAGTGTGGTGGGAAGATATCAGAGCAATTAAATATGTAGGTTTTCTAATTTCATAACTTATTAAAATTATCACATTACTCCTGACGTAATAATGACAGTACGAAAATAATTCTTACTGCTGAGACTTGATGTGCTGTCAATAATATGATTATCACTGTCGTAGTCCAATTCAGTAGTACCTAGAAAGTACACCTGCCTGGGCAATGGGCTAGTTTCTTAATTTAGAAATCGAATAAGAGCTGGTCAGCCGACAATCGACTGTAAATTTGCTTTTGGGGATGTATAGAATTTCCCATGAAGACCATCCTACTTACCATGGGATAGGACTGGCCCAGATCTGACCACTTTTTACTGCCAATGATAAATCCACATGACTATTCATGAAATAAAGCTTTGCCACATGTTTCCATCTGCTTGGATGATCTTGCGGACTAGAGAAAGTTCAGTGCGAGCCTTAACAAAATTTACTTGACCGCACATTGTAGTAACTATCTTGCGTTATTATTCCAGCCTCTCGTGTGAGCTGCAGGTGGGCAAGGCCTTCGCGATAACGAACATCTTGGACTACTCCGCTGTAGCGATCACGTGCATAGGACCGAAGGACGCTTGTTACAACGCGTTGGAGTCGCTTGATGAAGCCAGGGTTAGTAGGGTCAAAGTTAATCTAAAGTAAGTTAAATATATTTCCACGTAGGTATTAGGTACATATTGAGAAAGCATGTTGATCCGTTGGTCCCGGCTGTCATTCGTAGGGCTTCGACATTCATTACGGGAAGTCAGAAGCCTGAAAAACAGTCTTGCCATGTGTTGCGTTAGTTAGTTAATTTTGTCCATTGAAATGAATTGATATTTATTTCTACCTATATAAGTAATAAAAACACTTTTACACATCGTAAAATGGAATAATGAAATGAGAATTAGACTAGGTCGGTGTTTTCCTAGGTCCCTGACCACTCTGAGAAGAAACTCAGAGGTCGCAGTCTCTTTTAAAGTCCATACATTATCTTGGTCAGATCCTGTGATGCTTGTCGTCATTGGTCGAGAGAAGAATAGACGGAATATGTAAAGCATTACATATTCCGTCTATTCGTCTCTCGATCGCGTTTCCTCTCTATATCAGGACGGCCACCTATAGGTGTGCATTTAAGCGGGAATTGCGGATTTAAGCGGCAAGCATTTCATATGCTTTTTTGCCATTGTAAAAGGTTTTAATATTCATTAAAGAGGACTTCCATACCCTGAAAAATTTACTACGAATTTAAAGTCACCCTTTATAGTGGCACTGCAATGGACTACACACTGAGTAACAACATCCTCAGCTTGCCACGGTCCACTGCTGGACTAGAAGCTAGCCCTCTCGTCTCCCGAGTCATAAGTATATGTCATGGTAAAGGTGTTGTTCCCAGGAGAACGTCCGCTGGGGCGTGGGCGCCGGCGTGCGGCTGCTGAAGCAGCGCGGCTGCGGGGACATCGAGGTGGACCCCTGCAGCCAGCCCGACGCCGCCGCTGAAGCAGCTGAACTTGCAGCTTGGAGGTAAGCACTACAAGGCGCTTATTTTTGTATATTATTGGCTGTCTTATTAGTCGTGCAGCAGTAAACGTTGCTCCGAGCCTAATCACTCAAGACCATGGGGTTTCCGCTCGGCGGTCTTGAGTGATTTTACGTATTGAACACACACATAGGCCAACTGTGTGTTCTAACTGCGACTGCTTTGGAGGCGCGGGGTGCAGAAAGGCAGAAGTCACGAAGTATAGAAAGAAGCGGAGATACCGCAAGGCAATTAGCTCATGACGTCACGGGTGGAGCCGCAATTTTTTTTCGATTGAATCTTCATCGCGTTGGGTCCCTTGCATTTTAATCATAATCTATTGTTAAATTGTTTTTAATAATGAAATGCACAGTTGTCGGGTGCAAAAATTGTTCAGGATCAAAACTGAGACATATATATAGATGGCAGCTGCTTGGATGTTTTTCATCAAAGCTGTAAGCCAAAACTTTCGTCATACAAGACTCACAGTACCTACTTAAGACTAGGTAAGTACCTAAGTTCGAAACATTGTTTTGTCTAAAAGGCAGCATTTAAACAAAGCTGTGTTGTTCAGAGGCTAAAAATAGTGCTTATTTGAACAATTTTTGATTTACGAACCAAACCTCCCTACCTACCCACTACATAATATAATAATAATAATAATTCAACTTGTTTTAATTATAATATATATATACATACCCGATACCTAACCCACATGACACTATAAAATAAGTTGAATTTCAAACGGAACACATTACCCACATTTGGGCTTCGCCCGCAATTACAAAGTGTGGTCCCGCTATGCTAACGCACATAAAATATTCTTGAGCAGTGTCATGCGTTTTTACGCCATAGCGGCCAGTAGACTAAATCACTAGTTCAGTAACACTGTTAGAATGTTAGAAATCTTGGACCGAATATAATCATTAGTAATGAGGTGCTTGATACGGTAGACTCTCTTGTCTTTTTGGGTATAACAGTAGATGCCAAACTACAGTGGGGCCCACATATATCAACCCTAGCAGGGAGACTCAGCTCTGCCGCCTACGCTGTCAGGAAAGTGAGACAATACACTGACGTGGATACGGCTCGGTTAGTCTATTTTAGTTATTTTCACAGCGTTATATCTTACAGTATGCTGTTATGGGGCAAAGCTGCAGACATCCAAAATATATTTGTGCTACAAAAACGAGCTGTTCGTGCAATATACCAACTAGGGTCCAGAGTTTCCTTAAGAGAGCTATTCAAAGAGATTGTTTTTTTCAGAGTGGCTCCTCAATTCATTTTTGCCAACATAATATACATTGAATTAGGCAAAATATACATAATTGTGTACACTAAGAACTTTGAACTTTGCGTTATACTCGTGAACGGGTGCTGCCTGTGGTGACTGGTCGTCTTGTTGGCCATGGTTTTTTTGTTATTGTAATATCAATCAAATGTTTACTTACTTAACTTCGTTGGTCCTAGTTTATGACTAGTGACTTTGCAGTGTGCACATGTCAGCGGGCACGCCCTTGGAGGCTTTTTATTTATTCAGTTTCGCAGGCTTTGCTTGAGTTAATTGTCGATTTTGGTATATATTTTTTATTTTTTTATTTTGGCATAATTATTGGCGTGTGCTAGCTAGCATGTAGCAAATTATTTAATTTAATTTTGTATAAGGATGACTGAAATAATAATTATTTTTTAACGTATGTTGTATAGCTTCAAGTTCTTCAAACTATCAGACAGACGTGTTGCTGGGGAGTTTGTTTCGCCACTTCTTCTTCCCACCAAAAACACTAGGAAGTGGTGAAGGGTGGGCGTTTTGCGGGACTGTCTTTTGTAAACGTTTTGACGTTCAAAAAGTGCTGATTCTCAGCCTAATTTGAATAAATGAATTTTGATTTTGATTGTAGTAATAATTATTATCACTGCTGTGGAATAGTTGCATATTGTCTCATACTAAACCCAGACAGTCTTTATTTTGGACCGTTTTACATTTTCTAAAAGACACTTTTGGCCGCTTATATCGCTTTATCGGTTTTTGACCAAAACTCACATAAGTATCGTAAGTAAATCTGGAGTAAATCTGGTCTTTTTTCTTCTTACTGAATATTGTAATATTTAACGTAATTAGAAGGATTTTTAGCCTATTTGAAGCGGACCTTTCCCAGTACTGCATTTATTAGCCATTTGTTCCGAGTGCAACGTCATTTTTATTTCACGACAAATGTGATTGTCGCACTGAGTGACTAGACGACAATCTTTACAAATAGGTGATTGTGTCGAATATACTCAGAATATACCTTATTTTCATGAAAAAGTCGTAAAATATGTCTTTAGCCATGTATTTTTCTTATAAATATTGTTTGGTTAATTGTAGATACGAAGTATTCAAATCGCCGGAAATTAGGAAGCCCCCGTGCAAAGTTTGTGAGTGTGGCGGCCAAGCCTCGCAGCTGTGGTGCGCGGGCGCCGTGCGAGGCGGCGCGCAGAACTGGGCGCGCTGGCTGGCCGACATGCCCGCCAACAGGATGGCGCCGGTGGACCTGGCACAGGTAGCCGCAGGCCTTCAGACCTAGCTACCTGCTCCACATACCTGCTGATCATACTAACTAGAGAAGTGAATGTCCCGCTCCAACCGCCATCGAGATACTAGTATTCTCTTCACGAACGTTTCGGTGGAGATATTACAGGGGTGTAATGATACACCTAGTTTTAGCTCCACATTGCACACAAGTTGTAATTTTGGTATCCCTTTTAAGCCTAGCTTTTACGTCAATATTCAAACATTACTGTTTACGATTTTTTGTCAGTTTCTAGCAACTTTACACAAAATTTCCCTATGAAACAACCAAAGCGTTTGGCGTACTTGCCAAAGGTAGATAATCCAAAAACTTTTCAAAAACTCATCTTGCATGACTAGTCCATATGTGTAAAATTCCAGGCTGCCCTCGACGTCCTGTGTCCTCTGGGCGTGGTGGTGGAGGCCCACGACCGCGAGTGGGTGCAGGCGCAGCGCATGCGCGCCTTCCTGGCCGTGGCCAAGGGCTCGTGCGACACGCCCATGTTCCTGGACTGCAGCTACAAGGGGGCCGGGCCCAGCGTGCCGCCCGTACTGCTGGCGGCTAAAGGTGTCACCTTCGACAGGTATGACCTGAGCTATCTTGTGATTGAACACAATGGCTATCAAGGGCAACTGGACTGTGTTCGACCGGTAATATCGACCGTTTAGGCCCAGTGTGGTACATGTCAGCATAACGGCCGATCAACGCGTCGACTGGTTTCGTTTGGGCTTCAGTAGTGTGAATCTTTTCTTCTGAATTCCTACGTTTTGGAAGATCGATATCCACGGTAGATCGCTGTCTGGGAAGAAAGACAAAGAACAGACTATAAAAATAAATTTAAAATGTTGTATGACGTGTACAGCGGCGGCCTGTGCCTGAAGGGCTGCCACTCCATGCTGGAGAACCGCGGCAGCATGGCGGGCGCGGCCGTGGTGCTGGCCGCGCTGCAGGCCGTCGCCAGGCTCAAGGTACGGACACTTGGGACTAATATTCCTACATTTGTAATATCTTATACCTACATAATATTTAATGTATGATGTAGGTACAGTGAACACACGACGGGGTATCTTGTTGCCCAGTAAATGGGTTGTGGAGGTCAGATAGGTTGTCGTTCCATGTAAAATACTGGTGGGGAGAGGGGGGTACAGTGGATCACTTTTTTTTATAAGCGTTTCTAATCGGTAAATGAACAAGATTTTTTTAATAAATACAGCTTGATTAATGGAGCGGGATATAGTTTTCTATCAGTAAACGTTTTTTTTTAAGTTGGGAAATGATCCACTGTACCCCACATCTGGGTTACTGTGGATCTTCATGTGGGGTACTGTGGATCGTAGTGGGGTACAGTGAATCAATACATGGAATTACCATGCTTTTTTTAATGGGTTACAGTGAACTGTTTCAATACATGTATGAAATAAAAGAATCATTTGTTTAATCAATACTTTTAATCAAATGTATTACAAAATAATCAGTCTTTGATTTGCTTTTATCAGTCATTAGTTTTAACAGCCTTAAAATCTGGAAATGCACTAAATTAACTCTAGAAATTAGAAAAACAAAAAACAATCTTATTGTTAATCACAAAATTCTCAAAACTTAAAAAAATATAAATTTCTAAGTATCAAAAAGTAAAATAAAAAATTATCTCAAATTTAAGCGGGACAGGTCAAGATCAAATTTATACACCTGCTGTTGTCGTTTAGTCCTACTAACAGTAGGTGCAGGTAAAATCATTTTTTCATCTCCTAAGGGTACTGAAGCTACATCTGGAACATCCGGTAACCTGAATCCATTCCCCACTAACGAGACCAATATTAAAGTTTTTCTTGTGCGGTAGTCTGAAACAATTACCAAATTAAGTCCGGTACTTTATATCAGTATGGGGCACAGTGTTCCGCAGTCCACTGTACCCCGACACGCCATATTAGAAAATAAACACATTTTTACGATTAACTTAAACTAAACGACAGGCGCAGAACTTTATTTTGAAAGCTTATTAAATTATTATTTAGGAAATCCAATCATATTAACACAATATCAAACAGTTTTTAGTGTAGATCATTCGATGAATACCGGTAAAAAAATAGATTGAGTACTTACGAGCGGCGAAATGCTGGCAACACATGCTTCCACAGCAATAGCGTCACGGGCACAGGCGGGCAGGAGGGAGAACTATCAGAGCGCCCGTTTCAACGTTGTGCGGTGTATGTGACACAGATAGACAAGAAAATATAGACGTGGATTCACTGTGCCCCACGGTCCACTGTACCCCCCTCTCCCTTCGCGTTCCGAACCATATCTCCCTTCTATAGGATTCCATGGAACTCGAACGCTCAGGCAGAAAAGAAAACTCTTCCCGGACCTCTCGGCGGCGTCTTCAGGCCACCCTACCTATAATAAAGTTTTAACTGAATATGATGTTACTGTTAACTAATGTTCAGATTTGTTTGCGACGCTTTTTTTCTCTAACATTTTCGTCAGTGAAAACCGGGTGTAAATTAGGATATTGTAACAATCTTCAGACGAATGGATGCAATAGTGACCGATGATGGAGCTCACTGGCTAGCGATCAGAAAGGTTTAATATGTCCTGATAGGCTGTTGATCATCACATTCTACACTTGACTTTTAGAACTGTCCGTAATGTAAGTTCATCATCATATCCGCCGTTATAGGCCTCATATCGCAAAAGACGGTACGACCCCGTAGATCGCCGTCTCATACACCACTCTACTACCCAATTTTCAAATTTCTGCCACCTGGGTGGTTTTTTATATAACAAAATAAACGGGATGGCACCTGTAGTTAACCTCACTAAGGCTAAGTGCAAAAAGAAAGTTAAACCTACTACAACAACTAAATTATGAGGATACTGAAAACTTACTAAATTACACCATACCTATAGGTTGGTGTTATTTCGTAGCAGTAACAAAAACCTTACAAAATACAAATCTACTCACATTATTAGTCTAGTCTCTAAGTTCAAAACAAAAAATTGGTTGTCTGTAAATTCGGTTTACTGACGATAGTTGAACGTGACAACGTCATAAGAAAATACTGATGGAGTGGTTGCATTTTTCAAAAGAAATTTTTAATTTTATTTGTTTGATAGATATTTTGTATGATGTATTATTGTATAGCAGCTGTCCACGCGGACGCATCGCTCACTCAAGTAGGAGACAGATGTCGAACGCTGCCGAACACGGAGGCCGATTGTGCCTCTTTGTCGCTCGTTCCGCGCTCTCGCTTGCAATTCAAGCCTTAAATGGAACGCCTCAGAGCGAGGTTAGAGGTAACGCCGCATGCGTCATGTTTTTTCGTGCGTGCAGTCAGCTTCATCGAAATAGAAGACGTCGTCACGTCAAAAAAAAAAAACGCCTAGCACACAAACGCACACACACTCACACAACATCACACACACAAAAGACAAAAGTTCATCTTTTAAATATAATTTTGTAAAAGGGCGGTGACCTGGTATCCTGAGATACAAGCCTAGAGCTTAGTTTAGGCACCAGTCTCCCACAATATTTAAGTTGTCTGACTAATACCCTGTAATATGTAAGTATTATATTGTAATATTGTGGTGAGAAAATAAATATGAATTATTTCTTGTAGGTGCCCATCAATGTATCGGCCGTCATACCTATCTGTGAGAACATGGTGAGCGGCCAGTGCATGAAGGTGGGCGACGTCGTGCGAGCACTCAACGGATTATCTATTCAAGTAAGATGCACCTAACTTTTGTAGTCACAACTTCTTTATCCGCGTTGAGCGATTTTTAGAAGGGGCTAAACTGATGGGTTCTCGTCATTACCGACGTGATCATGTAATGGTTGCGGCCATGGAGAATAGAAAGAAGCGGACATGCCGCAAGGCAAAACGTCTGTGAAAAGAAGCATCGCCGGGTACCTAAGTGCGGGTGAGTGGGGGACGAGGTCGACGACGTCTACACCCCACGATGGAAAACCTATCTGTAGTATCTGTGACAAGAACGTTTAAAGTGTTACCAACTACCAGTAATTTTAGTTCGTCTACTACTGCTACTGTATGGAGATAACTTGAGACTCTAGGAAGGATATAGGATAGCTTTCAGTCCGCGACATCGTCTGCTTGTCAAAGAATAATGCAACATAAGTAGTGAAAAGATCGATACTTTTATTTTAGTTCCGTGTATTGCATATGATGGTCGTACTGTACGTTCATATGTATTCAGAGACGCCAAGTAAGTGTAAGCCAAGCCTATTGCAGACCTGGCGCCATCTAGCAGGCAATAGCAAAAGTTAATTTTGACGGTTTCCCAACGCAGCAACGCACACAGCGTCTTGTCTCGGAATGTTTGCTTCCATAGCGTGCGTTTCACTAAATTGCCGGGCAATATTGGCGGACATTTTTGATGATTCAGGGATTTCTGTTGTCGGCGGACAAAAGTCCCTTGTGTGTATCGGGTTTTTAAGAAACTCGTTGCACATTCCCATCGCGTATATCTATTAATCTTAAAAGAAGGGAAAATTAGAAAACACAACAGCGTACACAAGTAATCAACAGCGCGGCAGCGCCATCTAATAACGAGAGTATTAATCAAAATAAAATTATTTTTATGGCAATGTTTTATGGCGCGCATTCAATTTCGGTACGCAAAAAAAAAATTGTTTTGGCTCTGGACTTGGACACTTGCACGATCGACTTACCCCACTAGCTATCTTGATACCTGTATGTACTTACTATTTCTTTTCAGATAGAAAACACAGACATGGAGGGTCGTCTGATGATGGCGGACGCGCTGGTGTACGGCCAGTCGAAATACAAACCCTCGCTGGTCATCGACGTCGCTACGTTTACTCGTATGTAAATATGCTATAGCTGTCCGAGTACTGGGTACCTACCGACTTGGCCGCAGATTAGGTATTAGATTATTGGCTACCAAGTTTAAAAGCCAGTAGGTAGTCATAGCGTAGGGATGAGTATTTGCACAACATGAAATTATCGACTATCGCAAAAATAAATTTGAGAATGGAGAAACTGAAAAACAAAAGTGAGTACTATATCTCAAAAGCTACCGAATGAAACAAAAAAGCCACTTGGAAACATTATTTTTTAAACATGGGATAAACAACAATGATCCACACACTTCATGTACAGGGACAGTTCCATGATTTTACAACTACAACATTGATAAAGAACATTCTTTTCGTTCAAATGTCATAGTGATATTATTTCTAGGCATCTCAGGAGTTAAATGGCTGTGTAGCACACGGACAGACGGACAGGAAACAAGTATAAGAGATGCGACGGAATCCTAAATACCTACTGGCCAAGTGCGAGATGCAAAGGGTTCAATTGTACGGAAAGTGTTAGTTCTAATTTAGTTTAATTTGAACACCCCACCGTCCGCAGACGGCGTGCTGATGGCGACGGGCGGCGGCGCGTTCGGCTGCTTCAGCAACAGCGCGGCGGCCTGGCGCGCCGTGCGCTGCGCCGGCGCCTGCAGCGGCGACCGGCCGTGGCGCTTCCCGCTGTGGCAGTACTTCCAGAACCAGATCACCAGTGAGTCGCACTGAGTTCACTTCATGATAATCATTCTGCCAGAGTTCGGGAGATGTCTTTTTAATAGTTTCAAAAAGTAAGTAGGTACCTACTTCATTACCCGTCACGTCCAGACTTGTCCGAATAAATAAATCACACTTCGCCTGCGTGGATTTCGTACTTTAACATCCCCTCCACTTCGTTTAAAGTGTAGTTTTGAAAAAAAAAATAGCCTATGTTACTTGCCGGTTCTTAAAGTAGTTTTTGTGTTAATCCATAACAAACTAAAAAATCTTTTCTCTTTATTGTATTGCAACCGAAATAATTTAATAGAACAACATTCAACCATTTTAACTTTTTACTAATATAGAAAAACACAACAGACCAAAGAGGACATTTTATATTGTTTTATTTTTTCTATTGTAAATTACTTCAAAACAACTCGATTTTGACGGACAAGATTGCCATAAGTAGGTATCTACAGTGTTTTCCATTTTAAACAACTATTAAGGCAGAGGTATTTCCGACTTGCTAGACTAACATTGCGATGGCTTGTCTAATTATGCATCATCTACATAAAATTTATAGCACTCAGGAATAACGTAGCTTTAGTATAGTCACCGGCACGTAACTTGGCAAGAGTCGTTAGATGCGCACAAGTCGTTTTTTAGGTCTCTTTGGTAGTCAAGCGGGATGCGGGGTACGCTAAATGTTCAATGGCGCGGATAACTTTAATATCGCGATGGGATACGTCATTTAATTCGTATGTGGCGAGATAAGCGCTACACTCGAAATATATACGAAAAAGACGTGTTATTCTAGCAAATAACAAATTAAATAAATGATAATCACAATCGCACAAGAATAAAAGAGTCGTGTATGTAAGTCTTAAATGTGTGGCTGACCAAGTTGATGACATGTCATGTCTCTTTGTTGTCTGAATAAGAGCGTATTAACACGGCGTTCACTGTACGTGCGTTGCATGTACGCGCATCGGTGACGGCGGAAAATTTCAGAAAACTTAATTACTATTTTAACTGCGTGCGGTTGACGGTGTACACAGCGGGGAGCGGCTAGTTGATATTAAATAATGTACCGCGTCAGTAGGTAATGCTGCACGTATGTAGCATTTGAGCTCCTTTGTGCCGTAATGGTTTTAATATCAACATCGTTTTACTCTACAGATGAGGCATCTGTTGATTTGAGGAACAAGGGCTCTGGGCATGCGACTCCTTGTCTTGGAGCTGCCTTTTTGAAGGTTAGTAGTTTATATAAATCATGATCATAATCTGTGGAAGACTCCAGTAATCGCTAAAAACATCATTTCAATACGATCAAGGTTGACTATGATTTTGCGTGGCAATTTGCTGTCAAGTTTTCAAAGCTACTTCCGAAAATTACAAGTATTCTCATTGGATTTAAAACCGAAGATTCTCAAGAGCTACCTAAGTAGCTCAACTTTATTTTGAAGGGGTGCCCCAGTGTTATGATTTGACAAGGTTAAATTGAGCAGTGCTTTAATTTATTTATATTTACTGAGAACCTATATTTGTATGCCTCCTGGTATAACGTTTTCTCGTAACCTAAGATCTGTATTTCTTTGTACCCAAATAAATCAATTACTATAGTGTCCCGTCATATTTTGCTATCATCATTTCCGACAAAATAAGCGATGGTTTTAGCGCACTCGAGGTCTGCTAGGCATACTTTTGGAATGTATATTTGAATGCATAATACCTGCGTTCATTTTATTTCATAATAATTGTTTTGGCCATCTAAGTAGCCTACTCTGCATAATAATGTTTCAGAACTTCATCTGCAGCGACTGGGTGCACATGGACATCACCGGCGTCGGCAAGGTGGCGCACTCCGGCGCGCCGCCCTACCTCGACACGCGCCGCATGACCGGCCGGCCCACGCGCACGCTGGCCGCCCTGCTGCAGCAGCTCGCGGCAGCCAGCCAGGCGGAGCCGCAGGCGCAGCCGCAGGCTAGCCAACCTTGTACTAAGTCGCCGCCGCAGGATAGCCAACCATGTACGTCTTCGCCACAGGGTAGCCAACCATGTACATCGTCATCGCCGCAAGGTAGCCAACAATGTACACCGTCCTCACCGCCATATGAGCCATCAAAGGCCAAGCCATGCCCGCCAAAGAGTAGTGGACCTAATCCATGTGCGCCTTCACCTCAAGATAGTCGGCCAAATGCGCCTTCACCAAAAGGTAGTCAGCCATGTACGCCTTCACCGCGTGGTAGTCAGTCGAATGCTCCCACACCACCGGGTTTGCAACAGGGTATTGGGGTGAAACCACAGATATGTGCGCCTTCGCAGCCTAGGCCGTCTTCACCACATGGTAGTCAGCCGTCTGCGCCAACACAGAGTTCGCCAACTCATACTTATAAGCGTAAACCGCAGTGTTGTGTGCCTTCAACGCAATCTTGTACAACTAAACCGCAGTCTTGTGTGCCCACGAAGCACAAGTGCAGTTAAGTTTGCGTAAAAGACAAGTAGTTTTAATAAATTAATCTTTAACTCTCTGATCTTTGAACTCATAGTGGTAAATCAAGTATTTTTGGTAAATTGTTGTGTGTATTTCCAATTACGTAAAATATATTTCATGAGACAACATGGCTGTTATTTGGTTAATTAATATTTGTGTATTTAGTCAACTTAGTTTAAAGGACTACCTCTTCAAATATACAAAATTCCATGTCAAAGAGATCTTTATCGTTATAAGTAAAACACGAAACATTCATTAAGAAAATCGACCGAACCACAACCAGCGTGTAGGCGACCTCCGAGCACACAAGCATACAGAGTGATCTCATTGGTGTACACAATCAACAGAACATTAACAAGTGTGAGGTCATACAATGGCCAACAAAAAATAAACGTCAAATCAACAGGGGCGAAATGAAACACCGATGCTTATTGACCTAAAAATGAAGAAACATTTATTTTCAGTATGTCTTTTGTAAAATTTAATAACAGAATGAATCAAATGTGGTAAGAGAATAACAGAGCGGATTACTTTCCATTTCGATAGAATTAGTTTCACCAACAATAGAAATATAATATTTATCAAGTCATTTACAGATACAATTAATGCAGTACCAATAAATCTAATTTATTCGTTTACTGAGTTAGTTAAATTTAAACATTTATTACGATCATAATGTACACGGAGTGGAGCGGACGGCCGGAAGCCGTCCGCCGGGTACACTATATTTTTTTGGGATTTTTTTAAATTTTTATTCCTCACGTACTTTATAAATATCTCATACTTGAAAAAAATTTACATTAAAATGTATCGGAAAGGTGCGGGACGCTAGCACCGCATACACTAGGGCGCGACGCAAACAGAGGCACGCACGCACACATACAGGACGGCGGGCGCCCGAAATATACACAAATATAAATTATGAGCCGACACGAACCCGAGACTTATACCATCACATTGCGACGCACACCTATTCGTTTTCCCTTTGTACCGCTACAGTTAAAATTTTTCTTACATAGTAAAATTAACGGAATACTTTAAAATCTAAATAAAAAGAGAAGGCGGAGACGACGGACAGCGGACGCCGCGAGCGACGCGTGCGACGCGTACGACGCCGCCGTCCGTCGTCTGCGCCATACGTTACAAGTACATCATTAAACAGAAACGATGACAATATTTAATTTATCGCAAACACTAGAGAAATGCAGGTCCAATACGATGGTAATATTGTGTGTCATGAAACAAAATGTATATTTAAATTCTCTGCTTTTTACATACACACTAGCCGGCGGCTCACTTCGACGTCATCATGGTGACGAATTCTGCAAAAGAAACAACACAGCATTAGTGAAAGTTGTCAGGGTAGCACGGTGCCGAGGTTTACAAGAAAAGTTTCACATAAACCCTTGCATAACATGTCTAAGATAAAATGTTAACACAAACATCATTAACACAACAAAAGTAACCGACAGAGATAGAGATGCACTAAAGATGTAACCGCTATTAGACAGATAACCACTAGATGTATTAACATAGTAAATAAATCGAGTCAACACCAAACATATGCCTCTGTGGGTAGTAAAAATATACAAAGCAAGGCATGTACTTGATGGAGCGACGAACAACATAAATAAACCGTATTTTACCTCATCATGCCACTACAAGGGGATTATGTGAAATACCACCCTCTGGATATTTCCACAAAGATATGTTATTTTAATGATAAAGTAATAATAAATGATGGGCTGCACTCGATTAGATACTAGTGCTGCGAACATATCCCGATAGTGATGTGCGAAGCCTATTCAATCATGTACATGTATTGTAGTCGATATAATATCGATCGCAATTGCGCGCGTCATCGTTTGCTGCTCGTTTGTGAGGCAGTGTGATCGGTGTGTGTGTGAGTGAGGTGTGTTCGTGGGTCAAGCAAGTGTGGTCGAGAGAGAAAAGCACCGGACACACGGCACGCGGAGGACCAAGCTATCGCCTCCTCGGGACGGCGCGACGGATCACCAGGTGGTATTTCCATAGCAAGAGTACTATACAGATATTAGACACATGCACCAAATCAACAGGAAAACAATATTCAACATGTCCCTGTGAGGCGGACGCGTGTAATTTTGTCGCCTTCGCGTAGAAGGTAAGAACAAAATTGCAGACGATCCGCCACGCCAATAGTGAGTAAATAGACACAATCGATAGTCAAGTGTGAGATCCCAACGAGAGAGTGAGAGGGCAGGGGAGGGCGGGACAGCTCGGGAGTGGCGGGACCAGCTAACACATCCAAGGGAAGGAACAGTTAATAACGAGCAGCAAACCATTCAGATTAACACTGGGTATACCTATTGTCGTACCGCACTCGACGTAGGCCGTTGGGCTCATTGCATTGCATCGATCACTACACACTAATAGGGGAAATCGTTTCGAGATCACAGCTTTATCGTAGAGTCTTTTCTTATGGTTAGTTACGGTACTAATATCACAAGTGTGGCAGCGGGCCGTGCGCTAACGGCTGCCGTCGCCGCGATCGAAAATGATTTTGGCGAATGCATGGAAGTCTGGAAGAGAGAGAACGCTCGGTCGGATGATGGAATACAAACTGCACATACAGGATACGCGGTGAAACGCATCGAGAGCGTGCGGCGAGCAGACGCCGGTGAAGTCGGCAGGCCACGCTCGCCACACGCTCTGGAGCCTTTCCATGACGCACTACGGACAGGACGCGGCGCTGCCAGTCCAACCCTATCTTCCCAAACTCGTAACACTGAATCCATGCACAACGGGACAGCAAGCTTCAACAAGCGGTACTTTCTAACTAGTGATCCAAATACCACTCGTGAGATGTTTGAACGGATTACAAATTAAGCAAATCTAAACCAGAACGTCAGAGATGCACAGTCAGGAGACTGCAGATCACGTGGCCGTCCAGTTTGCTTACTACACGACTACAGTACGATGTACATTGCAAGGATTCAATAAATAAACAACGTTACGCATTTATAGCATGTAACAATATAAGTGTACGTAACTTAAGACTCGAAAATATATGCAAGTTCAAATATCCTTTTGTAAGGAGATAATTTTACTGTGAGTCAGTTTATAAATAAAATAGACTTTTTGGAAACAAACAAACCCAACTGTTAGTGTGAACACGTACTATATACTACATGCTGGAGTCTCGTGTATGAGTTTCGTTACAATACTGGGTACTATCACACAAGAGGGTAGTAATATTCACATCGAGTGTGGAACATTAATAATTCGACGGTACAACGTTTTTTTGTGGATCTGTCATGCGTCTTAGTGACTGCAAATTCTTTGCGGTTACAAGGTTATAAAAACTAAACGTGAATATAAGTGATAATATTGCATAATAAAGATCCACATAAAGTGATACTCAAGGAACAAGCCTAGTTAAGTATCGATAGCTAAGCGGTTGTCTGGAAATGTCACAACTTGTGAAGTCACAATACACCCTTGTTCCTTGAGCGTCGGGTGGTGGTGTGTGCAGGCTGAAGCGCGTGGTGCGAGTGTACTGACCCTCGTAATTGACTTGTCCGTCGCCGTCGATGTCGGCCTCGCGGATCATCTCGTCGACTTCCTCGTCGGTGAGCTTCTCGCCGAGGTTGGTCATGACGTGGCGCAGCTCAGCCGCGGATATGAACCCGTTGCCGTCCTTGTCGAAGACGCGGAACGCTTCGCGGATTTCCTCCTCACTGTCAGTGTCCTTCATTTTACGGGCCATCATCGTCAGGAATTCGGGGAAATCTATCGTGCCGTTGCCTGGAATTTGAGAAAGGACGCTGTTAGT
Source organism: Phlogophora meticulosa (assembly GCA_905147745.2). Lineage (NCBI taxonomy): Eukaryota > Metazoa > Arthropoda > Insecta > Lepidoptera > Noctuidae > Phlogophora > Phlogophora meticulosa. The sequence goes on from LR990529.1 coordinate 17,612,967, forward strand.
GTTGGTGTTCGTAGTCAGGTCATATTGAAGGCGAAATAAGACATGCGGGGACTGATTCAAATCCAGTAGTATTTTCCGTGATACCTACGAGTATAACAAAAATGTTTCAATTTAGGAACTGAACTAGATTATGAAAGTTCGTACTTTCATAATCTAGTTCAGTTCCTAAACTTGGACACAGTTAAGCAATATAAGTGATGCGTTATGACTTCAGTAATTAATCAGTTTTAGATGAGATCCAGAGGGCTGTTCACGCGTCTGCTGTCTTGTCTAAAAAATATGGGTTCATGCCGATAAGAACATATTGTTGGCTATTTTAATTTTGTTCTAAAAGAAACAGTTCAAGCACTAAAAACCATAAAACGCGTACATTATCGACTCGGATAAGAAAAAGTAGCGAAAAATGTTAAGCATTTTATCTCTAAAATAAACACGGAATCGTTTGAAACAGGTGCGCCCTACGGATAAATAGATTAAGATTAAACAATCAATGGAAATTTTCGCATCAGATGAAGATCAAGGGGCCGCTGAATAGATTTACGATGTATAAAAGTACATAATGAATAGTATAATTGTTATTAGTCGTTAATGCCCGAAGACGCGAGAAGTATGCGCGCAGGCATCAGCGTTAGCGACGAGGCTTGTTTGTTTTGCTTGACGGCAAGTGTTGGCGTTTCCACGAACACGGCGACTTATAAACATATAGATTTATCATCTGACTGGATCTGTGTATTGTCTGACCTCGCAGTACAAGCCATGATGTGCTTGTACGATACGTCATGTATTAAAAACATTTTTAATGAATGAGATGATATTACAACAAATGAATCATAATACTTATAATACGCGATAGCCTGGGAATATTATTTAATAAACCCACATTCATTCTTGCTGTGACCGTCGAAGCTGAGCATCGATTCTCTTTTAGTCTCAGTAGGTCCAAGTTCCATAATTTTTCTCTTTCGTAGCTGTTTGTCTTTATGAAATCATTGGCACGATAAACGCTACAAAAGCCAAGTGCAACGTAGTCTATGCGATTCAGATTGTCAAATAGACATGTCACCTTATCTCATACAAATATTACTCGAGGCGTTATTTGTTTTCAGGATGTCATCGATTTTTGTACGTGATTTGTTGTAAAAACTTTCACGCAAGTATGCAACATCAAATGCTTTTAGGTACTTTTATTACAAGCATGAGATTTACTTATTGATACTTAGCTAAAACGAACAACAACTCCCGCGTGATGTTTGTATATTCCGGGCTGTCGTAGTATTTCGAGTAGCCCAGCTCGTTAGCTATGATTCGATTAATCAATAGAATCGAGCGCGCGCGCCGATCATTTTTCCTGCCATTACTTCTGTCTAATGTTTTGAATTTAAGTAAGTATATATACAACGTAAATATCTTTCGTTTTTATATCCATCACTTATTTTGGGACAAGAGTTTGAAGGCACGTGACATTACGTAGATTTCCAAGTACTTAACAATAACATACCATTATACGAGTAAGTATCATAGTTAATTGAACATTTTTCCCGCTTTATAATTACAGTAGCTATTATTTACAGGTACTTATGAAGACTTATTAAGTATCATTTTGTTTTTTATTACCCAAACATCAGACACCATACGTGTAACTAACCTAACTACTATAGGAACATCGCTACATTGTTTGACCATCATGCTTTGTTTAAAGTATTCCGTCAGTATCTCACGGACGTGTGAATCGAACTTTATTTATACTTCAAACTGTTATTGCTATGGTAAACGTAATAAAAATAGTATGTTACAGCAAAAAGTAATTATTGCCGTTTCACACGTGGCGCGGTTGGATCGAGAGACGAAACAAACGCTCGGTTTTGATCGACGTTATCAACAAACGGACAGGAATACGTAAAGTTGGTAAATTTATAGTTGAATCAAGGATTTGCCGAAAGATCATTAAAATTCTACTTCGTACAGTAGTATTGATATTTTCACTAAATAAAACAATAACGAAAATGTTCCGAGTAGCTTTATTTATCATGACCATTCTTGTTGATATGCAAGAATGAAATAAGTCAAGGATTATTTTAGCTATCCTTAGAACACGAAGCTTTTATGTTTCCGGCAACACAATGGCGAAAAATACAAACTTGACCCTAAGCTAGAACATCGAAACTAAACCTACTCGAAGACTTCCGACCGATACCACACACGAACGAACGTCACGAAGTTCCTGAATTTATAACGAATCTAGATCTAGATGCAAGCAGTTCCTTCCGCGCTCGAACAGCCGGCCCGAGGCGTTGCAAAAATAAGTTCGAGTTAAGTTTGGCCCGTCTAATTCTGGGTTTAACCTTTCCGAGGTGGTTCGCGGACTAATAATAGAAGTGCGAGCGAAATGGTGAGCTTCGGAGAATGCAAGCCGCTTGTTCGCTACAAACGCCACTCAAAACAGGACAGAAGGCGCACTTGGAAAACACGACGTTTTAGGCGGTACTAACTTTCCTAAAGTTTTCTTAAAATTCAACCCCGCAGCGGAATATTTTACTTAAATGATGCTTCTGAATGGACTGGATGCAGTTGTTATTCCCATTTTACTGTTGAAAAAACAACTTAGTAAGGCTCGTCATTGTGATATCCGGCATTTCGTTTTACATGACGAGTGAGTGCTGTCTCCGCTTTGTGCGTATCTTCTGTAATTCCCTGCTCTGTGGTTGATCCGCACAGGCACACCTGGACTACTCCCGTTAATTGGTGGGCTGTAAATCTGTCACGCTCGTGTATGCTTTAGTACTACAATCACTTTTTAGATGATCTGTTTGTTATTCCTAATGCTTTTAAGTCTTAGATAATCTCACTGTATGTGGGAGCTCACCATTACTCACCTACTGAATTTGACAACGCCCTGACAGTTTCTGTAAGTCTATAAGGAGCTCGTTGGCTGGCTGTCTGGATTGCAGATGTGACTGTTAGTTATTGTTAGCCTAATTATAGTCCCAAGGAACATCGGACCACACTAGCTTGCGCGTTTACGGAGTTACGTATTTGTAGTTCTTGCAAAGTTTTTTGTGCCTTTGACGGATGGACAACATATTTGGTATTGAAATGTGTGTTGTCGAAACGCTATGAGGGACACACACTTTATCTACAGGAAACTGTGAAATTACTGTGTTTTAAAATTTACATGTTGAACATTAATTAAAGCAGTAAGGGCTAGTTCTAACGCTAACCACATACCTGGTTCACGGCAATACATTCAACTACGCAGTTCCGTGTCCTGTTTCGCGCATAGCAATTAACAAACTACTCACAAAACCGTGAGTCAACCTGCGGAGTTAATAGTACCCACCCTATTACTAACATGGTATTTTATCATCTCAACTCATAACCTTGTCTCACTCACGTCCTATGATGCCAGATATCACATCATCGTGTATAGCGGAATGATTAATTCATGAGCTGATTTCATGTGATAAGGACTGGCAAGAATTTTCCACTAAATTGTGATTCAGGATAAGTATCGTTATTGCCGAAATTTTCCTTTATTTATTGCTAGGCATCGTTTGGTAATGGACAGAAGTTGTCAAACAAAGTTACTAGGTATTCATACAAAAAAACTTCAGTCATATTAGCAGAGCGTCTAAATTAGAGTTGTTATGTTCAAGGTCTAATTTGCAAATGAATCAACGGCCTCTCGTATGTCTGGATACATTATTCGTTATCTTACATCTAATGTTGCTAGCTACACATGTTCGAATATTCGACGTCGGGTAACGCGCTGCGGTCGCCTGGGTTGACACCGAGGGACGACCGAAACACGATCAATATCCCACCCCTGGAAAGCGCGCACTTGGCATGCTTCCCCAGACGTTTGAAATCGACCAAAACCAGAAATGTTACGAATGGAAATGTACATAAGGAGCTATGATCTATGTTTGTTATTTCAATATGTCGTACTTTATACATATATTTGGACATAGCCAAACAAGTGTAATGAGGTTTTATGGGAACAATGAGTATTTACTTGCTTATATACGTTTAAATTTGTTTTTATTTTTATAATGGGCCGAAACCACACGGAACCTCCCGTGTGGTTTCGGCGCATTATAATTTATGATGTGTTTATTATTATATCTTCGTGTTTCATCTCCGCGCATTAATCAATGTTGCAGTTTGTGCCCGCAGCTTCATAATCTGGTAAACATCAAACAAGTTTTTTACGTGCTGTCGACGTTGTCTTGGCCTTAAAAATTTGGTTCAGTGTGATCCAAAGTCGCCAAAGGCGGTGAAGCGAGGTACAGCCGCCCGACCAACAATCTAAAATCAATCGTGTAAACATCGGTTGTTTCGGGGAAAGTTCGATTAAGCCGTTTCAGATTGGCTAGTCCATAAACACATCGCGCCCACACCGCCCCACGGTCACTAAATTATCACGGCTATATCCGCTGATGACCTCAACCAGCCTATTGTCTTATATTACCATCTACTGACGGAATTGAACTGAATGTTTATAACCGGCACACGAATGTGACAATTTGCAGATACTAATTAATTGAAGTGAGTAATCCAGTGAGTAATTCGGCTTTATTCAATTATACAGACAGCACGAGATGGTATAGATTAGTCTAGCGTATTATCTTTTTAATCCAAGTTGTCGCCTGTGTAATCACAATGATTACGAAATCCCTCTTGATATTTAGCAAACTGGATTACCTTGCAGTCAGTAGTTATATATGGGGTGGCGTTTACGACACTGATTATTTTTAAAACAATCCTGTGGCGGACATGCATTATCCTGCTAGTTTTGTGGTAGCAAATGTAACAATGACAAAGCTCAATAATTCAAACATTAGCTGAACGTCAAGTGAAATTAGGCGTAACTAATGTGAGCGACGGTTGAGAAGCCTTACAAACGAGCCGGCAAGGACGCCTGACTCAACATGGCGTCAGCATTGGACACTCGATTAGCGGAACCACAGACACATTTCTTATACGTTGTAGGCTATCTACATAGGCTGTATTATTATTGACGAACTTGACCAACTAAACCTATTTGCAACTTTGTCACTGAGCAATCATCTGGAATTCAAAATGTCAAGAAATGTAGCTCGATGGTATGTAAACGATTGTAAATTTCAGTGTAACAATAGAATTGGCTAGAGAAACACGCGGAAGAAGTTACTACGACTGCGCAATAAATGGCGGATGGCTCATACAGTCATGCACGGGTTACTGCTCTCTTTTGACGACGTATTTATGAAGAACAGGGCAGGCATGCAGTCAGATCAAAAGCATACGTTTAGGCGTATGTTTTATAACCTCCAAGCTTCGAAGCTATGCTGATTCTTATTTACAATATCGATGCATTTGTCTATTCCCTAGTAAACTTTGTTAGGCGTCTAGAATAGCAATATCTAGGACAAAGTAAGGGCGCTAAGGGCAAACAAGGATTTGTATGGCAACAAAAACGAACAGTTTTGTTTTTTTAGGTGTACAAAATCCCTCGTCTAAGGTGCAATTGCGGCATGAACTCACATATTGATAGTGTACTACAGATGCCATTTACCCACGAACCCTTCGCAACATGGTTGTAAATGTTCTCTGTACTATAATAAACAAGGTAAACGAGAGGTAAGTTAGGGCGATGCTCCGGGCCGACGCACACGCTCGACCACGCGAGTAAATCGCGACAAACACGTTGGCATGCAGCCAGCAGAATATGCAAATTCATTTGCAATTTCACAGCGATTCCAGACAAGTTTGAGTGGGTAAACGGGATGTCAACAATGTTTATCCTTTGCTTTGTATAGAGATAGTTAAAAGCACGTTTTAAAGCGCAGTCTTTTAACAGTTCTTTTGTAGTCTGATCATATATACTTAGTATATACAAATAAATAAACTAGTCTCTCGACATGTACTGGGGTAGTTTGTCTAATTTCGCTCCGAAGAGTTAATTCGACATGTGATTCAGAATGTGAAAGGGCAGTGAGCGTGCAATTAGGACGACAGTCAGTGGGTCAGTGATGAAGACAATGTACGGAGGAGGTATTCCTGGTGTAAGCGTGAGGTGTCTTCATCGATACGTGCTTGGCGTGCGACCAATGACTAAACCTCGTACTATTTCACGGTATACGTTACAACAATACAAGCGGTTTTTATTTCTTTTATGTTTATGACACTTTATTGTTTCTAGATATATGAGAGTGTCACATAGACTTCAGCAAAATTGTAGTTTTGATAAATAGCCAATCGTTTGACAGCAACATTCTGAGTGTAAAGCCTGACTGGTTTCAAAAGTTCACGATTGAAATTAGCCGTGACTTCCATCAACCTATTGACACAGTAGGCTGCGGTCGCGATTAATACTAGTCTCCTCAATACTGCTGCGGTTTGTCAAGCAACACTCCCCACTAAATACTTACAAAATGTAAGTTACTTCACCGAATTGATAGACGGCATCCCGCAAATTATATGAGATCAGATGCGCGATGCGATTCGTGGACATTGATGCATGAAATAATTACACACCCACCGTTTAAATAGTTGTGACGGTTGAATTAACTATGGGACAGCTATTGTTTGCGCCAAGGTTTTATGATAATCACAATAAAATATAAACATTGAAGTACTTTATTTATAGCGACTAACTTGAATGTTAGTAGAATCTGTGTTTACCTACAGAACGATAATTTAATGCAGTGGAGCCAAATGTTCACGACTATGTCACCAAAACATAACGTACCACGCCGCCGGGAATTTGTGCGTTCATCTGTAATCCGCCATCTTGGTTGATTTATATCACAGTTGCCATTACCCGACACAAACCAGAAGCTGGGCAAGAATTCTTGCGGAATAGAACACTCACACGCAGTTAGCACGAAACGTCCACTTTAAACCTTCGAATACTTACAAAGCGAGAGGTACGTGTTAGATAAAACGAGGAAACAAGCTAAATAATAACTGTGCGGTACTAATTGGTGTTTTGAAAATAAATGTTACAGCAAAGACTAGTAAAACAATACATTGCGGTCCCCGGAAATGGGAAGAACAATTAATGGCAGAGCAAAGGCGCGATAAACATAATAATGGGACTTGCCTGCCATTCGCCTTGGTTTTAGCACTGCACATATGCACTATTTTTCATCGCATCTCCGTAATTCTTAATCTGGCAAATAAGGCGCCACAGTATCATGTGCGGGTGTGGTTAGTAATAGTGAGTAGTGTGAGCATTGGACAAGATATTTACGAGATTTTTCGGTGTGTACCAGTCTTGGGCGGTTTCCAAGTTCTTATTAATTAAGTTCTGAAAATATTGGTTTCATTTCTTATGCTTTGTTAAGGAAGAGAGATAGGACTTCTAAATGAACCAGGTTTCAGTTTTATTTGAGTAGCATTCCTCTAACATGTTGTACGTTGATGATGACATCATTGCTATACAAACTAAACTCTTATTATTTTACTGTCATTAGTTTTGATCAAATATAGCATTGAAGCTGTATACAACTATGTATCTGTATGTACGAGCCACTATTTTAAATAGGGACAATAGGTCATTTATGTCTGACGTCCTCTTCTGATGTCAATGTCAGGGCAGTATTATAGTATATGTATTTGGCTACACCTATTATGATAGTTATGTTCTGATGGAACTTTGAGTATAACATGATTAATTCTATGTACATTGAATCACGCATATCAACTCAATCGGCATTCGTTTCACTTAACACTGTTATGTATATACACGTGAGCAGTTTTCACATCACATTTCGTGTTTAAAAACTCGGTCGGTCCGTACCACGAGAAAGTGTTGTCTGCGACCGTTCGCAGTACAATCGATGGCAGAGTTGCTTGACCGGCCCCTAACCTATTTTTATTGTGAACTCGGATTAGATGGGTAAACAGGCGCATGCGCTGCGAGCAGTCTTTTATCTTTTACGAGCTATACATCAAAGGTGGTCCGAGCGTCCGACGAGTACAGATGTCATTGTCAAAAGTTACGCTCACAAATGGGCAGTGATTGCTAATAAACATAGGGCACGAAGCAGACACGCGAGCCGGTTTTATTGAATGCGAACCGGTCGCTAACGAGCTGATGGCTGCGGTTATAAATAATGAATCAGTTCTCATGACACAGCTTTCTAAGGAACTCGACATGAATCGAATGCTTGTAATATAGTAATCGACTATATGACAGACATTCAATAGAATCAAAAGTGTAACGGCCGAGGTATCGGGTCAATCGAAGCGAGACGCTTCATATGGACACAATACAATCGAGCTAATTGGTCGTTCAGCTCCATGATAATGGTCTATGGATTGGAACTCTGTGAGGTCGAGCCCACCTATGATTATATTAGACATTAGCATTTTGATAGTCTTTGCGAGAGAACACGTTCAGTTTACTGAAGGTCGTAACGTGGAAAATCCAGATTGCAAACACGGATAACGATAATCTAAACATTGAGCGCAAATACGGGGGATTACCGACGGGCGACGGGATATTTTCCGATGTTTCAGCGGCCGGGCGGGCCGTGAAGCTTGTCGCCCAATTACCCCCGGCACGTGTGCCTATCGATCGCACCCCCACTTCTCTCAGCTGACGACCCAACCCTCCTACCGCACTCAATCTTTTTATATAATTATGCCAGCCAGTAGTATTGGGATCTTTAAAACCCCACAAGTGTATTGACCAGCGCCAAAATGAGATTTTAGGGCAAATTAACATAGAGCACGAAGCCTGTGCTCATTTAAATTCAGCCGGATTAACGTTTTGCATTTTCATTAGCATAGGAAAATCTGTTTGCATTGGTTGGTAGTGAAGTATACCCAATGTCTTTACTATAATGACCGCATGGACGCTGATTGCGGGTTCCTGAGTTTTTCCGGAGATGTAACTGTGTGCGCAGATGAGACGCGTGTGCAGCACAAGTCGTGGTCAGCTGTCGATGAATCGTCGGCGTCGGTTAGATTCGAGTTTGATGCTCGCTAGCATTGTTCCGCAAATAGCGTGTGCGGTGTGGAAGCGCTCGGCGGCGGCTATCTCTGTCTGACGAGTGAACGACTCCTTATCGCGACGTCCGTGACATCACCAGCAAACCTCATGCCAACTAGAGAACTGTTACTCCGATTTGCTCTTTTCGTGTATGTACTATAAATATGACTCCGGCAACGTATGCTAGTGAACGTCGTATTGCTGTCGATGAAATGATCGGCAGTACATAATGTTTGGCTGTGTAATTTTGCATTCATTCTGGTGCACTCGTCTTCGCAACATGCAGGAGAGGGTACTTGAAAACCTATAAAAGGATCTTTCAACATTATGAAGGCTTAGGTCGCTGAAACTTGTTGGGAGCGAGGCATCTTTGTGGTTATCATCGCAAACACTCACGCTGGCGCCCACGTGTCCACAGAGAGATTATACCGATAGAAAAACAAGTTGAACATTTAGCACGAGGTGTGCTTGTTGTTGGTAATGACGAAAATAAATGGTGTAACGGTCGCTAGTCAATTTGCGCCGATCCGGCATTTTGTGTCCGGAAGACACCGCATCCGCGCATCGTGATGAATAGCGCGATAGGCGTCATGCACATAACCAATGCAAATGATCCACTTGACATTGGTGTTCATACTCTTTTATCAGACGTAAATAATTCATTGTACAGCTCTTATTGATTGTTGCATAAAAGCGGCCAAGTGCAAGGTCTTTGCGATATCCCGCAATTCGCAGATAAATTACGCAGAAATATGTTCGGTGACAAGTTTTGTGGTCTCATTACATTCGAGTTTACGGGCGTGGGACAAGCGGAGTCTGTTAACAACTGCTATCGTGCTGGTCAAGTGGTCTAAAAATACGAATGGTTTGATCTATATGTAAGGTGTCCCCACAACGGCGTGTGCCCGCTATACCGTGGTAGAACGCCGGTCGATTTGCCAAGAGCACATGCGGTGATGTTGTAAACAATCACCACTAGTACGGACGGACATTAAAATAATTATTGCAGTACGGCAGACGACGTTCATTGCGGATGGAAGCTTGCCCAAAATAATATTTATTGATCTAAGGGACTACTTAAATAGAAACTTGAGAGCTATCGAGAAGAAGTAATTCAGTGGTACCCATAACAAATTCACTATGTCATGCCCATTTTTTTAATAAGAAATTTTACGAGATGTGTTAAAAAAGAGTATGGTTTTTAAGCCATTTACATCTCGGTCGTTCGTGTAAACCTATTTCCAGCTTGACTAGGAAATCATTAAACTGCCATGTTACATTTCACGGAAAACTACGAGTTCCTGATATGCTTCGTTCGTAATCTATTCTTTATCTCTTGCTAGCATATGTAGCATCAATTTATAGGCAGATTAGAACCAGAGCTGTTCTCGCTGCGGTGAGGTGAAACTAGAATCGTTCTACAACGTAAGTGATATCTTGGCTACTCGAATTTATTGCCAGCCTTATATTAGCTAAATAACAGGCTTGTTGGAACAAACCTACTTTATGGTATTGCGCGAACTAAATCAGCGTAAACTGTTTGTTTGGGAATTTAGTCGATAAAAATGTTTTTTTAGGATTTTAATTTCGGATGCTTCGATACCAAGCTCTCTTCTTACCTAACTTTTATTTTCAGACTAGCGACTAGTGAATGAAATTGTAACAATATACAAGACGAAGTTATGCCGAATTTTTCAGTATTTGTATTTTACGCTTCATCTGGAATTAAAAAAAAAACAAGAACATAATGTACCACTTACATAGTTAACTGGAACAATTTATACAAGTCCACGTGACATGCGGGCATGAAATCGGTGAGGGAGAGCGATTTGATGTACCGAAAAGCTTTGATATAACATATTATATCAACGAAGTACTCATGTCTTTTGGCACCATTTGCCACTGTTTTATCTATCGAGCATCATGAGCTCAATCAATATAGCATTTGTATTTACTTAGCCAGCCGGTAGTCGGGTGTTTAGGCACTCGGCTAACTGTTCGGGTGACTGAACGCCACAAAATACCTCTTTATTTGTCCAGTTGCATCATGTTCGGAGCATCAATGGCTCGTTTCATGTTCTATGTATGTGTGATGAATAATGCTTTAATATCGCAGGAACACACGCCACGTTTATCGGCCTTCCGTTTGTTAGCGGCGAATTAATTTGCTGGTTGCCCGGATGTGCCGTATTGCCTTTGGGCTGGTTACTTTATATGAACGCTATCTACGTCATTCGGGCTGGCATGTTTGTGACCATTGGATGCATGTAATAGGTGGATTGTCTCGGTAATTGTTCATGTTTAAATGTACCACCATTCGTGTTGTGCTCTTTAACATGCCAGGTGGTTGATGTAGCTACATCACGCTTTTATTACTATGTGCCTGGGCGCACAATGTCGGATCTATGAACTTCGGGACCCATTTCTGTAGAAGCGGTACCATGAGAGAACTATAATTTTTGTTTCAAGGTTTTGATAACGTTCACGAGAACACGATACAAAAATAACCATGCAAATGTGTCTTTGTGTACGAAATCATCTTGATTGTGGATAAGTCGATAAGTTTATCGTTAGGTATAGGTGGGTATTAAGCTTATTAGGTACGCAACTATCAGTTTCCTTGAAAATAGCACAATATCCTTGATAATGAATGAGCCGTAATATTATATCATATTTGTTGAAAATGATAATAAAATTATGATGCCTACGTCTTCGTATGTTTTAGTATCGGATTTAAATTGGCTGAATACCTATTTATTGTGTGTATCAGACACGTCTATCATTAGAATTATTCGTTCGAAATTACTTATTCTGTATGCTTTGATATCAGTAAAATTATTTCGATATCGAAAAGCGACGTAGACGTACAAATCGATATTGAAGCGATGCGGGCTCGTTGTATCTAATGATCGAGCGATGTCGTGCACCCGATGGCTTTACCTTCTTTAGTTTATGCTCCGACAGAAACAAGGGTGAGACAAGATAATATAAAATAACGATGAAAGAATACGTGCATGTAACAAGGGTTGAATTTTCTATTTTCCAGCCAATTTATTTTCGGGCTGGATTGTGATTATGTAAGCACATAAATCTTGGTAATAAACTAGTTGTACATCTAAAATTAGGTACATTTTATCAGCCTCAATGTCAAACGAGTCATATTGCGTATAAATGCCTACACAGACCTCTATCTTCTAGTTCTTCGTCGCACTTTGTGTGAATAGATACACTGAACAATTACCAGTTTTGTTGTAAACGAGGTATTGTGTTACAAGTGTAGAGAGATGGCAATTGTAGTGTTAATTAGTGTTCGCACTAGCCCCTTTGTCATGCAAACTGTGCCCCAGCACGATGTATTTGTGAACCGGTTCTACAAGTCCGTCCTTTGCCCGACTGTGTTATATAATATAAACAATTTATGTAAAATCTGATGAGAGTATGTTGAGGTTGATCTTATTGAAGCGCCAAATTGTTATTAGATACGTGGCGGCATTAAATCTTTTACTAGTTTAAATATTGAAATCCAATCACGCATAAAATTAATGTTTAGAAATGAAACGTTTTGATATAAACGAGCGGTTCATCAAGTTGAAATTGTTGATTAGTTTTTTATTTCATATCGTAAAGATGGGACACGGTTGATAGACGCACCATTAATGGTCTATAAATATTGGCGACATGGGCTTGATAAGGGAAATGTCAGGGCCGGCCGATGTGCACCGAGCTTGTAAACACACAAACAATAACCATGTGACTTGCATAGCTAGAAATAGGGTTGGCCGCCCACTTTTTACATACTGCAGGTCATTCGAGCGAGACCTACGACGCTAGTGAGCCAAATCTGTAACCATCTCGTGCTATTGTTTGTCTAGTATACTAGTTACTTATTATTTTTTAACTGTTTAATTTGTAAGCTTGTGTCGTCAGTTTTTTTCTAGTAGCAAAAACGCTCAAAACATTTATGTGGTTCAAAATAACAGTTGATTTACAAACAGTTACCTACCTACCTCATCGTTCCGCTGCATCCAAATTTGCGGAGTGAAAGTTTCACAGCAAAAAGTCCATTTCTACTCTGTTGGTAATGTAGCGGTGACTCCGTTTCCAATCGCCACAGCCGGTGACGTCACCGCATTGTACTTCGCCAGCCAAATTAAGGCACCCACTAAAGAGTTTTACGACTAATGCCTTTTAAATTGTAGTTCAGATTACACAGCGACGAACATTTATGGAGTTATTTCTATTCTAGACTACGAGTAGCTTGCAGCACTGAGCTATTTGTAGTATTTTTGCTTGTGACTTGCTCCAAATTATTATTTATTAGGTTTTCTCATGGAAGACCGTTATTATTTCCCATGCAGAGTACGCGGGCTCCGAATAACATTATTTAAGGGGTGGCTGCTTCTGTCACAAAGGAGTTCATCTTGCATACTAATGAGGGGTATGCGAATTCTTTTACGCGATGGAACCCTGACAATAGGCTAAGAAATTGTTCCTGAATGGCAGCACACATTACAAAAGAGTGCATACTCCATTGGCGATTTCTCACAATACTTTTACACCTTGGGATGGGATCGTCATGCAGTTTCATTTCTCATCTCGATTTCTTTGTTATTTTATTGAAATCTATTCAAACAATATAACATCCCGCGTGCGTTACTACTACACGTTCTAAATACATTGATCCCATCCTTATCATTACGTTGTGTATGTAAGATAGCAGATTTTTCGCCTCAACGCAAATCTTTGTGTAAACTCACATGATTCTCATGCTAGTTTGATCAGGTATGTTTGCACAGGCGTTGTCTCATATTGATAAATGTAAACATTTCTGGTTTCAACTGTTGATGGCATTATCTCCGGCCTTACTCACGTACGTAATATCTAGTGATGATTATGTATTTTTAAGTAATACACTGTTCCGCTGGTCTGATCTATTTTTCTGTCACTTTTCCAGCATATATTTTTAAGCTCGTGGACATTTTTGACTGCATACTCAGCTATTGATAGAGCTTGGGAATCGTAGCCTGGCCATTTGACAACGTGACTAAGCTTATATCAGTTTTCTCTAGTAATTAGGATGCAAATCGACTGCATCTGGGCCGACTAAAAGCCGACCTTTACATTTCTGTGGCAGAAGCTGGGCTGATAGTGTTTTCTCAGATATGGCCACACCCTTCTGTCTGATTTGTGTTGTAAGGCGACTAAAGGGGATATTATCAAACAGAAGTATTGGCAGCATCACAAACAGCCAAGACAACATCGGATTACATTCCCTTCGTGTGCCAGGCGCCACTGAGCTTGACTTGATTATGCTATAACAATCCAAGGTGGGCCGCCCATGGGTGGCATTTGACGCACTTTGACCCAATTTAAAATATTTTTTAGTTAAATACTTTCTAGATGACTGAAGAGGTAATTATTGAAAGCTACAAGATATTTTTCTTACAACCTCCTGTTTGAAAATATACACATTGAAATAGGAAGGAAATTAATAGTAAAGGACATTCTCAATTAACTTTTGCTGTACCTACTGTAATTGTACAATTATTTCGGCGACACATAATTTAAACGCAAATCAAGTGTTTGTTCAGCGTTATGTACTTGTGTGCTAAACAGTGCTACACATACATGGACACTGATAAAGTGCTATGTAAACGGAGCCTACGCAAGTACGTGGTGATAATGTTTTGATGGCGCACGCGCAGTATGGATTAACTTTTAACTGTTATAACTAACGTACTGAAGTAAATGTAAACACTTGAATTGCGCGGAAGCTTGTTATGTGAGTTCTGCAGAAGGAGCTCATTACCGTTGAAGTAGAACAGACACGGAGAGGCTTAATTCTTCAGCAGGCCAACAGAGTTAAAAATGCTATGGGGAAATCATGATCAAGAAATAAAGTAGGGTTATGGTAGGTGGCCTATGACGAATGATATCCGAAGATTTGTTGTGGAGTTCTCAATATCATAGCACAAAGTCCAAGAGCCAATATCAACAAGCAATGTTTTATCGGACTACAATTCGCCACTGAAACTTATCAGGGCAGCGAGTACAAACATTTACTTTTAACTACAACCATAAGAGTTGTTTTCATAAACAGATCAGGCGGGAGCCGTTACATTTTTATGTGAATTTACTCAGTCAATTAACGCGATGAGCGCCGTATAAGGCTTGAAATGGGCAGCTAACCACATAGCACATTCCAAAGGACTTTAATCATAGACGATTTTGGTTCAAGCACGGCTCTTATCGACACTATAATACCTTAGACGATAATAATATCGATTACAACAAGTGCGATATGAAATTTATTACATTTGTAATGAATCACAATAGGTATCGATGACCTTAATTTAAGTACGTGCCTGTACATTGAATTGATAGCGAATTAATTGTATCATACTTTTTGCTTTTGTCGTTGCTATGAGAGGAAAACCGGTCATTTAAGGCTTTATGGTGATCGGTAATTGGTAAAAAAATAATGTACTGACGCTATATTATTGTTTTGTTTAGTTTTACGTTCATTTAATTTAAAATGAGACCTCCATCAATAACTATAAGTGATTGATCAGGAAACTTCCAACTAGGCGATGGTACATGATATTATCATGTTATGAGGATAACACTATAGGAAAAATCGTTTCCAAACGGCTTATAGCGATAAACAGGTGTGTTATTTTACACAAATACCTAATTAGCGTATCAAGTTCGAAAACACGTTATTTTAAACGTGACATAATAAACCAATGAGTGAAGGTAGTCACATGGAAATAAAACGTTTGTTCTATAGGAATATAAGCATGAGAAATGACGATATTAGACTGTTATTGTTATGACAGAACATCATTAAACTTACTGGTTTTATTATGAACAACATTCAATAAATATTTTTCCTGAATATGAGGATAGATGAGTCCTATTAGGTATGGAGCAAGTAATGAACAACGTGGGCTGCGGTCAAAAACTGAAGTCATAACTCCGGGTCAGTAGTCCGAGTCCGCAGCTGTAATTCCTATACCAATGAAATAAATATTCAAATCTATAATCTTGTTTTGCTCTATCTGAATAGTTTTGGAGCGTTATCGATATTTAATCTTGTCATCAGCAATTATGTATTTTTTTCCATACCGCAAGTTATTTCCTCGACAATTATTTTGCCTTTCGGTTTTAACAATGTGTTTTATTCCGTATAATGCGGTTATCTAATCTATCAGTAAGTATTTAAAGTTTCAATTAAGGTAAACGGATACGAAACTGATACTTTCGCTGCAAAGTTAGATTCCGTATTGCCTGCATAATTCATAGATCACTTACGGTTCTGGCAAAAATATGTAACTGCTTTGACGTAAAACGTACTGGTCATGCACAAGGAATGCGAGGAATTGTCGCGATTACGGTGCGTCAAGATAAGGGCGTGGACTTACCGTCTGCATCAACTTCGTTGATCATGTCTTGAAGCTCGGCTTCTGTGGGGTTCTGTCCTAAGGATCTCATCACGGTTCCCAACTCTTTGGTCGTGATGGTGCCATCTCCGTCTTTGTCGAACAGTGAGAACGCCTCCTTGAACTCGGCGATCTGTTCTTCTGTCAATTGATCCGCCTGAAAGCAACAAACACGACGGTTACACAATTTCCCATAAAAACAGAACACATTTTCGTTAAACTGGAAGTTCCGACACCAATTTTTTTTCTTAGGAATAATATGTTGACTTTTTATTTTTGTTAAATATACCAACGTACGGTTTGGTTGACGACCATTGTTACTGAGTGTCAGATACGAAGAGACGGTAGACGAACGCGGCTTGTTATCGGCTGCGATAAGATTACACCAGAGATTATGTGTAATTACCGGACCGGCCTCGTCGCGTCACACTGCGGTCTTTTACGCCACAGATACAAAATACTGCATTGCCACTTTTATCAATAAATACGATGTTATTGAGATAACGTAACAACCACTTCAAGAAATACGATTGTTATTGGAAAAGTGGATACGCCGACATACCTATGCTTTAATGTGGCCAAGGCAGCACTCGTCACAAAATCAATAAAGCTGCAAGTATTCATCAAAGTGGTGTTGGCTTTCTGAATACATTTTGATTAAAAAAAACCCATTGATTCAATTAGATATTATTTTATAGTGAAGAACAAAGTCAATTTAAAAAAATGTAGCCTTAGGTAAGTATTACATATAATTAGAAATTGTGTTGGAATTGTAATGGTTATACAAAAAGTTTTACTGCCTTTTTAGCATGATGCACTGGCAAAGTGCAAAAGACTTTTTCCACTGATGCAAGGAGGCCATGACTATGAACAATTGTTTTCACGCAATGGCGCATGCCCTGTCATATTACAATCAGTAGATATTCAGGGCCTTAGCAAAATATCTAATGTGTCTTCATTTTTATTTTTAAAGTAGGTTTAAATTATATTGTTTTTACAGTATGACAAGAATGCATTCAGTAATGTCCTGTGTTTCTGGAATCCACACTCAGCAGATACGAAAGTACAAAAATAAATATAGGTACTCATACAACTAACAACTGGGACCAACCTACCATGTTCAATTTAATTAATGCTCATGTGAGTCGACCAGCTCAAACCTTTACAAACCAGTCAATGGTTAATGCTTAACCTTCTTGATACATCTAACAAAGAGGAGGCTACATAATCATTATGCCAGCTTTACCTAACAGAAAAAAGGTTTTATGTTCTTGTTCAACAACTACTCCACCCATATCTAAATGAATTCAAACTCACTTGAAAACAATGAGTTAAACTTTTAACAATAGGCAATGTGATTATAGACTTTACTAACCACATTCCTAAACATGGCTTTGCAATAAGGATATAGAATTATATCATATCTTTTTCCTCTACATGCATTTAAAGGTAATCATTAAAATATATTTTGTACTTTTATAATAAGCAGTTTTTCCTGCTGATAGTGTTGAATCCACTGTAATGTGGGTAGTGTAATCACTGCTAGAAATACTGCAGGCCATCTGTTATCAGTTACTATGCCTATTATTAACATAATGCCACCATTGTTCTCTAGAATAAAAATCCCAATGACAATGGTTTTTTAAAAGGGTATTCATGGTAATTAGAATAATTTGTACTTCAGGAACATAAGTAGCAATCACTACAACTTAAATCCACCATAGCATCATGCCTGTTCTCACTGAAAGATAAGACAGAAGTGTACCTATAGTTCACAGCAATTATTTTATCATTATTGGGAGTTACTATAAAATAAGATATATAAACATGATTATCAATGATTAAGGTAAATGTTATTAAAATACGGAGGTACTTAATCATAATAGGAATTTCTGCATAACCGGTTTAGTATGTAAACCCAAAAGGTCAAACCAAATTATTATTTTAATATATTTTGAGCTCACATCAATTCTTTTTTCAAACATATTTGGTTGAGCACTTGCCCATGATTTAAAATATTGCTTTTTAAGATCTGAGAACATATTTTATTCATTAAAACTGAATTTACTATACCAAAAAAGGCAGGTTAGTAAAAAATATACCAGCTTTATACAAAATGGAGCTCTAATAACATCATTCAGTACATTATCATGCATTTCCTTTGCATAATTGAATAAGTCAGCCATAACAGGAGTGGACAGGCAATTTATCAGCCAAAGAAATTCTTCCTAGAATTGACAGACCTCCAATTAAGGATTAGGTTCTTACTAGCACAAGCTGTTAGCCTTGGTGGGAAATACTTTTCCAGATAACCGAATAATTGAGAGAAAGTCTATCATGAACTAAACGGATTAGAGTCAGCTGTGCCATATATGCAACGATATTTACATACCATAGCGACACAATGCGATCCACCAACTATCTTAGAGACGAGCGGCCCGGCGCGCACGGCTACACTAAGTGTCGCCAGACAATCTAACTATTGTTTAACACCGCAGCCTCCCAGACCGGCGTAGAAACGCGACCTGTTTAGCGAATTGCGTATGAAAAATATAGAAGCGCGAGTAGCGATGAGTCAACGGGCGTTTGACAGTTGTGCCCGGCCGATCGATCCACCGTCAACAGGGCGCGACTAGGCCTCCTAATATCGAAACAACGCACTAAACCACTTGTTTTCTTTGTGCTAAATCCCGAACGCCATAGAGCGTCATAGACGGCCAGCTTCAAACAAAACTAACGTCATTAAGCCGGCACCACCTATGAAACTATGGCGACGGATGTTTCTCGAGCCTTTCTAACGGTCGTTTTATAAAGATTTGAAATCCCGTAGCACTCGCGATCCATCCTATGTATCTGTGATCATTGGTTCAGCAACCAGATCAAGACATCGGTTTTGTCGCCGATCCGCATTGCGGTAAAAAACGGCCATCACAATAATATAATGGTGGCCCGTCATCACTATAAACACCGATGCACCAAATCCCAGAAATATACCCTGAAACCAATTCAGGACAATCCCCCGAATGCACTCCCGACACCTTTCAGCAGAAATATCACTCACCATTGTAGATTAACTTGGATTATCAGGAGCTACACTAAAAAAATCACAGACTACGCCGCAAAAGCGACCGCACGGACCGACGGTTGAAACGATACTGCCGCCCTCAGTCGCGCGAGCGGCCGCGCCGGGAAACTCGCGACCGCGATTCGCTTCGTACTCGGTCACGAATCGTTCCGAATCGACTATTCGATTAATCGTAATTTCATATCCGTTTTCCGACGCTCGGAATAGTTTTTAACACTACGCTACAATCGTTTCGTTTTAAAAGTTTATCACTCGAACGTCCAAGTCCATGTCTCGGGACGCACGACACAGGATTAAATTTGATCCGCAAAGGATAGTCGGTTTTATATCGGGCTGGTGCGGCGGCGTGGACTGGCGTTCGGCGCGCGCCGATTGGCCGTCGCGCACCTGCAATGCGTCACTGCGGGCGCTAGCAGCGGCCGCGGAGCGAGTGGCGAGCGGCGAGTGGCGGCCGGCGGCGGCGTCTCACGCCTTGGGCTGCGGAGCGCGGTGGCTGCTCGGCTGCTCCGGATCACCCCGGCGATGCCCTAGTTCGCGGTCGAGGCGAGGGCGCGCCGCAGTGACCGCCCGCAGACGCCGGCCGTGCTAACGAGATAACACGGGGTGACGGCTGCCGCACGGGTGTAGGCTTCCCGCCACGTCGCACCACCCATCATACGTGCGGCAAGCACTCATCACGACTTACACTTCGTCGCATTATTGACGCAATATGGATGCTTATGCAATGATAACTCAACCGTATTAACAAAATCGAAACATACCTAAAACATACTACGTACCTTCCTACTACTATCTTTCTACCTACTCACTCAAAAGCTGATGCCTAAATTCAACTGATGCTAATTACTTTTTATAAGTATAACTGGTTATTGCCTTCTAATCTCTCACAAAAACATTACATTTTAAAAGATTTTAACATTTGGAACATTATCAATCCAATTAAAGCTGTATGAGAAACATAAATTGCCGAAGGCATTCCTGCTTGACAAAGTGGTCAACGGCAGTCAGCATCTGGGCATTAGTTATGACATACCTTTTACATTTCTAAAAGCTGTGTGCCACAAGTGGTCACAGCACAGCCACAAACAACTTACTTTTATTGTAACGTTAGTAAGTATTTTTCCGGTCGTCGAGAATACTAACAATATTTATTATCAGGCAAATTACCCAAGAATAATAAGGTAATAACAAACTGTCACCAAAACAATTAAATATTAAATTACAACAATTTTTTAAAACTTACTAAACCTAATAATAGTTGTACGTTCCACTCTATTTTCGGCAACAAAAAAGTTAGTTTGACAAGTGTCAAGATTTTTTTGGACTAAATATTATTTCACTAAATTATGATATAATTAAGTCGACAAAGTAAATGTTGAAAAAAACATACGACATCAAAATAAGACAAATATTAAGAGCACAAATAAGTAAGTAATAGCTCAAAACATACTCAGAAGAGTCACCAGACTTACAGCGGCATCTATTTAATTGTCGAATGTTGAGTAGGAAAAATCACGTTTGAAAATATATCACCGATCAATTCTTCGGAGGTATTTAAACAATTTTAAAAGTTATTATTTTTTTTTAGCTTGTAGCACTGTAGATTAATCTTTGATGTTAGTAATTAGTATATTTAAGACCGACGAGAAAATAATCGGTTTGGATTAATAGATTGGCGAGCATTTCGCTGTGATTTGTTGGAACCTAATGTTTTTACTAGATTTTTTAATTACATACCTACCTATATATTTTGAAAATACTTAAACTAATTTATTGCTGAAGATGATAAATCGATATTTTTTGCAACTATTCAGTGTTGAAAGTGTCGGTATAACACTAATGCTAGTGTCAATCACATTTCACGCCCTACAAAATGAGGATTGAGGCTCGAGCAGTTTTTATCAAAATAAACGGGTTTTTATGCAACTACCTGATCATAGTATATGTGTAGGTATATTAAAAAACTCTGTGATAAACCTTGTGGGAGTTTATTCACGACAATAGGTACCTACGAGGTTGGTTGTGATCGATCGATCGATTTTGAAATGGTATCTCCTATGCATGCCATTGTGAGTGGATAACAAAACTTTTTAATAGGTAGGTAGGTACCCTCGATATCTCTAAGATCCCATCATCAGATCCTTGCTTGATGACAATAGGACCACCTCGAGAGTATACCCTTACAAACACAAAACGAATTTTCAAAATCGGTTAGCAATTGACGGAGATATCAATCAGTAACTTGCATTTGTCATGAAAATAAGTTCGCAATTTCGGCATACGATTAGGAATTATTACTTGACTGCATGCACTGCATCGTCGAATTTATTGGCTACAAGCGCGTCTGTTGAACGTGACGTCCTGCATTCGATGTGTTTACTTACTGAGATTTTCTAATCAGAAAATGATCCAGCCCGAAGTCTTGATGTAGTTTATGGTAGAAAATCAGTGGTAGCTCAGTGGTAGCTGCTCCGATGTACGAATTGAAAAAGATAATATAATATAATATAATACTCCTCTTTGTGGGTACACTATAAAAACAAACTGGCGAATTGTGGTTGTAATGTAGGTACACCTCTGCGTAACCCCTCGGGAATTACAGCCATGATGTTATGTTATGAAAACTTAACAAATAATAATTTTAAGAGCTAAGTATGTAAACATACTTAGTTCTTACAATTATTATGAGTAGACTACTACTAAGAGATACAATGGGCGTCATTCTCGCTGAAAGCGATCTCTTACAGACAACCTTTGGATGGACTTGATAGGGGAGACAAGATATGTTAGTGGTCCGTGGTGTACTATTTACATATACCCCTACAATAGTATAGTTATATCATGTAGTAATACAGTAGTGTGTCGTGGCTTCGAACACGAGCTGACATAAGACCTACTTCAAGTCACGTGTTTAATTACTACCCGTATTGGATTCCCGTGGTGGATTTAGGAAAGAAGAAAGAAAAAAAGAAGAAAGAAAGAAAAAAAGAACATTTATTTGGGACACGAACACGAAATCCCAACGAAATAAAAAAAATAGAAAAACCAAATAATTTATAAGTTTCAAAAAAGGTACACTCTTTTCAATACCACTCCACTCAGGTCCACTCCCTCACATAGAGAGGAGGGTGTGTCCCAGCGGTGGGAAGTTTACAGACTGATTATGCTTAACGCAACAGGCTCGTGCTCTCTCTGTGCGGCAGCCAAAGTCACACCTGTGGAAATATTACAGGTTGATTACGTTGTTATATGGACCACTTGTGAGTACCTATAGTCATTCCTATACTATAACAGGTACGGCTAAGTGCACCAAACAAATGCGAATATCTTTAAGTGTAACACATTCTCAACTGAAACTTTAATTCGTAGCACGAGGCCACGCACGTCGCTGCTATTATATATTGGATTCGCGGGTAAACACGCTAGATATATTGTTCTCACGTAGAAGGTAGGTATTGTGGCCCTTATTTTCTTACGTATAAGGCTCATACCCTGAGGCCGGGAGGCTTATGTATAGCTCACTGCGTATGAGGCATTTCGTGCCTTTATTGAAATTCCTAGTCGCAGCCACATAGATGGCTGTTTGCGTATTACATTGTAAGTAACTAAATGTTGGTGTGCGGAAATATGTTTACTGATTCTGATGCTAGGAGTAGGTAGCCTACTTATAAGAATCATTGTACTGTCGCTAGGTACCTAGAGGTTATATGTGTGCTGTGTGCATATTTTCAGATAGTTCGAAAACGTATGAGTTCGACACGCGACGTCCTCGCATGAAGAGCTCGTGCATAAGACATCCGAGAGTTCGAATCCAGTCGGCCGAACCAAAAAAATATAACGAGGCTACTGAAAATATAATGCTAGGTAAAGTTAAATGCCAACATAACTTCAGACAACTTATTAGACCTACGAATTGGAAAATGTGGGAATATTTTCTGCTACACAAACCTATTTTCTTAGCCCAACAAAAGATAAACATTTTAACCTTACCTTCGGATTTTTCTCAGCCCAAGATCGTTCTGCTACACGCGTCTTTCTATCGCATGTAAATTCTTCGCAGTTTCGCTACGAATACATCTAAAACCGTATGTTTTATTCATAGAGAATTCAAAAGAGCGCACACTTGTTACAAAAGATTGTAACAAAGTTACCTTGCGTCTGACACGATAACAATGAAATATACCTAATCAAAAAGACTTTCAATAAACTTTGGGGATAATATTTCAAAAGAGTTGACGGGCAAGTTTTCAAGTCTATGCTTCTTGCATGCCAATTGTGTAAGACACTTTCTAAATCCAAACGATTTTGAATGAAATTCTTAACCCATTGCTTCATATGTTTGAACGATTCCTTTGCTTATCAACATTAATAACGCAATGAATGTTGTTGAATTTTCAAACAGAGAGGCCTTGCCATTGATTGTGTGTTCCGCAATTATCTCGTTGATGTAAGATTTTCTAGAGAAAACTGTAACTTGTTTAGACTATCTGAAGGGAATACTTTATTTTACTTTGACGAATTTTGCGACATAAAATCGAGTTTACCAGATGATGTTCCTTAGGTACTGAAGTTAGAAGATAAAGTTTCGGGTTGGGTATTAGATGGAGTTTACGTTTGATTATAGGTACGTAGTTATGCATTTTTCATATAGTTCTTCAGTACAGTTTTTAAGTATCGGCTTGTTAGCGTCTATGAATCTAAAGGAAAATGAAAAATGTATATTGGAGTTGGGCTATCAGCGACCATTTTGATATTTATTGATGTCTTTTAAAACTGGGATGTCAGTGGAGTAATACTTAAACACATTGTATTTTGAGTGCGTCAAAAAGACAAAAAGGAGCATTTAGGTAGGTACTCATATTTTAGAATAATACATTTTAATCTTTTTAGAATAATAAATAAAAAAAAAAATGTTGTTTACTTTTCACTTGTGCGTATTCTAGTGAATGTTTTCCCTTAAAATGCGTATCATTAAGAGCCAGTGATATAACCACATCCTACTACAGTAGGTAATAATGAGTACCTACCTAGTGTACCTAATTTATTTACAACTTTTCCGATTTTTTTGTAGTATTGTAATCTGCTATTCGGGGCGAAGACAAATCCAACAAAGCAAAGATCATAAAATCGGTCCAGCCGTTTTTGAGTTATAAATGGTGTAACTAACCTGACTTTGTTTTATATAACTAATATACTAGCTGTTAAGGCGAACTTCGTACCGCCTCAAAATTTAAGTTACACTGCCATCTGTTAGAAATGTATGGAACTTATTATAGGAAAACATTGAATTTGCAATAAAAAAATATTGAAGTCAATAATCGAAATAAAAACTGTCCTATCTTTTAAGTTTGACCAAAACACACACTATGTGCAAAATTTTATAACAATCGGTTCAGTAGTTTAGGAGTCCATAGCGGACAAACAACGTGACACGTAATTTATATATATTAAGATTAAGATAAGAAGATTTTTTTGTTTTAATTCCACATACCTAGGTAACTTTCTTAGGAAATCTTAAAGTGCACAAAATACCCTTTCATATGAGACTAATGCCTGTTTTCACTGACACTAGGCGACAACTAAATGCAGTATCTAAGAATGTTTGCACTGTTGCGAAATTACAATCAGTAAGTCGTACCTATCTACGAGATATGACAAGCTGATTTCTAAAATTAATGTTGAAAGTATTTATTCATATCAATTAAGATAAATATCTGATGTAGACATTTAACATTCCAGCGATTAAATTTTATTCAATTATCATAATATTATCAGATTTTTTTTCAATTTCAAGTTCTGTGTGTGAATCATGCGTAATATTATTCTCACGTGTATTAGTATTACACGATATAAATACATAATCGTCATTACAGACATTTTACTTCGACACTATTAATTAGCACTAAAACGTTCAAATTTGGAAGGAAGGTGTTATTTCTTACTCAACCACTAAACTTATTTTTAGGGTTCCGTAGTAAACGAGGAAGTCTATAGTTTCTCCATGTCTGTCCGTCTGTCCCCGGCTTGGCACATATACTATTAGTACTAGATATGTGCATAATGACCACGCCAACAAAGCGGTTATATAAAATATTGAAAAAAGAAACACGTTTTAGTGTCTGCTACCCTATGCTTACAGGGGGATTTTTTTTCTTCTATCCCATGGTGTGGGGCGTCGTTGGACAGGTCGTTCAACCGATATCGGGTGTGGGACCATTTGTCTATACAGAGATCTCTTTGTGAAATATTAGTTCTTTGAAGTTGTGATTTTATTTAGTGTCAATTGACCCCCCCTGCTAGCTCAATGGTAGTTTCTGGATATGTGAATTTGAATGGTTAGTAAGAATAAATCAATGCTTATTAGCGTGTGCTCGTTCCCATAAAAAAATATGACAGTTTCTTAGTGACTTTTTTGAACTATGTGATATTTGGGGTAAGAAAAGTTTCTTTAAAAAAAAACTAAAATAGAAATGTATTTTTACCGATGTTAAAATCAATATTTGCTATGAATCCCTTACTGTACGTGGCCCGACATGCACTTGGCCGGTTTTGAATTCTTCGGTACGTCATCTGACTTGGTTTTGATACATAGTTAAGAGTAGAAAGACTAACAAAATGTCACAAATGTCGCACCCTCCAGTCCCCCGCACGTACAATTTTCCGCGACATGGCATCTTCTTCCTCGGATTAAGAACGTAGTAAGTGTTGAGAATATTTTATTATAAAACCAAATACAGAAAGAATTTTCTTAAATGTACAGTTAAAGCGCTCCGTCAATTATGAATACAACAAACTATACAGTTCTCATTGGCACAATAAGTACTTAGGTAAGCTTATATCAAAAATAAACTGAAATTAGATGTATGTAGGTAGGTACTTAACTCTGGGATGATTTTCTATCTTGGTAAGTATTAATTTATGTTTCTGCTATCCTCTTTAAGACTTCTCTAGTATCCTCGAAACTATCATGTAATATACTCTATCTTCTCATACGATTAAAATATTAAACATTGGCCTTGTCTTTATATTCGTGGGCACAACTAACTAGGTAATTAGAATTATCTATCGACACATACCAGCCACGGCAGTACACATAGCAAGTCAACAACATAAACAAATGTTCACAATAACACGGTAACTAAGTACGAGGTATGGTAAGCGATAAAAGTATTAGTTTTTCAAGTAATTAGCGAGGCGCGGCCAGGCGGGCCCATTACCTGCCGGAGTGCGGTCATCACCTAATTGCGTTTACGTTCTAGATTACATTGATTACGCCGATAACTGAATTGGGCTTACTCCTAACGTTTTTTGTAAACACCACGGTGACCGGAGTTTTTAGCTTGGCATAATTTGGGTGTGTTGTGTATCCATTATTTCATTCATTGAGGGATTGATGTCTCTGCAAAGTTATGGGCATTTTCATAAGTGTTTATTAAAGTTGTTCCTTTCAGAATAAATATGGCATCCATAAGAAAAATGTACGAAAAACTTTAAATCACTTTCAAAACTTGAGGAAATTAAATTTAGGTATCCCTTCCCATCCTACATAATAATGAATTCAGGAAGTTTGTTCACGAAACTCGTGCGCCTGTAATAAGTTGCAAAATAAACCGTAAAGTAATAACATGCTAAACTTGGGCTCGAATTGATTCGGATGGGTTCCCGGCACCTTATAAACCGTTTGATAAGAAAACTTAGCGTATAAAAGTAATGATGTAGAAAGTTTTGAAACGATTATTGTAACACGTGCGCGAGAGCCTACTTTTATGAGTACTTTTCTTGGGCTTAGGAGATAATTCTATAAATGTGAACTTATATTTTAGGAACTTTATTTCAGACGGTTTTATTAAATACTTTTTTGAATAATGTTTTTATTGTTCCATGACTTTTCCGTGGCGTAAATGTTGAATAATTTGTAGTGATGAGTTCATAGGAAAGTAGTAGGTATTGTTTTTAAATTTTGGTCCATGTGATATTTAAAAAAAATAATCTGTACCAAAACATCAGCATTGCTATACTGTACAACAAATCTTCTCGTGAAACTATAAGTGACTTGAAGGAGAAATGAGCTGTCATCCTATACTCGGTAATGCTAGGGATTGAGACTTCTCGTGAAACTATAAGTGACTTGAAGGAGAAATGAGCTGTCATCCTATACTCGGTAATGCTAGGGATTGAGACTTCTCGTGAAACTATAAGTGACTTGAAGGAGAAATGAGCTGTCATCCTATACTCGGTAATGCTAGGGATTGAGACTTCTCGTGAAACTATAAGTGACTTGAAGGAGAAATGAGCTGTCATCCTATACTCGGTAATGCTAGGGATTGAGACTTCACTTCACCTAACTTTTCACGGGACGACTTTTCACAGCATAGACGCCCGGCTGCTTTCAAGTTGAACACTAACGAAACCTTTGTCCACATCACACAGTTTATAACTTAAACGAACAACTGATGACCAATTCCTGTAATTAAAGACGTTCATAATCAAGTCACAATCTCATCTCAGCGACAATAAATGTCAAAAATCTGGATAAATTTGACGTATGTATTTTTTGACAGATTGAGACTGAGGTATGAATGCGAGTATTCTTAAAAATAAGGGAATTGCCTCCTTTGATTAAATACTATAGCTAGCGACATGTTAGAGAGAACATTCATCAGCAGATTTATCTTCGTAGGTGTTAGGTTCTTATTCCAGCTTGTTCTCTTGGGATCCACAATGTTCAAAGTAATTGGACATTGCCCTGCTTAGGTCAACTGTCGGCTGACCTTTAGAGAAACACTGTTTTCGCTAAACTAAAGCTTACTCGTGCGTTAGTTACGCATAGAGTAGAACATTGTAGAACATTGAACATACCTACTGGACACACTTACAAATTTTAACCAATAAAGGAGTTTAAGTGTAGTTTTTGTTTAATAATAAGACTTTACTTTAACATCACAAAGAACATAAAACATACAAGAAAATAAAAACACAAAAATTAAACAAAAGACAGACACTAACATTACCATTTCAAATAAGTACCTATTATCAACTATTCAAGTATTCTATACATCTACTATTTAATTGTATATAATGGAACGACGCTTTGTGAGTCGTCACCCAATGCCTCATTATAATGCTGTCGTGTCTATTGGCTGTAATAGCTAGAAGGCTGCTGCTGGCTTTTATACTTACAACGAGATTTTTAAAGAAACGGTGAAAGATAAACGTTCGTTTTTCTCAAATAGGAACTAATAACTTTTAGGTATTTCGCAACATAAGTAATATACAAGTAACAATTTGTACTAAAATCATTGCAATAAAATAATCAAGAGAGGAATACTAAATACTGCCTCGTTGGTCTAGTCGTCGCAAGCGCTACTGCTGAGCATGAAGTCCTGGATTCGATTTCCAGGTCAGACAAGGTGTTTTTGGGGTTTTCCGCCTGGAATTCCACAAAAGCAGCCCAGAGTCTGTGCCCGGTTGATAGCGATAGACTCGCTGCCATATTACATGTTACTTATTACATTATCCTATTGCCTTGGGACAAATGTTTGTACGATCTACAAAGATTTGATCCGGGTGTTCTGGGTATTTAAAATATCTATCTATGTAATGTATTGTATTAAGTATATCAGTCATCTAATACCCATAACACAAGCTCTGCTTGGCTTGGGGCTAGTTGATGCTGTGTGGATGGTCCAGCATTATTTATTATTTATTTTATTTCATTTTACATGGGACAAAATACACTGGCGAAATGTGTTTATAGTATAGGTGTACCTCTGTCTTACCCTTCAGGGAATATAGGCGTGATACTAAATAAAACCAAGGACACTTAAGCGTCCAAGCAATCATCCGCCTGGCTGTTATCCGGGAACGTGCCCAGAAGACTGGCACCATTAAATAACTAAAGATGCTCAGATAAAGTTACCGGAAGATTAAAAACCTACTAACGCATTCAAAAGGTAAATATTAAACGGAGGAAGGCATGTGTAAAGTTTAGTACCTTCTAAGTATTATATACGAGATTTATTTTTCAATGTTATATGGCGGAGGTAACCCATCTATAATACCGCCTGTACTTAACGAAGGGCTACAGATGTGTCTACAGTACATCCACATTTGGCCAGTTATGTTAAGCCCCATGTCCATGCCCAAGCCTATTGCCTCGGGCACGAATCCAAACTCCGTGGTTCATGCTGAAAAATTCAGATGAGAAAATCAAAAACACTTTGCCCGGCCCGGGAATCAAACCCAGGACTTCTTGCTTAGCAGTAGCGCTTGTGAGTTAATGAGGATAACTAGGTTAATGAGGTCTATATTATATTTTGTCTCTCCTTCTTAGCGTGTCGATAGCAAAGTACACATAGTCGGTTCAGAAATCAGCCACGAGCTTAGCGCCATCGGTAGCGTCCATCAAATCCTGCAGCGTGAAGGTCTCAGGGCACGCAGGACATGCTATCAGGTGTTCTGTCGTTTGTGGAGCAGCATGAAACTTGCGCACCAGGCTGGAGGCGTGTATTATTTTACCTCAACAAATTTTCCCTGCAACCTGCTTTTTTCAGACAACCCGTGACCGGAGTCTGTTAAGAGATAGATTGGGGTAGCTAGATGTGCTGACCACTGACTTTTAATATTGTAAAATTTTGATAATTTACTGTTGTAAGTGTACTATCAATAACAATATTTATAATATTAAAAGTCAGAGGTCAGCACATGAAGCTACCCCGATCTGTCAAATTTCTTTGACAGTTTCTCAACTTTATCACAAAAGAATAAGGTTCATGTTCAATTGGGAAATTTGGTCAGTTTGGGATAGCTTGATGTATAGACATCAAGCTACTACTACGACTATCAACGGATTAACAATATTATGGAACACCTCATCTGGAAAAAATAACAGTTCTTTATGTATCTACAATGTTTCTAAAGAAAACGCTTCATCAATATTCTACTTTGTAACATTCTTGAATAATTTTCTGAATTCTTTTTAAGGTTTCTTTTTGAGGATGTAACTTTGTTGAATTATTCTTTTGTGTTTCATAATTTTTTGGTAAAGATCCGTTAATTATTACTAAGAAGTGTTTGTTCTTAATTAGTGAGTGGTCTCGGCTTGTTGCTAGGGGGAATTGTAAACGTTAATTAGGAAGAGTATCCATGAACGTGACGTCATAGATTTGATTCCCAGATCGGACAAAGTGTTTGTGGGTTTTTCCTTCTGTGACTTCTCAGTAGCAGCACGGAGTCTAGATTTATTTATTTATCCATTTATTTCAGGCATCGAGGCCCATATAAACATATACAATACTATATTAAATAAAACTTAAAAACGCTATAAATATATATGACATAATAACTAAAACTAGTGCACACGAAGTGTTGGCGTCGTGTTTCGCTGACTAGTGTCATGTAGGCGGCCACGAAACCGGCGAGACACAACACCTTTCGGCCAGAACTCTTCCTTGAGGAACTTCTCGAGATGGTGTCCACGAACGACTTGAAGCCTTGTCTTTATGCCCGGTTGGTGGCAATAGGCTTGTCCCCTATTACGCGTCACTTAAACGTTGGGTGTTCTATACGCCTACCCTTCGGAGAATACAGTCGTGATGTTGTGTAATCAAAATAAAAAGGATTCAACTTCTCTGTGCCTTAATGGTTGTCTTGATAAGCTTACTTTCTTTACGTACAACTTGGACCATTAAAACGAGGACAGTCGCAGACGGCGCGCGGCGGTGCTCAATGTGTTAATTAAACGCGCTGATCACGCCCAGAGCATCCATCATGCTTCAGGCATGTCCCTCAACAGACTGGCTAGATAGCTTTCATACCAACTAGTTAGCTAATACTTTGTCTCGGGTCTACTGCTTCATTACATAAATTAACGAGATTAAACTTGGAGTTCTGGGTCTAAAGTCTCTGCTAGAAATGGTTGTTTCATCTCTTCATGTTTTCATATAAGATAAGAAGAGATATAGAGTCTGGCAATTTTTTTAGAGGACAGTTTGCAAATAAATGGCATTCCAATTTTATACCATCATTTGGAAACATAGTTATTTATTTTACCAAAAATTCATATATCCCGCTACATGATTCGTAGTCCACTCGTAGCAGTTACAGCGCAACATCGTAGCGTCCGTAGTACCAGCTACGGCGTAGGCAATTACGCAAATAGCCGATGGACGGAAATTACGCGTCACATCCTCCCGATCTGACCTTGTACAGACGTGAGTTGGAGTACAAGATATACACTAAATAAAATGTCATAAAGGACATAACTCTTAAAAATCAGCGATGTCGACTTGACAGGCTTTATGTAGTATGGTTCTCTAATCAATGTACAACAAATAGTCCCCTTCGGAGCTAGTCTCATATAAAGTAGTCACACCATACATAGGGGTTCCTTGAAAAGCTAAAGTCGCACCACACGGGTTTTTATTATTTTGGTATGAAACCCACAAATTAATACTTGTCTTTCCATGGTATGAAACAGCATAAACTGTCCATCCCTTTAAAAACCACATCTATCCCCATAATCAAGTGTCATTAATGCAGTCCCATATTCGTATCGCTGAAAATGTGCCCTCGCCAGTCTCCATAGAATATGCGACGTGTCTGGCGTTCGGAGCCGCTTGGCACCGGCGACGACGGCGCCTCACCACGCCAAATTACTATATGCATAACTTGTGTGTACTTATTTATGTCATGAAAAAGTGACATTAATGATTTCAATTACTTAGTGGAGTTCTTGTGTGGAGATCAGTATTGCGTAGTTGGTAACACTGTAACGAACTATTGTCTTCATGCCTTCTTCGATTTTCGAAATGTTGTGTCTGTCAATCTGTGACAGTTTTTTTTTTTTTTGTTCTATATTTGCTTAAATACATTAAGCATATCAACCAAATTATTATACCTCTATCTCAGCCCAAGCCTTCTAGCCTTCTTCTTCTTCTTAAATATGAATTCTTCTTAAGTAAAGTTTTAGTAATTTTAAAGCTTAGCATCGCTGCCAGCGCCGCTACCACCTTTGTTGCTAACAAGATGCACACAGTTCATATAAATAACACTATATACCAGAAAATTACGAAAGTACAACAGCATACATGCACTTTATTATAAGTAGGTACCTACAGAATTCAGCCACAAATAAATGCGCACCACGTCGTGGGGTCTAATGACGGCATAAAGATCAATTTATCGGTATTAGCATACACTAATAACGCTTGATTTGGCCTTAAAGTATGGCGGCCGCGTGCCACATACTAAGCAGACGGGGGCTGACAGTATAGCTTCAATCAGGAGGCTGCAGAAACGGGATGCATACTGAATATGTTTTTACGATCCCGGTTAAGAAAATTTAAGCCGCTTTACAACGTTTCCTGTTTATTGTAAGAGTCAATAAATTCGTATTATCTAACCTAATTACGTAATTTGATGTTACCACCAAACTTACATTAGTGGTAACTATTTAAATTGATTCATGAGACCGGTGATATTTCTTATTAGTAAACTGGTAACCATCTGGAAAAAAAAATCAAAATGAAGAAAATCGCTACGAAATTCATAGCGCTGCCAATAAGCGTAGCGTGGAAGAACTACGCAGTCATAAAATCGAAATCAAAATTAATTTATTTAAATGAAGGTGAAAATCAGCACTATTTGCACGACAACAATAACATACAAACACGAAAAACCACTTTATTCTGTAACGATTATATATCTGACTGAAAACTAGCGGTATCATCATTGAATTTGTTTTACTCCTTTGTTCGTGTCTCGTTCATAGTTTCAAAACGAAGCTTCAAATCTAGCATAAAGTCAATGCTTGAGTCACAAAGGACGCTGCATCTTAATCAGCCTAACTTTTTCCTATGTTGGGGTCAACCTTTCAGTCTAATCTGAATACTAGTATTTTACATGGAGCGACTGCCTATCTGACCTCCACAACACAGTCACTGTGTAATACAATATCTTTTCGTAAGACCATAAAAATAACTGCTGTATCCATGTTTCAATTCAGGGTAGGTCGAGTGAACGACACACATCTTACCTCCCTCGAGGTCTCGACCACTTGCGCCACTTGCGCCACTTCCAAGCGCTCCCAATTTCACTTTCCTATATCTATTATAAAATCTCCGAAGGCTTGGCTCATATAAATTTTATGAAAAGGTAGACTGCGGTGGAGTGCTTCGGTACACTTCGGGAAACTTCGGGCCACACGGAAAGCCCGGGTTATTTCCATAATAAATGACTTATTAAAACGGAATTCATTTTGAGCGAAAGAAAAATATAAGAGAAATACTTCGGCGTACGGTCGCCCCTAACGATAGGGTTGTTTCTTTATGAAGTGACGAACATTAGGAACGTTAAAAGGAAAAGTTTATTTCTTGATTATTTTTTCGTTTATCTTGTGTGTGTGTGTGTTAAGTAACAAAACATACATTTCCATGTTATTCTTTAACACACATTTAGTTTTATCGTCTGTCAATGTGTGTTTATGTATTATTACATGTTTTTTTTGTCGTGTATTTATTTATTTATTGATTGCTGAGCAGGTTATAGCTGTGACTGTATTAAAGTTGAATCTCCCAGCGATTTCCTTCGTTCTTCGCGCGTGTTTATTTGAATGTCCTCATCGATAAGCTTGGAAATAATTCAGCATCCATTACAAAAATAACTAAGTACAACATCATCAGCAACCCTACCTGCTTCGGTAGCTGAATGAAGCGCAGACGCAATGCAGGCGCATTAGCATACAGAGCGCGATAGCAAACATGAGGTGCTCGCGGTAATTACGCTAAATACTCACTCCTCAGAGCTCGTACCTACTCGTACTATTCGTACCCAGAACTGAGTGTAAGAAACTCAACTGAGCAGAACTGTGAGTACGCAGGACTCGCTTGCTAATGAGGATAGAGTGGTGTAGGTTACTACAGACTAGGTAGAACTGCGTAATCCTTACGGAATACAGGCGTGTTGGTATGTGGTGGAAAAAAATCAATTCCGTGTGTTGATTGTTTCATGACTGAAGTTTTATGCCAATAGTATAACGTTTCATAGTATTGTGATAATTCAGTAGTCGGCAGTAAGCAGTTCTTGCTGTAGATGATATTTATGTCATACAAATCTAGATTTGAATACAGTAAAATAATCGGGAAAGTACATACATGTCTTTTTTACACACTGTGACTGTAACCATTAGAGTTGAATATATAAATTCAATTTATAGAAAAAAAAAACACGTTACATATTCCCGAAAAAAGGCACACCTAACTACATGTGAAGGTGGCCGACGATCGTCCAAAATGAATGCGTTCCGCTCGATACCGTAAGGTACGCGCCCCAGCTACTGTCCCCGGAGGACTACGCTGCATTAGCGCGGGCAGTAAGCCGACTGTAATGGCCAATCCCATTTTATTGCTAATGAATTGTTAAAACTACTGATTAACTTCGTGCAAACATGTTAGAACTTTGTTTGTGTAGTTATCTCGTTATGTAGGTACAACGAGGGTCTGGTGCTTTTGGGGTTACGTGCTAGAATGGTAAAAATGGATGCCTTATGGTGCGACTTCGTCCGTCTGTCTCGTTCCAAATAGCACAGTTTTTTTTATAAATTAACTAGTTTTACAGTCACAAATATAAAATAGGTATATATTATATATTTACTCCTATCTTTTTGTATGGTTTTTTTTCTAACAAAGTACAGTGCGCTTCTGTCACATTCCGTGCTAGTTTTTTCTTGACTACTTGACTAGCTTCTGGCTAGTCACGAAATTATCCTGGGTTTGGTGCCTAGTAATGATGCATGTGTTGTAAAGTCGACGCCTCGCCGTTTATCTTATACTAAAGATGTAGAGCCTGGCGAGGCTCTACATCTCCATTGGGCTAAATAGTTTAGCCCAATGGACAGTTACTCGAAGTAATACCTTTCTAAAATCTACGGTCTCTAGATCTTATCGTATTTCAAAAATGATAATAGGGCCCTCCTTAAATAAAACCGACTTCGGTAACTGTTCGATAGCACACTTCTACGTTAGTTGCAGTAATATTATGCAGTTATAATTAATATGAAAATTTCCGTCTTTGTTTTAATTATATTCTAATTAGCAGTTCGCGTTACAAGCGGTACTTTACCCGAGAACTGTAGAGGTGGTGCCGCGGTGCGCTGCACTAAATAGATGCACTTCCACTTGCCTGCCCTTGTCTACCGCTGTAATTAAAAACTATAAATAAGCCAGCGCGCATTATACCGAGATAAGGCCGTATTTTATGGCATATTTTCTAGACAGGAGTATGGTATATTTTATTACTCCTAAGGTACTTTTAATATACTGCAACGCGGTAAGAAAACTTCGCCCATTAAGTACTTCCTGCAAGATTCAACCTAGATCCAGCTAACTTTAGGATCCGTATTCTGGGACGATGCTCTAACATTAAATCGGATTTAGAGACACTATTTAATTATACGGTTTTGAATGTGCGAATCTCCTTTGTCATCTTTCTCGTAGTATGTTCCGTTCTCGTTTTGTTATCGTCACATTTGACGTAGCTACGTGCAAATATACTGATCTGTTAGATAAAGCTGAGATTGCTATTTAGATAAAGCTTGCTTCGGAGAGCATGTTAAGTTATTGGTCCCAGTTGTCGAAGCTATCGGGAGCCCCAAATCTGACAACTAGTCTTATAAATCACCAATAATTGAGATTTGTGATCAACCTTACCTTAAACACTGGATGACTACCACAATATCTTTGGTATATAAATGCTCTTCAGTCTATTATTTTTTACTTGCCTCATACAAAAAGGCTTGTCGACTCGTTCACGCTCGGCTACTCGGCGTACTCCTCTAAATGAGAGGAATCCTTATGGAGCTATGTCCACGTCCACCAGTGGACGTTAACTGATATGGTACGTATGGTAATATCGCTGTAATTGCGCAGAGCGCGTTGAATATTAATTATTTTCATATAACATTTAACTAGATAGCTGGAGTGAGTTTCGCGCGGCGTGCGATTTTGATTAAAGTGAATTATGTTTAAAATATGGACGTGATTCATGCTAACTGGGGTTTGTTCGTTAGTGCGATTTCGGAACGTGAAATACTTTTGTTTTAAATATAATATAACTGTATAATAACTCGAGCCTTTTAAAAAGTAAGGGTTTTTTTAATGATTAAACGTTAAGTGGCGATATTGTATTTGTGTATAAGTGTAAATAATGTCTAATTTCGAGCAACAAACACTGATTCATAATTATTTATAGGCACGTCATGTCCAATAACCATTATTTTGGGAATCCTTTATATATTTTACTAGCGACCAGTGCCGGCTTTCCACGTGTGCATTTTTGTTATTGAGATTTTCGTACATATTCGTACATACCATCCAAATTGCAGACGTTTCCGGTGAATTTCCAAATAAGTCTGTTATACAAACCAGTACTGTCAAATACGAACACGGCCCAAATAATCAGCCAAATCGGCCGAGCCGTTGGCAAGTGACGATCTTTCATATTTGCGACATTTTTTATTTATTTAGATTGAGTTAGATAGATAACCAGCTAGTAATATTGCCAATCAATGAAATGAAATGTATGACCGATATTTATTTCTGGAAGTAGTTCTTTTTCAAGACACCATTACACGTCTGTGTATGGGCAATATTTAAGAACTAGATGACGTCGACAATTCACTATACAAACTCTATTGAAGCTCACATTCATCAGCTTAAGTTGGAGCAACCCAGCTCCACACGCTCACAGCCGCGTGACCGCCCGCAGATGCGCTGCAGCATCTATGTGTGCACTGCGTAGTGACGCAGCATCGATTGTGAAGCGCGTCTAGACTTCCATGACACGGTCACGTGCTCGTCTTGTGTCCCCATCACACGCAGACGCCCTGCAAACACTGCGTATACCTATAGGGAGGAACGTCTGGATAGGTAGGTATTTCATTTTATCAATACTACTACTTGATACTATTATAGTTACCGAGCTTGTTTGTTTCAATGCGCCAATCTCTGAGTTTTCCCGTTTGACTTGATGAAATCTTTTTGCATTTGATAGCCCAACTCTTGAGGAAGATTATAGGCTATTTAACATATCGCTACGACCCTTAGGAGTGGGTGAAAACAGGCACAACTAGAGTAATATAGAGTGTTTTCCTACTACTAGAAACTTGATATTTATACACAACAGCATGCTATTTAGCCCCCGTGTGTGGTAAAGGCGGGCGTTTCAAATAAACATTGGTTACCACACTTGCTTCCTGTAGGTTTGGAAATGTCAGCCCAAGAACTCTGGATTTTCAGATGTCGTCAGCAGTGTTTGTCTTCGACTTTTTATCTTAGTCACTACCCCGAAGAAGATCTTTTAAAGTATATTTCTGTCTTTTTAAGAAACTGACAGAAAATTGAGCGACGTTTGTGTACAACTTAGTAAAATTGAGATACAAGATGGAAGCAGATTATTCCCTGGCTCCCTCTGTAATGTCACAAATTCTCGAGAATACAGATTCTTGGAAAACGTTTCTGTTTCAAGAGCAAGGTTTCTATTTCACTTTCATTTTACAAGCTTTTCCCAGAATCCTGTGCGGCGCGGTGTCTGATGGGTAAAGCATAGTAATTGTTATTTTCTGTGTGCCTTTGGACGTATTCTGATTTTTGGGACGACTTTATTATCCTAACGTGGTTCCTTTTTAACATAAATTATTTAAATACTAGCTTTTACCCGCGGCTTCGCCCACGTGTTGGTTGGCAATTATCCCACGGCACGTATTACTGGAATCAAAAGCATCCTATGTCCGAATTTTATCCAAATCAGTTCACCCGTTAAGGTGCGAAAAAGTAACAAACTCAAATTCACGTTGATAATATTAGTTAAAATAGAAGACAGCCTGCTTTTGAGTATGTACCCCGAGTAACTTGTATTTACTACAAATCTTACCAACCTGCATTAAACGCTGCTTAAAGAAAATATACCAGCATAGTATTTTCTTGAAGCTTCCAAACGCTTCGTGCACCGACTCAAACATCCATTTATTTAGCAATATTTCATGTTTACCCCTTAATATTTACACCGCGGTGCGCCTACTTTGAATGCCGCTCGGATCCCTAGTCAAGTAAAAGCATTAAATGCACAGATTTAGCAGTCATCTCGCTATTTACTTAGCTCCCTTAACCACGGTATCTGCAGTGCTTGATTATTGTAGGCT
Source organism: Phlogophora meticulosa (assembly GCA_905147745.2). NCBI lineage: Eukaryota > Metazoa > Arthropoda > Insecta > Lepidoptera > Noctuidae > Phlogophora > Phlogophora meticulosa. The sequence continues at coordinate 17,651,669 of LR990529.1, forward strand.
TCCGACTCAATTCAGCATCCATTGACGGGTTTAACGAGGAGATGGTTTCTGTAAGAGGAGGCGAGAAGCAATGTATGGAAAAGTAAGCAAGGTTTCGGCCTTAGAGGAGCAAAGCAAAAGTGGGGCCTTCGATGGTAAACGATGTAATGGTTTGAGTTAAAAGCGTCGGGTTGTAAAGGGTTGTATTTTAGATACCAAACCTAAAATGTTTTGTGATAATGATTTAGGGGAATTTTTTCTCGCTTTTGTAAAAAAACTTTTTATCCTAAGTAATATTTTATAACGGGGGTGCTTTTAAAACCATCGTGTTGGGGAGAGGACAGTTTGTATAAGAAGGCCAATTCACGCATTTTCAAAAATGTTGAAATTTAAGTCGTAATATCACCTCAGAATAGAAAATAACTAAATACTCTTTATTGCACATCGTAAAAACTTACAACTAATAATTTCAAGAACATTAATGTTTCAATCAATGTCATAAAATCTTTTTCATAAAAGATTTTATTTTTTGGTTTTTAGTGGGTCAGGTATTAATTTATCTAAGCAACAATTGCCAAATATCAATTACACTTATAGGCGGATTTCTTTTTCAAATTTCAAAAAATCAAAATCGGTCTTTACTGCTGTTGAATTGAGAACCTACCTCTTTCTTTCATTGGTCAAAAACTTAAAGTAAATAGGAGGTATTTGCTACAGAGTTAGATAATTGAAAAATTGAGTTACATTTTTCTAAGGAATAAGTAAAGTTTTAGTTAACCAAGCACCTTCGGAGAGTGTAACAGCCACCATTATTCCTTTCACTCCGGTACCACACACCATTAGTAGTGAAGCAGTTCCCACCAAACATTTTAGAAGTAACATAAAATGTTATACAATTGGGTAGCTGCAACATCACACCGACTCGGGAGCAGTCGGGAGCACCCATTATATTCCTGAAACTGTTTCTGATATTCTTGTAAAATGATATTGTGGCGCGCGGTCTCGGGGCGCCGATTGTCCCGTCACATTGTAAGAGCTCGCTTGTGAATATTTCGGAGAAATTGTATCTCTTGCTGGTGGAAGACGCAACATCTTACATCAACATTATCAAAGAAAATCTTTTGATACTTTTGTATGGGTAATGTTGATATTCAAAATGAAATTTGTATCTTCTTTTTAGCAAATGTCTCCTTTATCATTAAAACCTGACTATATAATATGCAGCTTACAGTATATCCTAACTCCAACATGTCGGGGAAATATTAAAAGTCCTTATCTTATCCATTTCTTAGTAATCTTTAAAAAGCTTGAACTAAACTAAACTGAAACCTTCATTTCCAACCCCAATATCACCATTAGTATTTCCATTCCACCGTACAGTATTAATCAGACCACTTCCAAAACCTTTACAAACTCAATCTTTCTACGTATTTCCCGTAATCTTGGAAGGCTGTTTCCTCAATAGTCGGTAGTGAGAGGCTTTTCACTCTATTTCTCAACTTCCTCACTTTGCCGACATCAAATTAGTTTAGCGTGTTTCCTGGCCGCTAAGCCGAGCTGGGCGGTGGCGGCGGCAGTGCGGCGCGGCGCGGCGAGGCGGGGCTCGGTGATGCATCTGTAATCTTGTATACTTCACTAACTTTTTATTGAGTTATTTCCTAGTAAAAAACCCCATGAAGCCTGTTTTTTTGTTTTTCTTTGCTCACTTGTTTTAGAAGACATACGTTATCAAACGTAAATCTGTGTTGCGTTGTGTGTGATTATTATCTTTAGATACACATTACCAGGTTAAGCTAATCTCCAATTGCAGTTGTGTAAATAAAAAACAGCTTTAGCTATCATGCATTGTCATCCAAACCAAACAAAAAAGAAAAAGTGCGGTTCAATTAGTTGGGGATAACACGGTTGGTTTAAAATTCTGCAAGATTTGACCCACACCTACTAACTAACACTGCAAGTTAAAGTTAAATAAAAAGAGGCCAATAAAAGAAGCGTATGTTTACATACTAGAAACCTAAATAAAAAAACCTTGACACAAGGTAGATTTATATATCACAAAATTGAAAGCTTACACTTATTTCCAAACCAAATGAATTTCTAAGCTCAAATCCTGGGACTTCTTATTTTGTTATGAAGCCTGTTTTAATATTCAGGGGGAGAAGTAGGAGTCCTAGAGGGCTGGTATTGACTTCGTAAGAACTTTGCGAAAGAAAACATGGCGTATCTTCTTCGTTCAAATACACGTTAGTGTACGTATGTATACGTGATGAATGTAGTCTGTCTGTTGCCCTCATGATTCATCTAGATTACACGACTATAGCTACGTACAGCAGTTACAGCCAGTATTTAATAATTCTATATATAATGTAATGTCTTCCGCACAATCAGCTTCCTAGTAGATCTTGTGGGAATAATGTTTTAATCAAGAATAAGATACTTGTAAGGTGCTGTATTTTGTTAATGTTAAATTAATACTTTAATACTTCCTCCTTCGAGTTGATAGTACAGGTATAATACATGAGCATATAGAACACACAATGAAGCTCGTGGAAATTCGCTAACAATGAAATGAAATTACGATCCAAAAGTTGCCTGTGTAAGTCGACAGCGGATGAGCGCGCGACGCCACGCACGGCGCGCGCCGCCGCCATCGCTGCGAACATTCGTAATGAATGCTTCCTTTCGCAGCGGACGCTTTACAATGTAAAATAAATTGAGCTGACACAAAGGCTAAACGGGGTTAAACGGGCGCGTATTTAAAAGTTATTTTTTAATAACATTTTGGGTCGCGCCGTGATTCTGATGAGCTTACTCGGTAATTAGGTCGACGACCAATAATCCTGTTATGCCGCGTCGTTGCTGATATTAAGTAGGTTTCCATAATATGTAGGCATTTAGCTACCTTTTTTGTTCTAAGCCGAGTTTAGCAACACGCGCGGGTTGAAACCACCCCGTGCTCTCGTACTTGTGCCGCCCTAGAGACAATGTAACGATTCAACAATGGAGCCCGGGTGCTCCACGTCGAAGAGGGCTCGCCGCCGCCGCCGCCCGACCGGCTCGACTTACTATCGGCCCTAAATGTTAACATTACAAGATTCATGATTAGTAAGTCGTGTAGTATCTGATTCAGTGGCACGGGTGTGGTGGAGAGCGGGTACTAGCGCGGTGCGGGGCGGGATGGGGGGAGAGACGCAGGGGCGCACTGGGGGGGCGCGGGGTGCGGGGCGGGGGGAGTGCGGCGGCGGCGACGGTGCTCCTTATTTTATTATCGCCTTCCTTCCTACCCCGTGCCCCCTCACGCCGCCGCCCCCGCCCCCTCCCCGCACCCCCTCCCCCGGGGTGCGGGCACCGCGCATGCGCCCGGTCCCCGCCCGGCAACTGTAAGCAAGCATTACAGTAAATACTCCATGTCTCCATCTACGTTTTTCTGACTCATGTTCAGCATTATTAACTGTTCATTCTATAACATAGACCTAATGTTTTCATTTCATTGCGATGACTGTCTGTTCGGTGGATCATCATCGTAACTCACTAGGTTGGAAAGAAATTGGTTGTTTGTAAGAAATTCGATCGGAGAAAGTTTGGGATAACTCGATCAGTTTCAGCGCCCCTATGCTCAGCCAGTTGAGTGTTGGCTTACCAAACATTCTGTTCCCATCCCGGCTCTTGTTCCTCCCTAATTCAATAACTTCTTTTGAGGTCATCCAGTTTCAGTCCTGAATCTTGAATAAAATAGGAAAGCAACACTAAAGTTCCTTTTGAGAGAATAAAGAGTCTGGTTACTTTATTAGCTTCAGTAAAACGTTCTCTTTTCCATGCTGACATTGTAAAGTTGCTTCACAGAAATAAATCAAAGTAAGTAGATGTATGCTAGTTGTATTTACCAAATTTCAATGCCACACACAAAACTGGAGAATTAATTGAGCAGTTTGTATTTTGGTTACTTACATAAAATATTTTTAAAAGCCCCAGTAATTAATAATAAAAATGGCGCCCAAAATTAAAGGTTTAATAAAAAAAGTTGAGGATTAGTCAAATATTTCCTATTTGTAAGTCTATCGTCAATATTAGCCTCAGATAGCGAGCAGACGATAAAAAGTTTGTTTAAACTGCGCGACATAAAACGCACCGCCATGACATGCCATAGACAACAGTCTCGTCCGGCCTGACCATGACGTAACCATGTCCACTTCATGCAGACTAATTATATTATGATAAAATGTTTTGCACGAGATGTTATTGTATAATTGTATGTCTCTTATTAACACAATCTATGAAAGTAGCCGTATTCGATCCACTCTTCTTCTTTTTAATTGAGACTTTCAGAAAAAAATACCATGTACTTATATTTCCGATTCATTTTCTTTTTTGATTTCTCGAGTAGATTCCTATTAAAATCTCTAATACAAACCTTTTCCTGCCAATTACGAACACCAACAAAATTAGTAAAATCAGCCAAATCGGTTGAGTCGTTCTCAGCTTGAAGCAACGATCATCGTTCATACATGCGGGAACTGATTGCGTCACCGCTACCACCAGACGAGCAGCCTGGTCACGTGCCAGGCAATAACATAAAACAATGGTTTGTTCTTCTTCGTGAGACGCTGTATCAATTAAGATATTTTATATTATATCTTTTCCTCTTCCATAGGAGTAAATATTAATACAATTAAACTAAATAGCTACGCGAATCTGTACTGTATTGAAATGTTGAACACTTTACCTATACTTACATAATGATGAACTGGGAGCAATGTATAGAAATTACCACACGATGTAAGACAGCTAACGTAATATAATAATATAAAATAATAAATAATAAATTATTTCACGAAAATACAGATAACATTTAGGTTTTATATAGACACAATTTAAAGAGTAACACAACAACACACACAGTATCACAACAACAACAACAATAGTAACACAATAGTAGGTAGTAACACAATACAATACTATTAATGAACTAAAATCTGCACACAATGGAAAACCCTGCCTCTCAAACTAGGTAACCTTAAAGCTTGAGAGACAGTGATTCAGCTTAAACATTGATGCTATGAGTATACAAGTAATTAGTGTGAACTGTAAACACAACATCAGTACTACTAGCTGGGTTCAAACACTGAAAACCACAAATTTCATGAGCTGTACAACCCTGTACAGGATGGACATTAACCCACAAACTGATACCGTGAGATCAATACATGATTCTACTAACTACAAACTGCAATAATCAAACCATTTGTAAAGGTTTGAGTTTACGGTGTTTTCCACGGCCACGCTTTCACCTCGATGCAGCGATGGCTGCTTTGACTATCAATCAGAATTATACATAACTAGCATTTTCCCTCGGGTTAGCCAGTGTGGAGGTCTGCAATTGTCCCACGAGCATGTACTACCAGGTCAAAAAGTATGTTAAGTCGTCACCCAGGCCACGGTCTACTGGCGTGGCTGCAAAAAAATCTGCCGTCAATACGTGAAAATGTAACAAACAGACAGATGTATAGTAACGTGATTCGTGTTGTAACGTAAAGTTGACTGCTAAGCCGATATTCAGCAGATCTTTTACACCTTGATAAAGGATAACGATAAGATTAAAGGCCTCACACCAAAAAGCGAAAAGAAATTCCCAAACATATTTGCTAGCATTCAATACTGTGATAACTATAGTCTTTTACTGGCGATGTCCGCCCCGATAGTCTACACCCTACAGGAAAGGGGCCGAGCTCTGCAGATCGCCGTATTCCGACGCCGACGAAGCTGATAGTGAGTCTGTTACACGACAGTGGCAAGGTTAGCGAGAATATAAAATTGTTCACTTATGTAACCGACGGAAACGGGCGAGGAGCCGAGGATATTGCTAATGTGGAAGTGTGTGTATGGCATGTGTGTGTTTGTTTGTTCGTACATTGCCTCCTCATGACTGGTCACTGCGTAGGTTCAATCTGCTGATTATGCTGCGGTGCTATACAGGATTTTAAAAATCTGTCGTCAGGTTTGGTAAACGTCCGTTTGATATACACAGCACTAAATAGAATCTTCTTGTTAGCGTGTCGACGACAATATACTTATAGAGTCGTCTGTTAATCTCCACCTGAGTAGCTGACTAGGTAGGCAGAATTATGAAAAACAGTAAGTGCAATATGGTGCGGCTTGCATCATTAACACACCAGATGAAAAATCTCTTGTGATCAGTATCGAATAAAAAGTAGGTGTTGATGTTTTTGAATGAATAAGTAATAATGATTAGAAAAATAGTAACGTAGTATACATATATAAGGTTTTTTGTAAGAGATCACTTCTAAGATAAGGCCGCCCATTGTAACGCCTTTTTTTATCTTACATTATTATTTGTAAGTTTTATGGTGTACAATAAAGACAATTTAATAGTATTCTTTATATGAACCTGCGCAATGGAACAACCAAGCATCTGGTTTTGCAGACCTGATAACGCAGTGAACGTATCAAAACGTCGTGACGATAATCTCCAGAACAGCGGTACCTAGGCGTTGTTTTCCAAGAAAGATTATTACAAGTCATGAGACCCATCACAGGGTTCAAAAGATACCCGTGGTCATGTCTAGACTGCATTCAGACTTTATCTGGTAAATTTATAAGCCACGTGTTTCCAAAATTATGCGCGACTTTATTCATAAAGTTTTTAATTAGTTAACTAGACTAGTCTTAACATGATAATAAATTCAGAATTAATTTGTTCGACTAGATTGTGAATCGATGATTATTTTAATATTTATTCGTAAATAGATTAACAGAATGGGTTCCCTATAAGAACCCTTACAAAAATATTTAGGCATTAATTTTAAGATAGCTGTATTACAGGCCAGGCAGAGATGTACATATCCTACATCCATCATCATCCTCCTGCCCTTATCCTAATTTATTTGGGGTCGGCGCAGCATGTTTTCTTGCCGGTATCTCAATAGTCACCTCTTTTCTAGCCATATAATATTTGACACAATCCATCCATCTTTTCTTTGGTCTCCCTCTACTCTTGTAACCCTGCACATGCATACTCAAAACTTTCCTCATAACATGGTCCTCATTCCTTCGCATAACATGCCCAGACCATGACATCCGATTTCCACACAACTTCTCGGTCACAGGCGCCACTTTCAGACTTACTCTTACATACTCATTTCTTATTCTATCCATTCGCGTAACACCACACATCTCCGCTATCCTACATCCACATGTGCATTATTTTCTTGTCACCGTTAATCCTGATGTCAATTAACTATGCGTTCCCTGCTATTAGAGTTTATTTACAATCTCGTATGAAATATTATTGGAAAAACATGCTACCATTTGTTTCACCCATACCTACATCCAGTACATTATTTTGAATGACCTTTTATCGAGGCGCTGGTTGCTAAGACCCAACCGGTATGTCAATATATAATGGTACATGTAACTGAACATTTCATAGGCTTCTTGTCCTCAAACTAGACTCACACATGCAAATTGTACAGTACGAAGGTACCTGTAGTACCTTGTTTTAGTTTCATGCCGTAAGAATATAACGCTCTTTGTTTTCAACGAGGCAACTAAATTGCCTGCTAGAAAATATAGGCTGGTAATTTATGAAGTTGACGTTAAAAGTGATATATAGAGCGCCATGCTACATGATATGTTTTATTATCGCCCAACATCTTTGTGGGAGGCATTTCCACAACGATCGGTCCTGCGCTGCTATCATCCACCTGCTTCCTGCGATCTCCACCAGATCGTCTGTCCACCTAGTGGGGGGCCTACCCACCCTTCATCTGTGTTATTTTTATAGTTATTTGCTAAAATATCATTGGAAATAAGTTAATATAACAACAGTTATAGTAGTACAGTAACAGTTATAGTAGTGTCAAATCAAGATGTTTCCCTATAACAACTGGGGTAGACAAACAACAAAAACTACAGAATGCCACTCTTATTATTGATGCGCGTGACCTTTTCAAAAGACATTCATCAATAAGGTCACTATGTCACCTGTCCATTAATGAAATTAATGAAAAATAGATGAACCACTACTTTTACATAAATTGATCTACAAATGTGTCAGCTCTATAAATTATAATTTTCGTGTAATTTCCATATAGTCTCACAGTAAAAATATCTCCATGCATAATACAATCTGTGTATTTTACTGCTTTACCGACACGTATTGCCAAAATGTCGATGACTCGAATGACTTTAAACGTGTGTCAAACCTATGACACTGACTAATAAAGTTTAATTAAATGGCCAGTCCCTTAAAAAGGTTTTAGTAAAATGTCAACACGGGACATTAATGAATCTGTCATTATTATACCTTTCTCTTCAAATCATTAAATATATTTTTCAATTCAGCAGCAATTCAGTCTGCTTCGTGTTGTAGCTTCAAAAGGTATTACTTATTTTTATGCTGATTTCATAAAGGAAAGAATTTTAAAAATTAAAAAGGTTTAAACTTACTAGGTACTAGATAATTTCAATATCAACTTGCACAACAATTTTTTTTTTTAAACATTTGTACATTAATTTTAAAATAAATTCCAACTACCGTATCCTATAATGCAGGCTTTTCATATAACCTACATCTTGAACACAACCGGAATATCAAGCAGTAACTTTGGCCCCTAAAATAAAGCCAGAATCTGCGTGGTTCTTGGCATAATAGGCATGTTGGCGGGCGCCCGCGCGGCCCTGGCAGCCTCTGTGTGCACATTTGCCAAACGGTTTTTTTCTTAATTGCCAGCCTTTGTCTGGATGTAGATGTTGTTGGCACTGCGTCGTGTGCACTCCGCTTCTTGTTCTGGTCCTACAAGCGTGCTCTCCTTGGGCATTTACTACTCACAGTACCCACTGAGATGGTTCAAATCATTCTGGTTCGTTGTGGGTTTTTTTTTGCAGTGTCACTACTAACACTTTCCAATCTATGTATATAGAAAAAGGATAATCGATTTGAACACATTTATTATAGCCTCAACCCAAAGAATAATGGGCAAAAGATCTCTATACTTAATCTATTTCAAGTTCCAAATGAGTCCAAAATAAAATAGACTCTTGTAAGATTTGTCCCTCTGACCTTGTCGGCAGTGTACCGATCACTATCGATTTAATTAATTCTGGATCGGTTCATGAATGATGTGGTCTGTCTCGTGGTAATAGTTTCGTTATACCTACATATATGCATAGCGGTAGTTTGTATGTAGGATAAGTTGTTAGACGTATCTTTGCCTAAGGGAGGTCGTCCACGGCGAATTATCGCAGCGATTCCGAAGAGATAAAATCGTAAAAGGTCGAGATACAGCCGCGATATTGTCGCTAGTGGTATATCTTCGCCCACATTACCACGGTACAGTCACGATGGAATGGTCTGCCTGATTGGTGCCATCACAGCCGCGGCAATCTCCACTCTTTCTTTACTCGATAGCGGCTGAAACAGTCGCGTGTAAATAGCGATGCTGAATTGATAATAACTGATTGTAGCTATGATAGCTATCGCTTCTGTTGCGCGTTCCATAAGCAAAAAACGGTAATATGCCAAGTAAATGAAAACGCGTACATGAAACACGCGACTGCATTACTGCAAAAAGTTACCGTGGCTGACCTCCTACGGCTGTGTTCAATTTGTATCAATTTATGTTTATTAATGAAACAATAAAACTAATAATAATAAATAATTTATATAAATAATTTAAATAATAAAAAAACTGGCAACACTGAGAGACGTCAACATCCTCAAATTTTTCTCGATATATTTTCCTTTATAAAATTTTATATAACTCATTTCGTATAAAATAAAAACTACCTACATCAACAAAATTATCCACATAAACCTTTTTAATCATAAACTACTGTAAAAAAAGCAATAAAATGAAGAAACACGAAATCCACAAACCACCTGAGATTGACGGCTGTCATATGAATTTATAATATTTGTAAAAAGGAAAAATGAAATGAACCAATGTTGACGAGATCTGCAGCACGCCGAGCACGCCCACCACCTCTGGCCTCGTCGCTCAGCTCCGCCTCGCCGCCGCCGGAATCCAGCCCCATCGTGAGTACTGTGACACCGGCCGTGGAAATCGCGTCGAGTTCGAGCGACGAGTATTTCTCCCCGCCCACGTCACCACCACCTGCACGTCGACGGAGAGGACGCCGGCCGCCGGATAGCATAGGACCTCGAGGCCCACCGGCCTCTGATAGGCCTCTCTCTGTTTCAGATGCTTGAGCCAGCTGTCAACGTATCGGCACAACGATTATATCGGATCAGGTACGAGTCATTCAACGTAACCATATGTTGGATGATGTCGTGCTTGATAGACTACGACGGAACTCACGGATTTACCACGTTACACCTGCTTTGCCACCGGTCGCGGTACAACTACAAAGTTTACCTAGTGTTTCACCGCGACCTGACTACGTTGGTGAAGAGGATGATGACGCAGCTATATCCGTGAGTTCCCAATGTAATGTACGCTTGAGGAGCGCTTTGGAGGATGCATTCCGAGAGTACCGCTCCACACCGCCTGAGCTTAGATCACGTTTACCTCGTCTGCCCATGCATAAGAAAAACAAGGCGCTGATGAGTGCTCTAGATTCATTGCTGACAAAGAGTTTTGACAACAGCAAAGACCTCACCGATACTCACTCGATCTTGTACTGTGCGGCTGCAGCGGCATGTCGTGTAGCTAACGTAAAATTTCCGAATACTGAGAGAGCTACACGACCAACCGTACCAGCTTGGCAGTGCAGGATTCAGCGACGTATCGATGAGGCTAGAGCACTCATTGGCAAACTTATCTGTTTCAGGGAGGGTAACACTCGGCCTAGAGTGATGCGCTTTGTGAGGCGGGCGTTCTCGGGGACTGATATTAGTTCCCGAGACTATTTAACCCGCGTCACGGAGCGCATCGATTTCCTGAAACAGAAGATCTGTGCATGGGCAAACCGTATTCGTCGGTACAAACGGCGAGTGGAGCGATACACTCACAATCGCACATTCCGGAGCGATGAAAGGTGGGTGTACAGGGCTTGGGAGCGACCAGACCAAGGTGTGACTGATACGTGCCTGCCAGATGATGAGGCCATGTGTTCGTTTTGGCGCAGCATCTGGTCGGTACCTGTCAGTCACACTGAGGGCAATTGGTCTCGGGAGATTGAGCGAGCATGTGAACCATTACCAGAAATGGGGGCAATCAACATCAGCCCCCAGGATGTAGCTAGTGCAGTTCGTCCGTTACCTAACTGGAAATCTCCAGGACCGGACGGGCTGCACAACTTCTGGATTAAATGGTTACAAAGCTCACATGCTCGTTTGGCATGTCAATTCCAATCTGCCTTAGAGTCGGGATCGCTGCCCCAGTTTCTAACAACAGGGATAACTCACCTGCTCCATAAATCAGGTAGTACTGCGGAACCGAGAAATTATAGACCAATCACTTGTTTGCCGACGGTCTATAAAGTTCTTACATCCATTTTGAGATCTAAAATAAATAACCATATCGACAGTAATTTGATCATGTCGTTCTCTCAAAATGGATGCAGGAATGGGTCCCGCGGTACTAAGGAGCTACTCCTCATTGATACTGCCATTAGCCAACAGGTTCGTCGTTCCCGAAAGGATCTGTCGACGTGCTGGGTAGACTACAAGAAGGCCTATGACTCCGTGCCACATACGTGGCTCATGAGGGTGCTGGAGTTGTATAAAGTAGATGCAACTCTGCGCACCTTCCTGATGTCATGTATGGGGCAATGGAGGACGGTCCTTCGTTATCCAGGATGTCAGCAGACCCGAGAGAACAGTGAACCGATGAGGATCGAGCGAGGTATATTTCAGGGTGATAGCCTCAGTCCATTGTGGTTCTGTTTAGCCCTGAACCCTCTAAGCACACTGCTGGAGGGTTCTGGTCTAGGCTACCGGTTGAGAACAGGTGGTCAGGTCATATCTCACCTTCTTTACATGGATGATCTGAAACTCTTTGCCCCCAACAATTTACAACTGATGGAGCTACTGAAGGTAACAGAAACTTTTAGTAGCGCCATCAGGATGGATTTTGGTGTGGACAAATGTGCAGTCATGCATGTAAAGCGGGGGGAGATTGTGGAATCCGTGGGAACACAACTCTCGGATTCCATATACCTTAGATCCCTCTCCTCAACCGAAACCTACAAGTATTTGGGTATGTCGGAAGCGTTGGGCATCAATGCGACAGACATGAAACAATCTTTGAAGGAGCGCTTCTTCGGCCGCCTGAATAAAGTATTAAATAGTCTATTATCAGGCGGTAACAAGGTGCGCGCCTTTAACGGTTGGGTCATGCCAGTATTGATGTACTCTTTCGGCATACTCAAATGGACTCAGACGGAACTTGATGCCCTGGATAGGAGGGTCCGCACATTGTTAACTGCAAATCGTATGCATCACCCACGGTTATCGGTGATGAGACTGTAGATCCCGCGGAAGTACGGAGGTCGAGGCTTCTTAAACGCTAAGACTCTGCACAACCGCGAGATTTGCAGTCTCAGGGAATACTTCCTGAAAGCCGACGTGGGGATGCATCGAGATGTAGTTGCAGTGGATAAGACCTTCACTCCGCTCTCCTTAGCTAACAAGAACTGGCGCAAACCTATAGTATTAGATACTGCTGACCGCATGGAAATATGGAAGAGTAAAGAGCTTCATGGGCGCTTTTATAGGGTCCTACATGGACCTGATGTAGACTTGGTAGCGTCCATATCCTGGCTGCGCTTCGGTGACCTCTTCGGAGAAACCGAAGGTTTTGTCTGTGCGATTATGGATGAAGTTATCATGACGAATAACTACCGGAAATACATTGTGAAGGACGGAACGGTTGACATCTGTCGGGCATGCCACCGACCCGGAGAATCAATCCGTCACATTATTTCTGGTTGTTCTCGTCTAGCTAACGGAGACTATTTGCATAGACACAACCTTGTTGCCAGGATAATCCATCAGCAACTTGCTCTGAAGTATAACCTTGTGGACTTAGAAGTACCGTACTATAAGTATGTGCCCGACCCAGTTCTTGAAAATGGCAGCATCACATTATATTGGGATCGATCTATCATCACTGACAGGACTATTGTTGCCAATAAGCCTGACATAGTGGTGATAGATCGATCAGAACGTCGCACAATGATTATTGATATTACGGTTCCACATGACGAGAACCTCGTGAAGGCTGAGAAAGAAAAACAGATGAAGTATCTTGATCTAGCCCGCGAGGTTGTCGACATGTGGGATGTGAATACAGCAGTCATTGTGCCGATAGTCGTGACGGCCAATGGCATAATAGCCAAGAGCCTCGATCAACACCTAAAGAGGCTCTCGTTGGGCAGTTGGATCAAGGGTTTGATCCAGAAAGCACTCTTGGACACGGCGCGCATTGTAAGGAGGTTCCTCTCTCAAGAGCCCTGACCACCGGTAGCTTGGACCCTGTTCCCGATGCCGGTGGGGTACTATTTTTTATATTTTTAAATGTTTTTTATTTTTTTATACTAAAATATTTAAAAATATAATTTGTATGTATAAAGAAAAAATAAAGGAATAATTTATAATTAAACAATAGTACCTTATATTTTCTGTACATATTTAAGGCTACAAATATCATTATTTAATTTAAGGATAGGAAATGTGGCACAATTTTAAAATAAGACTAGTGTTCGTGTTCTGTACTCACAACGTATAGACTGCTGACACTTATGACAACAATTCCCAATAAATTTAAACTTCACTAAGGTTGAAATTGTCCAACTGTCACAATGACAAATATACCTTGTCGTTTTATGAATTGCAAGTGATATTGAACCTTAGGGTGATAAAGCAATAAAATTTCGATGCCGGCTTTACCCAAAATGAAGCGTGTTGTAAAGAAGCTCGAACTGTCTGAGAGATAACGTCACTTAGTCAAACTCTCAGAGAAAAGTTAGTGCATCTTATGAGATGAGACATCTCGCTAACTTCGGAGTACTCTCATAAAGAGTTGAATGACATCTGTGTAATCAGATCCACTTCCGCACACACACACACACACATACTGTATGTTCTTCAAACCCCATTCTTGTTTTCCTTTGCTACAAACAGATAGGGGTTTCATTAAATTAACTGTTAGCTAAGTAATTCGTCCTTCAAAGGAATGCCACGGAATTTTGATAATGCCTTCTACGAGAATTTGCGTAACTACCGAGTTGCGTGCCGCGGTGTATTTGAGAAAATGGCGATGGTGCGACGGAGGTTCGTGATGTAGATATAATAGATGAATATATTGCGGATATAATGCTGCAGAGGGAGGCACAGGGAAATGCTGGGAGCTACAGGGTGCGCACGATGGGCTCGCAGTCATTCCCAACAAGGTTTTACGAGAAACAATAAAACTAGTTCGTATTAATTTGCGACGTAACCTTGACCGTAATGTTAGGTTATTAGTTATTACAGCAACTCGTTGATTTATAGTAACTTTCATAATAGCCTAAGATTACCCGAAATTGATATAAACTCTACTTAGTTTTGTATAAAGTCAAAGGCGGAACGCCATCCCTTTTGGTTGATACCAAATTGTGAGTAAGTACAAAGTTTACAAATAAAGTATGGGTGAACGTGTACTGTGTAGTCATAAACTACCTACAAATACAACGGATTCTTAAGCCACAAAGGACAATTCCGTGTAAAATCCGGGTACACAATTGAATTAGCTTACCCGGCCGGAATTATTTCACGTGCATTTAAATTAGCTGCATTCTATTCCGACACGCCGCGCGCCGGCGACTGAGTTTTGTACAAATAAGTCCGGCCGCACAACGCGAGACAGTTTATTTAGCGCGAGCAATTTAACTTTTGCACCGAAACTTATAACTAGTGACCGACCGAAGCTTCGTTTTCGTTTGTCCACACAATCATGGTTCGGCTTTATTATTATTTTCGTTTTCCTCCCTAAACCAGCCAAGAAGCTACGGCCAAGCCGAAACTCAGAAGATGGTTACTTTGCGCGCAAAATTCGGCCTACTTCGTAAAGCTTTGTGTTAGAAATACACATGAAAATGTATCCTCAAATGGAATCATCGTGTTTTATTTCTTTTAATGCCTATAATTGCCCTTTCCGTCCCTAGATTTAAATAAAAACAAACAAGATTTCAGTGTACAGCGGAAATATTAAAATTATTTTCGTTTTCGGTCGAAAATAAGACGCCGAAGCTTCTTTATCGTTTTCGTTTTCGGTCGGACACTACTTGTAACGTGCGGGCGAGGCCATTCGCTTCAATTTAAATATTCAGTAAATCAGTTAGTGTGTGCCTGAGCGAGTTCAATTACAAGTGTAGTGTGAGTGAAACTTCCTGCTGTGAAACGGACAATGTTTTAACGATGTCGTGTAAAATGTTCAGGTTTATGTACTCTTGTTATGTGTGTACATATTTGACTAGTTTTTAATGACATAACTTTTTGTAATCGAGCCTGTGTCCTGGAGCGCTTGAGAGTTTTCAACATGTTTTTGGGAATTGTACTTTATTTTTATAATTTAACCGATTTACATATACATGTAAAAGAATAAAAATACAATTCCAACTGCTGTAAATTGCTTTATTTCGCCTCGTACCTAATCAACTTGAATTTGTAAGTCGCTTCAAATGGCTACCCCACTAATAAAGGACTCACAGAGTTGTTTGAGGCAGCCACGGCTACGTATTCAAGTTAAAGTTTATATTTATCCAGTCAAAATCTTTAACGATAACGAGAAAGATAAAAAGTTAGCTTTGAATCTACAAAAGTTTTCTATAAATTGGCCGGCACAAAAGCCCGCTATTTCATCGTCAGCGAGCGGTCGGAGTCGGACACAGCAAGTTAAAACAAAAGACTGCGGTAACGAAGATTTACGCATCATGCCCACCGCCGCGCCGCGCCGCGCAGCGCCGCGCTGTACGCCTTATTTATTGTCGCACATAAATATACGTATGCCATGTGGTGACAGTGGGTGGTTATACGACTTAATGTGACGTCATCGTGTCGCAAGAGATGATTGAGCTGTTCAGCGATTGTACCAGGGAGATCACTTATTGAGGTTGCTCTGAATATCGTAATTAGTACATGTCTTCTAGTAGTTTTCCTTGAAAATGAGCAGCAGGAACGATGTGTTGTAAGACAACATTCGTATAGCGTGCTACCGGGGTTTAAAAATAAAACTGAAGACCATTTTTGTAGCGGCCACAGCACTGTAGTTAATTACAACGATAATAATCACCTTGTTAAGTATTCACTCCCATTAAAAAGCACGGCGTGTATGCAAAGTTGATGGCGGCTGCCTTTTAGTATTCAGGGTGCGTGGCCGCAGCCTGTCACTATACAAGTTGCTTTCAATGACTTTTAATTTATGCACAAATACCCCTTTGTTAGGGCGCCGCCATTTTACTAACGTTTTTAATTTGCTGCTGAAAAAGGAATTTTCTTTTTACAGTAATGTTGGTATATTGAATTGGCAGCGCGCTCCCTCGGTGGTGTTTGCGAACCCATTTTATTCTGGAATAGATTTTTATTGAAACGTTTCGTGTTGAATTTCATACAGAAAATATAAAATACAAAGAAGAATTGGTAGATGAAACGTGCTCCTTACGTAATTGTACAAATTAATTGTCTAAAACAAAATGTGGTTTCTATTCCAGGCATTATTATAGTTTAATTATCATGAAAATGGAAGTTATATAAAGAAATTAAACCATTTTTGACCACATCGTCAAATAAAACTACTTAATGAAGACACGGCAACATAATCTAATTCCCTGAGGCAACATTACGAAGTTTAATTAAAAGCAAGAAAACCTCGCAATTAGAGGCACCTACCGTCTCCTTTACCGGCGGCGGCGGGCTCCACCACACACCTAACCGTTCGTTAGTTGGGGCGGCGCGGGAGCACCCAGCCAGTAATTGCTCGATAAGAGACCGTCAAACAGTCGTTAACCGTCGCACGAGACACACAGCCTTAATTAACGAAGTCCCACTGAATTGCTTCGATACTGTACAACAGTTCCAACTGGATGCTCTGAGGGTCAGGCTGGCGACACGTGTATTGTGGTCAGGTGTCGGGGGACATTTTTAGTTGCTCGTGCGTTTACTAATAAAGTTTTAACGTGTATGTTACCTGCTTACGCAATACTAAGCTTAGAGGGTCTTAGATATTAGGTATTTTTATTTCAGAAAACTAATTAGTAAAACGACTTCGATTGCTTTGTTTGGTACTACTTAGAATCTAAAGCAAAATGATTGTTTGTAAACGTTAATCCAATAAAATTGACCAGCAATCTTCTGCTATCTCTGTGACTCTTAAGTATGCCATGTAATGTCTTTGAAGCAAAACAAGTTAAGTAAAGTAAGTTCGTCTATCTTCCACCGGACTTCCAAAGTCGATTATTGACTTTGTCTTTTCCTTTCACTTCCCATTATCTTGGAATGAGCTTAATTTAACTCTAATAACCTACTTAAAAGTTTGCTTTTCGGAAATCAATACCTATCTCCGGAACTTCCATTCCTGTTCAGTAAGTGACAGGCGTAGTTACTACGGTGAGTTCACGTCCATATTTTCTCCGCCTCGTAGCGAGACCGATAAAATTAAGTGTTATTAATAAACGCCGGCATTATCGGAAACGGACCGTTTACGTTGAGCGCGAGGTGGCCGCTCCTCTATAAGGACATCATTCCGCAGTCCGCATTGTTATTCATCGGGCGACCTCCTTTGTGACGTTTTAGGAGCATGCGATGCCGCATCTTCCCTCTCCCTCACACATGTGCCATAGCGCGGCGAGCACGTGAAACGGGTGATGTGGTGCGTGAGTTTTGCGCTATGAGCTTGTTCTGGAGTCCTTAGCTCCTTCTCGCTCTCCCGTAGCTGTTCCGATGCGCGGAGGCGAGATGGCAGATTAGCGCAACAGTTGTCGCACGTAGTATCGATCGCGTTTTGGAGCCACGTGCGGTGCCCGCCTCTCCTACCACTCACTACAATTTTCAGTGCAATTTTTCCTTTTGAGCGACATCCATAGCCGCCTCTCTTTTGTGAAACTATTGATTTATTGTTGGCGGACGAGCGTTGTACGTCGTTACGGCTGAATGGATGGGTGCGTACTAATAATTGCTTCATTTTTCTCTCGGATGTGCTCGCTCGTAAAATAAAACGGAATGAACTGCGACTAGGTTCTTCAGCGATACATGTTGTAGTAATAAATGCTCGATAAACTGTTATCATGTTCGGCGATTACGTAACACAATGGCGTTCCATAATGGATCCCATCGCAAGCATCTCTTTGATAGATTCGTGATATAAAACGAATTAGGTACCTACCCTGTCACTGAAGCACACTTTCTGTCGGAAGATAATAATATAAGATTTTAGCCTTTGAAGTCGTAAGAATATGTAAAAATATTCATTAAAAGTCACAAAGTTTTTCCTTAGATCTCGAGATCAGCTCCTTGTAATATGATAACAGATTTCTTTCAGTTCATTTTCTACATTATCCTTCTACTTAAGTAATGAACGTTAAAACGAAACTTTAAATGGCATCGTTATGGATATACTTAACGCAGGTAAAGTTATATAGGTATAAAACATTAATAACGAGGAAAATATCGGAGTAATGAATAAAAAAAGAAATAAGTAAAAGAAATACCCGTTTTCACCCACACTAGGCGATGCCTAAATAAAAGCGCACAGTATCGTGCTGATATTTCGTCACCTCACGCTCTTTATTTTCTAGGCACAAATCTCTAAATGTAAATATGCTGTCATGGTGACTGCCGACAAATATAAAAACTATGGAATAATAGTGTTTTAGACACACTTCCCATGACGAGAAACCATAAGTATTGCCCTACCAAAAAAAATCGTTTACACTTCAAACATAACATCAAGTCGGTAGCTCTCGTTCCATTCGAGTCAATAAACTAACAATGGACACAAAACTCCCTATTCCCCTTCTATCAAGTAAGAAACAGTTGTGCAAGTTAATGGGCGCACAGAGAGAAAGTTAGTCCTTATAACATTCGGATGAAGTCGGCGGCGGTCCCTCGCCGTCCGGGCGGGCGGCTCGGAGCTCTTCGGCTGAGACCGTTCGGTGTTTTACACGATTGCTCTTGGAAGCTGGCTTTTTGGAAACACCGCAACTGGTTGCAAACATAGATACACTCTGAGCTATCTTCAAGGGAATGATTGAGTGATAAATACGATATTAGATATACGATAGTGACGTTTAAGGATATCATTTAACTTTGACTTAATAAAATAATACGACTTTTATGTGGATGTGATTTTGATCTCATAACGAAAGTGTGTATATATATTAATATATTATATTACATATTTACTAATACATTCTTTCCATATGATTCATCAATCAATTGTGACGTCTATATGGCAGTGTATACGGACGAATGAGATTGATAAATGCTTTTCGTAAGAGTAAGTAAGAAATCGTTTTGTTTGTAAGGTATCAATACAAGTTCCTAGCTGTCACTGCTTCTTTAGAAATCTAGATCATTAGGAAAGTTGTTTGAGTATAAATATAAGTTCTTACAAAAGAGAAATAAATATTACGTCAATCCCTACATTCGAGAATATAAAGAACAATACTAAAAGTTTTCCAAAAGGAAACCAACAAAACAACATTCAAACAAAACTTGAAGAGAATATTTAAGAAAGACAAATGAGCGATATATTTTCCTTATTGCGAAAGTAAAACTCGTTAGTATTGCGTGCTTTTTGGGAGACTCAAAATTTGTCATTGCTCGACAGAGTTGGTCCGCGAGACGCGAGGCACGCTACCCTTAGGCGCAGGCTAGACAGAAAGACGTGAAGCGTAGACGAGGCGCGGAAAGTCCATGTCCACACAAAAAGTAAGGAAGTCTCGCAATGCAGAACATATAGACAGGATGGAGCGCACAAGCAACGCTTCGTCGCCTTTGTCTTTTTGCAAAACACACAGGGGTGACGAGGCGCAGATGGGGCGAGGACTGGGCACAGACGTGGAGGGGGTGCGGAAAGGGCACGGGGTGCCCGCACCAAGTGTTTAGCTCGTCCGTGTCATTACTCACACAACAATAAAATTTCCCGTCAAATGCGTAACCGTGCCTGTGTGTCGTCTCCTCTAAATAATTTTGACGTTGCTCGCATCCATGCCCCTTC
This sequence comes from Phlogophora meticulosa, assembly GCA_905147745.2. NCBI lineage: Eukaryota > Metazoa > Arthropoda > Insecta > Lepidoptera > Noctuidae > Phlogophora > Phlogophora meticulosa. The sequence goes on from LR990529.1 coordinate 17,671,825, forward strand.
TCTGTCATGTCTGCAGGGCGTCCTTGTTATAAGTCTCATCTGTCTGGCTTCCCCCTTACACGACACAGTGAGACAGCTGGCCACATTAGCGTGCTGCTCTTGTCGTTTATCATCATCTTTATGAACACTGCACAACGATTTTGAAGCTAATAAAATATATCACGAGGCAATTTAAATACGAACGGCCTACCTAACCCCCTTTCGAATTATTTTTAGACCACATTTTCTCAACTGTAGAATTTTCGTTGAAGTGACAACGCGCATACCAAGAATTTTCATAACAGTACTAATGTATTATGTAGTACGAAATAATGGGATGCGGTACATAGCCGCCATAGTGGACGGAATCTAGGCTACATTGCTCACGAGATAGGTACAACAGAGAATTATTATCTGTGAATAATGTACGGAGAATTTACAAACAGGTACCTAGACCCGGTAAACCTCATTAAAATTCAAGTTTCTTGCATATCTTCTCTCCATTTTCTCTTTAATAAACTACAACAACAAACGGGTATAATCTTCGAGGAAGCCAGGCTAATCCCCCAGAGGGATTCTTACTTAAAAATTCCATTACAATCAGTTATACTTTCGAAGTAATAAAACTTAAAGTTACGAAGTTTGCGTCCGCGACACTGTTGAACAAGTACACAACATGAACACTTAAAGCATTGTGCTATGCTCATTAAAATAATCCGCTATTGTACACAGTGTTAAGCTTTGTCGCATGTTGGAAAGAGTTATCGTGTTCGTCACGCGAGTTGTGCCGGCCCGCTCTGGCGCGGCGCTGAGTTTCAAGCTGACACGCTGGATTTTTCAATTGATTTCCAATTAGCGGCACGGCCACCTGTGCTGTGCTGCATATTGATGTATTATTCAGGCGCATTACGATTGAATGTCGATCGATCCAGTGGATGAAGTTATACAGTGGGTGATAAATGATTCAATCCGTACCTACAATGCGGGGCCTCGTGTACATTAGTGAAGACATTATAGAATGGGTTTTGATTAATATGTTTTCATTTTCTCCTTCTCATTATTTAGTGATGCCGTTAAAGAAACAAAACCGGTAACACATAGTTAGGTAGCCAGCGTTCTTATTTGCAACAGATATTGACGTCATTCGGCGATTGTTTGCATGTACCTACACAATTTACGAGCTCCGTATTTGCGTTCCCAGATATCGGGCATTTAATATTAAAGTAGCAACGAGTAAAACAACAGCGTTGTTTACCGTGTTAAAGGAATTTATTTCTTGCTTTCTAAATAAGGGAGAATCGACGTTCATAAAATGTAAGTGTACCTATAACTGTGTAATGTTTTCACGACTACTGCGCGGGGTTGCGCGGGGTTGTGCGGGCTCGCGCGGGGTTGCACGGCTCTCGCGTGTTTATCGAGCGCAGGGTTATGCCCCCCGACACGACATCACTCCACGGAAAATGATTTGCGGGAAATAGAAAAACTCAAAGAGGCGGGACTCGACAAACTTTTGTCTTATCTCGAGGTTATATCTGTAAAACTAACGTTATAATTTGTTTTGTAAAGTTGGGGGACCCTCGTGCGCTGGCGACAACGATATGATTTATTAAGAACATTGTTTTAGAAAGTTGCGGTAGAACATGGAAATGTCGAGTGCTTTCAATTGTTCGGTCCTTTTATCTAAAAGCTACAGTGTTCTTTATAAAAAGTATTATGAATTTAGCACATTTTAGACACGTGTAGGTAAGGTAAAAGATATCGTTCCCTACTCTGCACAAACTCCACATTACCTACTTCAGTTCTCACACAACCTTGGAAAAACAATTCCATAATTTTCCTTTGAACCAATTACTTTCGATGTTCGTTAATATTTCCCCAACGAACTTATAATACCGCAACGTGACATACAAGTCACTATCGCCGGAATTTAGCGTTTCCCTTGAGACGCGGGGGATAGAAACACACATGCACACCCCACGTGTACATACACCTCACGCAGACATACGCACGTAAGTTTGCGCGGCCCAAAAAAGGGACGTTACTTGATCCCGTTTTCCGGGATTTGCGCGATGGCCCGCGATTGTCGGCGTCCCCCGGGAAATGTGCCCGCATCAGATATTTACCCCGCACATTATAATAAGGGAAAGTTGTGTTGTTATGTGTGTTATCAAATTGAGACTCAAAAATGTTCATACTTTGAGCGTGTTCATGTTTTCATATTCTTAAAATTAAACACCTTTACCGACTGACTTTCAAAGTATATACTAACTCAAGTTTTAAAGCATCAAAAGTATTGTGCAAGAAATATTGCCATTTTAAAAAGCTATAAACCGATAAAGACATAAACTTGTTGGAACTTTGTTATTTTATGAAAATAAAATTCAGTCTGCATACTTTATTCTAACTAATAAAGTCACAGTTTTAGAACCGAACGGAATATTTATGAGAACGATATTTCTGTCTCCGCAAGAATAAAGTGGGATCTTCGGGAGCCCGTCCCTACAATTTATTCCCTTTAAAAAATGTCCTTACTATATTTGTTTTCTGTTTCATGTACTTTGATAAATCCGTGAGCAAGCGACACGAGTGTTCGCAATTCATCACTTGTGTTTGGTACCGACTCATTTACATATGTACATCGTGGTAAGCAAGCGTGTCGGCAACTACTCAGAACCAAAGCGATCCATGTCACAGTTAGTAGATTATAAGCTTTGATTAATGGACATAGCTTTTTACACTTGTGAAGGCATAGTTTTATGTTAAGAGGATAACAGCTTTCTCTTCTGTTAACAGAAAAGTTCATCCAACTGTCCACCTAAGTGATAATGCTAATATAATTTCCTTGAGATTGATTTTTGATTTGAAAGGATAAATGTGTTTTTTAACGGTGAATGTAGAAGATGGAGCTGTTCATCGGGTTTAATTGATATCCATGTCGAATTAAGGACCTTTAATTATGGCATAGTTAGGTGCATAGTCCTTGCATGGGTCATATCGTGACCTCTCCATACCTCGGAGAACACGTTAAGCTGGTTACGGCTGTCATTGCCCAAAATACTGGCAACCAGTCTTACCGAAGGATATCGTGTAACCGGGTAATTAGTCGAGTAACTGGGTTCTTGAGGTCAGATAGGCTGGATAAATACTGGTGTTCAGTTATATGCGATTAGACTGGAAGCCAAACCCGGTAGTTGGAAAAGGCTAGGTAGATCTATGGCATAGTAAATGGCTTTATCATCGAAGTATTAACCAGAACTATGCGTCAACCCCGTGTAGACAGACGCCCTTGGTAGAAATCACGCTATCACGCGTGTGGCCCGCGTCCCCCGTCCCGCATCCCGCGTCCCGCGCGTGCCAACGACGTGCATCAAACTGACACGTTGTATCCACTGCCTACCTACTTCATTATTCATGTAAAGTACACGGAGTGGTGTTACGACATGTGTTGGGGGACATAGTTCTCCCATGGGGAGTGATGGTGGTTCCTACAATGGAGTAAGGGAAAATAAACATTAAGATTATTTCAGAAACAGAAACCTTAGGACGTGTGGTTTTTGAGAATCAGCAATCATGTGCGTGAAATCCTCATCTGCCTAGCCATTTCCTAGTTATATTTGAGTCAAAACTGTATCTAGAAAGACTGCCTGTCAGACTGTCAAAGATCTCAATATGCCCAACTTCACAAACGCATCTTAATTTTCGAATTCAATCAGCCCGAGGCTGTTTCTATTTAGCCACGAGCCCCACAACCCACGGGTATACAATAATACAGTAAAGGTAGCAAAACGCATCCTTCAAAAATTAACAGTATTTTTTTAAGCATGGGAAAAACAGGTTGAAACTGGTCTTTGTGTTGTGTTTATTAAAGTTCCTACCCTCCTATACCCGTACATACAATCAACCACATGGCAACGGTTTAACATTAACAGCGTCTTTATGTCGTAGCAGTAAGGGTTATTTCCGTAGTGCAAGTGTTACCACTACTACTACGTTGGTTGCCTCACCGCGCCTTTTCCAAGAGAACGTACAAGTTATCGTTTCGAGTGCGTTACGTTTACGTCTACCTACGTTACGTGTGCCTGTCGTTTCACTAGAAATGGTTTTAATTTTTTGCGCACTTTTATGTGCGAGGGTGCGCCGCCCTCGCCTGTATTTATCGCTGCTTTGCAAATCCCTTGAGGGTATTAATTATGTCTATAAAAATAATAAGGTTCGGCCAGGAAAGTCTTCGCTATGTTTCGCTTTACTTACTTTTGTTTCACGATTGTTGTAGGTACATGTACTATGTACCTTATAATCATGATTATCGTGACATGAAATAAAATAATTATGTACATGATATTTGAAATTTAATCAAAATAATTTATTTAAATTTGTGATATATTTATGTTTTGTTTTTGTTATCCGAATACATTACAATGCACCTGCCACGTTATCTATCCACAACCCTTTTGTTGACTGGACTGGACTGGACTGGAATCGCCGAAGGCATTAAGTCCACTTTTCTACAGTTGATGCGTAACCTTTAAATAAAGAGATTAAAATAACCTTAAGTTCCTTGCCATATTCTAGGATTACCCGAGCACAGACAGGGCGGGCCGCTAGTATACAATATTTAAGTACTTAATCGTGTCTACGTATGTTTAGGTTGATCGGCACAGATCGCTCGGTGTTGAAGGTTAGTGTCTATTTTTGTTAAAATGATAAATTATGTGTCGGCACATAATATGGTGAGCTAGTATTCATATGGTGACGGTGATATATGATCGCGACCGTGTTACATATATTACACAAGCCTTGTGCACGCATTAAATGTACCTGTGAGTAAATTATCATAATAAATCGATTGAGACGAAACCACTGATTGTGATGAATTGAATTTTGCCTTAAAACTTATAATTGTGAAGACTGGGATTTTTAAACTAGTGTTTTCTTGCCAAATTAAGTCAACATAGCAAACAATGTCTTTATCCAGTTTCTCAAGTCAACCCTTAACACTTTGACTGCCAAACAACGAGACACAATGTATTGTTTGTCGGTCATTTGTCGTTCAACGTGTTAAGTTACCTCTTAACAACTTAGTTTATGTTACTATGTAGTAGTACTATAGGTATCCAGACATTCAGATATACATTACGCATTGAATTCGTGCGTTTTCGATTTCATAAACCCCGCCCTTACTCTAACCGTTTAACCAATAAACATTTGACTATGATTGAACAAAGTTCTAATCCACATTCTAATAAAACATCCACAGTGTACTACAGCACTAAACACTAAATTACTTAATATTCCACACTAAACGAGGCACTAAAATAATATATAAACGAACACACAGACATACAGAATGTCTGCATCGAATTTATCTAGAAGCAATAATACACAGTATTGACGTAGCATAAATTCGTAGCGCCCTCGTAGCAACTCGTAGCACGTCTACGATATCTTAGACGCGAATATAAAACGGGCTACGAATACGAAATTAGGTATTGTTGGTTGAGTCATTATTTAATGGGGCGTGTGCACAACGGCCTTATATTATATCCAACATAATTAAAACTGCTTGATATTATACTAAACTAATTTAGTAGAAGTTGTCATTATATAATGGATTCAGTGGCATGATTGATATCAAAAAGTTTTCGTTACCATTTGTTTGTCAACAAAAAATGTTGTAGCCTAATACTTTTTTTTTAAATGCATTGTCTTTCAAGCCAAACGTGCATGCAAAATTTCAGCTCAGTCAGTAGGAGATAAGTGGGTCCAAAATCATCATCTGCCTAGCCTTTTCCCAACTATGTTGGGGTCGGCTACCAGTCTAACCGGATGCAGCTGAATACCAGTATTTTATATGGAGCGACTGCCTATCTGACCTCCACAACCCAGTAACTGGGCAACACGATACCCCTTGGTAAGACTGGTTGTCAGACTTTCAGGTTTCTGACTACCCGTAACGACTGTCAAAGATCTACAAATGACAACCGGGACCAACGGCTTAACGTGCTTTCCGAGGCACGGAGGAGTCTCGATATGTTACGAACGGTCACCCATCCACAGACTGACCTCGGCAAGCGTAGCTTAACCTTCGATCAACCCATGCGGCTGTTTTTATTTAGCCACGAGCTCCTCATTTAGCCACGAGCTCCTCCCATTGACCCACACATACAGGATAACATAAAAGCTTAGTATATTTAAAATGATTTAAATTTGACGATTACTTCCCTTTATTCTCTTCATTTTTGTTTGACCACATCAATAATTATTTTCTTAACACATTGAACGCCAAATGATCGACAAACAATGCATTTTATATTGTGTCTTGTTGTTTGGCAGTTAAGGTTACATATGTATGTCTCAGAAAAGACAATGTGATAACAATATATTTGATATCTTTATCATCGCATTATGTTTCTCTCAATCCCAAGCGAAATACAAGCACGTAATCACTATCTCATACAATTAATCTACCCATGGTCACATCAGCACGTGTGTGATTGAATCAGCCACCACTCGCCCACTCCGCAGCTACACCGGACGCGTCTCAAAGGACCACCAAACGACGTTTATTTGCTGACCTTGTGAGCAGCACTTTATTGATATTTGCTCTCCCTGCGGACTGGGTATTCCGATGTTGTTGTAAGGTAGTAAAGGAAAACATTCGCTTAAAAGGGTTGAAGGATCAAGAATTAACTTGTTGAACACGGGCGAAGAGTATTCTTTGGGTGCCTAAAAGGCTTTCAGTTCGATTACTTAAATCTTTACTTTTACTGAGAACAAATGTGGTGGTTCGACATGTTTTCTAAACAATAGTTTTCCAGCCGCCAGTTTTATTTAGAAGATAAGTTTTTGACTTATAAAAATAAAGCCTTTATTTTTTGCTATGTTTCATGAAAGTTTCCTCAGTAGTTCCCTTTTAATTTGTAAAGCTATTCAAAGCTCGCTCTGCTCACACCGCGATGGCAGGAGGTGTGAGCTCCCAGTACTGCTGTCTGTTCACTGCTAGTCGCATGTTTACCGACCTTGCCACAAAGAGGAGTTCTATTTACTACTGTTTGTTAAGTTCGCCGTGTAAACAGCTGTACGTTATTAACAATACAAGCACAACTTATGTATTTGTAGGACTGGGTGTGGTTTTACATTGCTTTAACGCTGAAAACTTCGTGTGTTAAAGTTAAATAATAACAACAGTATTAACAGAGACTCGGGACAAAGATATAAGAGAAATATCTATAGTTAACAACATATCAGAAGCAAAAGATAGATACAATTACTTGACTGGGACACGAAGTAACTATCAGCAGATATAACAGATCTTGTGCACAGAAGATAATAAAAACCAATTGAACGTTTCTTAAGTCTTAAAGCTGAAATTATTCGTCTTTCCAAAAGCTAAAAGCTCAGCACTTGAAATCTTAGAGAAACACATAATTTTATATAAATTAGCATATACAGCACTATTTACCATAACTGTTCGGCTTTTATACTAAATTTCGTCACGAGACTCAGACGAGAGCGTCGAACTGAGCTGATCTCATTAGCCGACGCTCTCGGCCTCGGCTTTCGGCCTCATCCGCTATGCAGATGATGGCTTTGATCCTCATTCGGGGATGGGGGCCTCCCCACCCCCCGTGGTGGTCAGTATTACAAAGTTTAACGGCGCTTACAAAGGAGCGATTAAATTATTGGCAGTGTTATGTCATTAAGGTAATTAATTAAGTAGTCGTTTTAGTTGCGATTATTGTTATTGTGTAGTATTGTATTGTATTGTTTGACGGGCCGATATCCGCAACTCCACGACTCTGCGCGTATGTTGCGTAATTGTTTAGTAGTAATGGTTGTATGGGCGTATGGATCAGAATGTTGGGCCACAAAAGGAATGAATGAAAGGCAGTTGCATGCAGCTGAGATGAGAATGCTAAGGGGGATGTGTGGTGTTACGCGAATGGATAGAATAAGAAATGAGTATATAAGAGGAAGTTTGAAAGTGGCGCCTGTGACAGAGAAATTGTGTGGAAATCGGTGGTATGGACACGTGATGCGAAGGAATGAGGATCATATTGTGAGGAAAGTTCTGAGTATGAATGTAGAGGGTTACAAAAGTAGAGGGAGACCCAGGAAACGATGCGATGGATGGATTGTGTGAAAGTTGATATGGCTAAGAAGGAGGTGACTTCTGAGATGACGGGAAATAGAGATGTATGGAAGAAGAAGACATGCTGCGCCGACCCCAAATGAAATTGGGATAAGGGCAAGAGGATGATGATGATGGTTGTATGGGCGTTATAAATCTTAGTGTTGGCATAAAATAATGGTGTTGTGGTATTATGTGACTTTCTAAATGTCGATAAATTGTGGCTATAATAACCCACCGTACCACCAAGAAATTGACTCTTATTATGTAAATGACGTTGATACTCGTTAAATTGAATAATGAGTAGAAATCTCCAGAAAAATAAGAAATACGCCTACGGCTTTATACCTAACTTTTAAAAGCTTCTAAATACAAACCATTCATAAACCGCATACAAATTTTCCAATCTCCTTCTGCAAAGAAGCTCTAGCCGTCGGTAAGCGATTGCGCAGATCCCGGGGGATTAGTCCCGCATCCCGCTGCCCGGGGCCGCGTCCCGTGTTCGGGAAGTCGGCACATTAGGCCGCACTTATCGCCGGCGGATCGCCCTGTACGTGGGACCACAGATAGCGGTTATGTCTTAATACTTTGGGTCCCTACGTGGATGTTGGACCCGAATATTTAGTTTTGTTGGACTTAGTTAATGTGGGGAAGTTTATGAGAATTCTCGATGACTATGTAGGTACCTACCTAGTTATATAGAGCTTGAAAACGTGGGAAGGAAATACATGCGAAATAAATTCAGAGGAATTTATTTGCGCGATTCGAATCGTGGCTTGTTAAAGAGACTAAAAGGTTTAACAAAAGGAATATTCTCTGCTTGTTTTCAATTTGTAGCTAGTCAAATTTACTGAACGGATTAGTTGTGCGCTCATTAGTTGAAGTAAAGGCAGAAAGAGATGTAGCATGCAAAGTAAATAGGCCATCAGGGTTGTTTGAGCAAGAAAACTGTGGGAAATCAATTAAATACTCGGCATCAATATGGCGTTTGTTGTCCGTTAAAATTTGTAGAGTGGCATCAAGTGGCAACACAGAATATAATAAAAAAGTAGGCACACAGGTGTCACAAACAATTAAAACCTCTTTGACTTTTAATATTGACGACCGTTGTGGCGATCTACAAAAAATTGTTCCAGATGTTCTGGGTATTTGCTATGTACAATAAAAAATATCTATCTATGTAATGTATTGTATTAAATATATCAGTCATCTACAATACCCATAACACAAGCTCTGCTTAGCTTGGGGCTAGATGATGCTGTGTAGATTGTCCAGCAATATTTATTTATTTAATATTCCTACAGAAATCAAATTTTACTTACTAGCTTTTGTCCACTCCTTCATCCGTGCGAATGTCTGTTATCGCGAATGCAGATGAAGACACGGATTTAAAACCTATCCTATGTCCTTCCTAGGGTCTTGAAATACCTCTATACCAAATTTCATATAAATCAGTTCGGCGGATTAGCCGTGAAAAGGTAACAGACAGACAGAGTTATTTTCACATTTATAATATTAGTAGGGATTATTTTAGATAAATATCTCTGGAAAAGACAGAGAGAAATCGAGTATTGTGTATTTTTGAACAATGTTTTCTGGTATAAACTTGATCCATTATACATTAAAACGAAGCCGTTGCTCCAGCACACACCTAACAATCTATTTGTAATACATAAAGCCTTGGAACATAACTCTGAAATACCTTGACTATGTAAATTGAGGCGCGTGACATTTAAGATTTAAGCACATTGTTGCGCCGCCCGCCCTCACTCGAGTACAGCCTTCATAACCTAACATAGCAAGCATATTTGCTTACTTTATAAACGAATCTGCTTAAAATATACGAGAAATATTAGATTACGAAACACCCCGAAATAGAATACAACATTTTGTTTTTGTAACGAAGGAACGAGAACATTTTAGAGTTATATCAACCCAAATACATTTAAATTATTTTAGAAGAATTGAATAACTCTAACGGCGTGACTCATTAACTTTGCCCAAAGGGGTAAGTTTATGGTTCCTATACATACGTGTATGTCGCTCCTACGAAGTTTTTCTAAACATACCTCCGGTTAGAGAACGCAATCCACTTAGTTCCCGGTACCGACGGCGGTAGATGTCAACGCACTCTGTCCCAGCACCACTCGGGACTACTCGGAAGGCTCATCACGTAGACTGGAAGAGGGAAACTCCTTATTTTCAGCTAATTTGTCCCTCTGGAAGGCATTTTAGAAAAACGTGGAGCACTTCTGTTGAGGGCTTCGGAAACGGGAAATGTTAATGAGCTGTCTATTTGGAATTACTTTATATGAAAAATATTACCTGCTGACCTGGATATCTAAATGAATTAAGTATGCAATAGTAAAAGATGTTTATTTAATTTTCAAACTACAAAAATTCTACATTGATTCATTGCTTATTAAACACTATACTTTTCTTTTTCCCCAAGTTATATACACGTGAAGTGCCAGACTACGAGCTAACTCCTGCTAACAATAGTTTTTCTATTGTTGTTAATTGCGTGGCAGTGAATGTGTTAAATAATTCCCAAAGCCAAATAGGCAGGCATATTTCAAATGTTTGCAAATATACATTTACAGAAAATGTCTTGGAACTAAGCAAAGGAACATAATGTAGAATTACTGACTCGAACATTCTCCACGAACGGAATAAATAAAGTAATAAAACTTCAAGACCGACATAACTGCAGAATAAACAACACAATCCGCTTACATTTTAAAATAAACCCATCGGAATAAAGTTGCAGCCATCAAGAGAACTGTAACAGCCCCGAAGGCGGCCGGGTGCCGGCTGCCGGCTGCGGCTGCGAGGACCACGTTTACGAGGACCGCCGCACATTATCGTGAGTTTTGTGGCGCATAAAAGTGTCCTTTAAACATAAACATTAGGTCGACAGTTACCGCGCGCTGTGACCTTCCACATTTATCACCAGCGCCCGATATAACCCGCCGAATATGTTTTTTAGGGATATGTGCGTTTTACGAGATCGTGGCATCATAGTTGTAAATGTGATCCTCTACGTCTAGCTATAGTATAGTAGTTGTAAGGCACTGTTAGTTTTGGTCACTTTTATTTATTTAATACTTTAATCACACAAATGTACAGAGGCGGACTTAATGCCATATGCATTTTTCATAGAAACGATGACGTAATCTTTTACTAGAAGGCTTTTATTATGTGGTTGGAAACATTTTTAAATATAAGTCTTAAAGCGCTCGATAAATGGATTGGTTTGTGAGGGTTTAGATTCCAAAAGGATAGTGTCTAAAACCCTCTTACGTTAATCTCTTAGACACTTTTTACGATACCCATAAACTACACGAGCTAGCCTATACATATAACATGGCGACGATATAATACGGACTTAATATAATAAATTCAGCCTTGGCTAAAGCTTAACAGAGCCGGTGCCAAGAAAAAATACAAGTCAAGCTGAAAGTAGGGTTGTCACGTTTTAAACTCAGTTCTATGTCTGCATTAAGAACGAGTCTTTGTTCACACTGTTTCCAGGATCGTGTAACCTGGGTGGAACGCAAATGTAGTTTTAGTGGAGCTCCCGGGATGCGGAGATAGTTCGCTGCAACAACTACATTTATGCATTACCTGCTATAGCAGGGCTACTGCAAACCGGAGACTTGGCTTTCACGTTTAGTCACTATGCAGCTCTATGCTGTACAGTTATTATATTAAACCAACCGAGCGGTGAATTTCCAGTTGAATACACATTTTCTACCTCGAAAATTACTGCTGGAATAATGAACGGAAATGTAGATTGTTTTTGGCGAGTTGCTGACACTAATGAACTCTGACGTGCCTTCTAATGTACTAATGTTATGTATGTAATGTACTCCTGGGACATTCATTCATTCATTCACTTTATTTCTAAAGTACAATCATAGGAGGGACATGTTTACAGTTGCCTTACTATACTCGTACCTCTAGTTTCAATCGCATTTTTAGTACATTTTCAGGATTCGTCACGCGCTACGTGTTTCATGGATGCTGAATGTATGCTCCAAAGTAAGACTTGACCTTTTTATTTTCTCATGTATTATTAATTTGAATCTGTGCTCCGGTTTCTCCGTAGATACATAATATTTTATTTATTTGTTTGTTCGTAGATATTCAACATTTTGCTTGGTTTTATTTGTTTGTCTTTGAATCGCACAGAAAATATTAAATTTTAAACTTAGGTAGGATTACTGTTGTTGTTAAGTAAGTAACATATTATATTTCTATTGTGAACTATCACTTCGCCAACGACATCTTCTGCGTGGATTTCATATTTTTCTTTCAACCTTCAACTCCCTTTACAGCGTAGTTTTGAAAATCAAACATCGTCTGTTATTCGCTGATAATGTTGCTTATTTCCTCTTTGTAAAAGTAATATTCCACATAGGTGAAATGATTCTTTCACCTACCTATGTGAAATATTATTTTTAAATCCGTTAAATAGTTTTTGAGTTTATCCATTATAAAGCGGAAAGTTGTAATATTTTGAAAACGTTTCTTTGAACCTATCATGCCAACGAAAGTCAGTTTTATGTACAAAATATTCTGACCTAAAAAGTTAAATTAATCGAAGCTGCAAGGAGGAACGAATATTTTGTAATAAGATTACATGAGGAAATGAGCGGGGCTCTAGATAACCAAATGTCTGTTCTTTGTACGGGCAAAACAAACGTACATTACTAGGCTTAAGGGGCTCACAGCGACCGCAAGTGTACTCCTTGTTTCGTTCCACAACTTTTCTTATAACAAGTCGCGAGGCGAGGGGAAGTTAGATTAGGTAGTCAGATGTTCTACTGATGTACTTCTCCATATAGCCGATGTTGTGTTCTGTCAGTTGTAACTTGTGTTTTCTTGTGTTTTATACACCCGATACGTGGTAGGAATTGTAAGAGGTACCCGGGTAAAAATAACTGGCTGGTGCTGCTCTGCCTAGCGCTCCGAGGAATATTGGAGCTATGTTACGTGAATTGACTAGGATTATATAAAATTAAATCTGAAAACCAACTCAATTCCGTCCAGCTTTCGACTCTAAAATAAAATGTAGTATTCCAACAGGATAAAAACGAATCAAAATTAAATTAAAAACGCTACAAAAGCAACACAATACTAAAAGAAGCGAATAAAACAAAACCATTGAGACGACCAAGTAATACAATATCAGCGTATCAAATATCAGCCCGAGCCGAGCCGAGCCACCCCGAGCCGAGCCGAATCGAGCCGAGCCAACGACCTGACTCCCGAACATTAACAAAAAAGAAATAAACACGATAGAAAACGTAACAAAGGAGGAAAAATATACACATTAACACGAGAAGGGGTCAGCGGTCAGCCGCCACTGTTGTTGTTGCGCGATTTGGGACATGATTAAGTGTAGGACGGCGCTTTGTGCGGCTCCAGAGGTCGGGGCTCCGGGGGCAGCCCAGAGATTATGCTGCTGTGGTGAGAATGATAAAGAAGAAATTCTGCTGCTGAAATAGGCTTATGTGCAGACATAGGCCTATTTCAACAGCAGATGCAGAAGAAGACCTCCAAAGATCTGTCTAGTAATACTGCTTGCTCTGAGTAAGCAGTATTACTAGACAGATCTTTGGAGGTCTTCTCAATAAAAACTGTTCAGCAAAACACTTCAGCAAACGATATTTTATACTTGATATTTAAATCACGTGTTACGTAAAATACAACGATCTCAACGAAACATGAGATACACCTGCGAAGTGTGGAAATACACGAACAAAAATGTAACCAATCACCGTCAAGTAGGACTGGAAAATGAAAAAGATATCCGCAGGTCGTGCAGGAGGCTGCGAGCTTGTACCCCGCCTCGGTAAGTATTCATAAGCGGATTTATGTTGCCAGATGAAAAAAAATAAACAAGCAGAGGTTCAGAAAAAAGGAGTTTCATTTTCTTTCGTCGGAGGGAGGGAACGACATGACAAATGTGTGTGTTTGGATGTTTCATGAGAAAGGCTTCGCACATGTTATACCCTCCCGGTCACCTTCGGAAGAAACGAAAATGTGTCAGAAAAAGGTTTGGACGACGAGCTCCTTTGCCGAAGTATTTGATCGAGTAATGTGTTGAATATATTACCATTGTACAAGTACTATTTTATCTTAACAATAGTTCCAGTAATGGTGTTGCGGTGTTTGTGTTTGTTTATCTGATAGATACCGGCTTCGTTTGTGATCCAATGTAAATAAGGTTCAATTTATGCCACGCTTCGGTATGTATTGCCACCACTTAAGGAAGAATCTACATGTATATACTACGCCGATTATACCCAAGCCCCAAAGTAGTAGCTAGCGGGCAACACTGCGTCAGAAAAGTTGAAGATCATAATCGTATGATAAGATCAATTAAGGCAATTAAGGATTTTAATTATTTAATTAAGTTCACAGAACTGCGATGGATATGCCGCCTTTTTTTTGTAGTTTTTTATGATGATAGAATTAGTTGATATAGTATGTAACATAACATAGCCAAGATAAACAAATTAACTAATCGGCAGTTAGCGTAGACTTACTAAGTGTGAACAGTTTTCTGCTAGATACAAAATTCGCGACATATGTCACAACTAGCGCCCCTGAACTGCATTATGACTGCATTGTATTAACCTCTCAGACCCCTCACTCGCCGATCTTCCCCTCGAGCGAAGGTGGAGCGGATCTGGAGTGCATCATGTGAGGTATCCGATAAGTCGATGACGTCAGCCGCCACTACACACAACCGGGTCAAGAGGCACATCCGACGTGAGGGGCATCGATCTGAGGTGAAGCCCAGTTCGGTAGTTAGCTAGTTTCCAAGATCCAGTATACAGTACAGTGGATAGGTATTGTGAGGTTGAACGGAGCTGGAGTGAGAAGTAATGAAATTATATTTATTTATGTACCTATGCAAAAACCTTCTATTGAATCGATGTTCATGTTGATCTTTTTACGCATTTCAGATAATATACATTGTGAGATTTGTCGAGAATGTAAATAACACGCATCAATTTGCACATCTCACAGTTGCTTCACAATCGCCACTTAGCGCCGTCACTCCAGCATCGCGCGACACATCTCTCATCTGCAGGGACATACATCTTCATCAAAAACATCAAAGAAACACACTTTCTATAATATCAACAATATTTTCATCTCCAAAGAAAATAAACAGCTGCAGACAATAACAGTTCGGATAAAAGAATGTTATTTAACTTTTTATAGTATTATTTTCTTTATAAAAAACCCCGTCTATCAGTGTGGGGGATTTTAATAAAATCCTAAAATTCCGGCGGTGGGTCGCGGGAGGCCGGGGGTGTGGGGGGGTGTCCGGGGGTGTCGGGGGGCGCGGATCGATGAATATAAAGTTTGGCAATAAACCGGCGGGGGACAGCGGCGGCCGCAGGATATGTGACCGATGTGGCCGATGTGGCAAACAAACACAATTACATTGTTTTTATACGAGACTGGCACGCGCCCGCTACTTCGTTTGCATGGATTTTCCATCTCTTTATCATTCCTTCTCATCACATTTCGGCACACCCTTCGCCTCTTTAAAATGTAGTTTTATATAATTAATTAATACGATCTTAATTATGTATTCTAACCAAGTTTCAAGTTAATAGACAGAAGGCATTTCTACAGACATTTCTATATCCCTTCTTTCCACCCCTAGGGGGGTCTATTTTGATTTTTGGTTTGCTGTTTCCTAGAGACTTTATACCGTCGGTGGTGAATAAAATCTCCTGAACAGAGAGTAACCACCTTAATAGTAATTATCTAGTATCTACCCCTATTTGTTGCTATGTATAGCTCAAACAGACAGACAAATTGAAAAAGGACATCACATTACGTCGGATAAGCCATTTAATTTAGCTTAGCTTTACTTCGTAATCCTCTTTAAGTGACTTTTTAAAAAGATGTCTGTAACATGGCAAGCTTTATACTTCCACTTGAATACTTTATTCGGGCTTACGTTCGGATATCTTCTATATTTTAGCTGTAGAGATAATCCGAGCGGTTCAGTGGATGCCCCGAAACAAACCGCAGTGAATATTAATTAAAACTTGTGGTTAAATGTGATCATACTATTGTTGTCTGCCTGAAGCAAACACATGTATCGGATTGGTTTTTGGTGCATAGTTAGTATCTAGCAGACTAACTAGTTGACAATTACTCAACATCTATGTAGAGCTGAGCTAAGAATAACTATTCAATTTCAGCGCCGCCATTTTTAACTGTGTTCGGATTTTCAGCAGTGAGTAATACTCATCATGTACATATGTCGCAAAACTAAATATTTTGCAAGAAGCACAACCAAGTTTCGTGTTGGCACCGTTTCGTGTTCACGCTTCGCAGCCCCATATTATTATAATCTATTAGTATCTAACTAAAGCCTGGTACTGACAGGCGTGACTTGAACCTGGCTAGTTCAGCTGTCAGCCATTACTGGCTATCAACTACTTCACGGAGCATGATGGGGAAACTTTATAATTCATTTAGGAACAAATTTGCATACTATTTTATTGTTATGTCAAAGAGAACCTGCAGGTCAAAAATATTGTAATTTAATAATATGTAGTAATTTGAATCTAAGTACAGTATGATAATAATTCTTTTAGACTTATAGAATTTTCTAATACAATATTATATGACATGAAATGTATTGCCTTGTGCATTACATAATTTTATTTTATTTTAAAACTGGTACCCTATTTGCACACCTCATTAGGTTCCAATACAGTGTAACCTCATCTTCTTCCGGTAACAAATTTTAAACCTGTTATATATTAAATCAATTTTTGCTTTTTTTATTTGAAAGCAAGCAATTTCGTCGTGATGGCCCAATGTTTTAGGCCTCCTATCTTGTGTACGAAGTTGTGGGTTCAAACCTGGGCAAGTACTAATGAGACTGCGGGCATCGAGCACTGGGCAGCTCGCCATCAGAGACCAGGCCCGAATCAACAGAGCGTCGTGTTCTGCGCGCGCCTCAAGGAAACGTGTCAGCAGAATTCAAAAAGACATCTCACAATCTCAGGTCCACTTGAAAACCAGCGTCAGGCACTGGTTGTCTGGCATTTTTGCTGAACTGGACCTTTTTAGCGCAGCCGTAAGGGACATACTTAATAATATATGTATACTTACTCGTATATTTATATTAATGTATTTCTTGTTACTCATTTTTTTGTTTATTTTTTATTTTTTTTGTTTTCTATGTTTAGTATTGTGTCTTTGTGTGGCTGAGCCTGTGCTGAATACATGTTTTTTCTTTCTTTCAGAATTAGTCGGGCCAAAGCCTACCGGCGCGGCGGCGTTGCGGGATGTTCGAAACAGTTACCGTAACCCCGGAACGTAAAGAGCAATGATGAAACATAGACCGGTTTTAGTCAAGTAAAAGTCTGACATGCCCTCCCGTTCCACCCAGAACGGGAGAAGACATTGGATGATTTCCATCCTTGAAAATAAAAGACAAAAGCCTCTATGGCATTCGTGTGCCGAATAAAGGCTACAGCAGGCAGGCGCGACGCATGCGTGTTCATAGTATTGTTCATCGGATATTTGTAAATGTATATTGAAAAGTAGTCTCGCATTATAGCATGTCACCTATCTGCTCCCTTTAAATGTTGTTACACTAACGTATGGCACTTTCCTGGCTCTTAAACTACAACCCCATGCTTGTCAAGACCCTTACCTTTGAGACATAGCGACAGTAC
This sequence comes from Phlogophora meticulosa, assembly GCA_905147745.2. Lineage (NCBI taxonomy): Eukaryota > Metazoa > Arthropoda > Insecta > Lepidoptera > Noctuidae > Phlogophora > Phlogophora meticulosa. The sequence goes on from LR990529.1 coordinate 17,689,666, forward strand.
TTTACGCTTTAGGTACCTTTTTACGAGAAGCCATGTTTTAATATTGTGTTACTTGTTATTACGAGCACAAACGAAATAATCATGCCCCGAAGAGATTGCCTGAAATAATAAATTATATTTACATTTGGAAAGAAGGTAGTTTCTCTGAACACGTAATTTTCTTTACTTACAGAAATTGGTACACAGAGAATTTCTGAAAAAGTTATAATAGGTAATGAAATAGAAAAACACTCGAAAGAGTAAAGTAATTGCCATATACATGCTATAACTCTGGTAACTGGATTTATTTTGTAAGACTAAACGTTGACTTATACGCCATACATAATAAATTAGATGTCTTTACAAATTCTGAGGATCAAATGGAATCCACCAAGTCAGAATACAACCCTAGATCTACGGCTGGTGACCATAAGGGGGGGCCCTGAAAGGACCCTCAGAACCATTAAGAGATTTTACCTATAAAGTAGGAAAGTACTTACGTGATCGGCCATAATTAATATGATCAGTCAATTACCGGAGTCTCTTTAGCACAAGCATGTCCCAGACAAGCCAGAATCCTCGCTCCCTTGATAATCATAATAATATTATAATGGAGACATAATAATTAGGGAATATAATAACAATGTGCACGTGCAAACACAGTGATTAGGGCACGGGGAGGCTGTGGAAGGGAGTGCCGGAGTGCGGGTAATCACCAGTATTATCCGGAGCGCGGCAGTTTCACGGCAATTCGGTGCGACGTGATGTCACGGAACTCGTTGTCGTCGTAGCCAGGTGATCTATTTATTGGAAACGATGATGGCACGATTTGAGCTGTTGTTTAGAGGCTTCTGTGCCCTCGGGACGGGGAAAGCTTCAGTTTTAGTACGAGTTTGGTCTTGATTTCATTGGCGTATATAATAAATCACTCCGCAATTTTTTGACTTTGTGGTAAAGATGTAGTATCACCATGGTTGGGAGAGGTTGGTGATAACTCATGGCTTGTCAGTATTTTTAAATGTATTTATGAAGTGATCTTTATATATAGTGCGTATAGCGTCGCTACTCGTGTCTGTGTGGGTGACCGCTTCTTTTTAACTACACCATGGATATTGATTCGGTTTTGACCATATCTTCGATAATTTCGAAAGGTTTATGGGTATGACAAAATAACAATAAACATTGCTAAAGCACAGAAATGTTAATGTTTTAGAATATCACGGTCGGATAGGATACACATAATATCACGTATATATTAGGTCTTTACCTATGAAATTGCCGTTCTGCAGTACTGGCCATTTCAAATCAAAATATTTTTTGTTTGGCTAAGAATTCTAATTTCAAATTAATTTTATTTTAAAAACATGGTTTTTTTTTTCCAAAAGTAGTCATTTGTTTATTGATTAGTGTTACATTTTCATCGCATTTAAATCTTTTTCGTCATCATGGATACGTTAAAAATTCGAGTAATTATGGAATATGAGTACCGTCGTGGCAGCAACGCGGCACAAGCGGCACGCAACATCAACGACGTTTACGGAGCTAACACTACAAACCAACGCACTACCTGTTATTGGTTTGCTCGCTTCCGTTCTGGAAATTTCGACCTGAAAAATGAACCTCGCGGTCGTCCGAAGACTTTGGTCGACAATGACGAATTAAAGGCGATTGTGGAAGCTGATGATACACAATCTACGGCTGAATTAGCAGCAGCTTTCGACGTTAGCGTCAAAACAATATTGGTCCATTTGCGTCAAATTGGCAAGGTAAAAAAGCTTGACAAATGGGTGCCCCACGAACTCAATGATCGCCAGCGCGAAGTACGCGTCGAGACGTGCCTTGCACTGCTCAACAGACACACAAATGAAGGAATTTTGAACCGCATTGTTACCTGCGATGAAAAATGGATTCTGTTTGATAACCGCAAGCGCTCAGCAAGTTGGTTGGATCCTGGTTCAGCACCTAAACAATGCCCTAAACGAAAACTTACCCCAAGTAAAGTGATGGTCACTGTTTGGTGGTCTAGCGCCGGTGTGATTCAACACAGCTTCTTACCAAACGGGGTGAGCATTACGGCAGATGTGTACTGTGAAGAATTGAACACAATGATGGAGAAGCTGGCACATCTCCAACCAGCATTGGTCAATCGCTCGTCTCCGCTGCTCCTGCACGACAACGCGCGACCTCATACTGCACAGCAGACGGTCTCCAAGTTGCAAGAACTGGGGTTGGAAGCTCTCCGTCATCCGCCTTACTCACCAGACCTTGCGCCTACAGACTACTACTTTTTCCAGAATTTGGATAACTTCTTGGCGGGAAAAAAATTCAATACCCGAGAGGCAGTACAAAATGCCTTTGAAGAATTTGTTGCCTCCCGTCCAGCTGATTTCTTTAAGAAGGGCATCAATAAACTGCCACTGCGTTGGCAAAGATGCATTGATTGCATGGGTGATTACTTCGATTAATACAAATAAAAAATACATGAAAAAAATTCATTTAAATTTTTTCATACAAAACGGCAATTTCATAGGTAAAGACCTATTATTACCCAAAAGGCGAACGTGTACTTTTTAGTACCATCAACCGTGGGTGGGCTATCAACCGGGCTCGAATCAAGACCCCGGGCTGCTACTGAGATATTCCAGATGGAACTACCAATAACACTGCCCGACCCGGAATGCGATTAATAGACCAACGAGGCAATGTAAGAAACTAATTAATTTAGACGATAATTAAATTATATCCCAAAGGAATTCCTATTACAATAGATACAATAGGTAACAAGATGCCGCGTATAACGTTACTATTGTTCTATATAGATGTAAGTACTTATCTCCAATTAACTCGGTGATTGATTGTGTTTGACTATTTGGTATGCCCTAAGTACATAAATTGACGCTTAAATTACATTATCAGGTGATTACAGGCAGACCCTTGGTTTATAGTCAACATTTACGATTACGTGTTTAATTAAAGAACTAGCTATAAATATTTACGCATATATAGAATCAAAGGGAAAAAAATCTCGAATATTTACAATATCAAATAGACTTTATTTTTGAAAATACAATAGTCTCAAAATCCTGGGTGTAACTGGGTCTATATATAATATAAAGCTGCGGACTCATAAGGTCTGCACGCTCAGCACGTGTAAAGTGTAGGCTTCGACGCGGCGCGAACAACGTCGCTCGTGTAGTACGCGCCTATTTCGTCTCGCACACACATGCGATAAGTTTACCGCAGAGTATGGATCAGACGAAATACATCACACATGTAAGGTTAAGATATTTTTAGGCCTGTTTGACAAAGATATTCTAATATTAATACGTGAAGTGAAAACTTCAGATCCTTTTTTAAAGATATTTGCGGACACGGAGGAGTGTGAGAATAGGAATAATTAAAGTTTATATATGGAGAAGGTGTGCAGGAAGCTAAGACGGTCTTCGACCAACAGTTCAAATGAATATTTGAGCTTTCCGTATTAAATAGGAATCACACATTAAATGTAATGTTACGACGATATTATTATATCTATAGATGGATACATACGAGAAAGAGTGCTTGTCATGGTCAAACATTTTCAAGTACGCAAAATGACTAAATGCTCGGTTGATTACCTAAAACTCAGCAATTTTCCAAATATGGATGTAAATTATCAGGATAACATTTAGCTACAAAAATAGTTTCTTCACATGTTGTCTCTTCCATACTCTGAACTATAAACCTTTTAGGTGGAGCCTGGGGCGTGATTCCCGTGATTTGGCGGGAATAAGCCCGAGATGCGAGATACGACCCGGGTAAAGGCGCCCGGATATAGGCGCCCGGGTATACGCGCCTTCAATGGCATACTACGGTTTATTTACGAGACACGCCTCGGGATAGGCGCTCCTCTAAACTTGATAACACGCATCCTCTTAGGGAATGCCCGGAGATTTTCTTTTGTCTTCGTGAAGCGAATTGCTTTGAGAGGCGTCCAATCTTCATTATTGAACAACTGATGATCGGCTACGAGGTAATGAGATGAGACTCTTATAGGGCACGAGACATGACATGACAGGATCTGACGGACGCTGCTGATAATGCTAAATACGTAGCTAGGTTCTAGAGGGAATTTAGCTTTCCATTGATATGCTGAGAAGAATGAGGTGTTAATAAAATGCTGATATTAAGTCTTACCATGGGTTTCCCGGTAACTGGGATGTGGAGGTTAGATATGCAGTCGCTCCATGTAAAATACTGTTATCGAATTTCATCCTGTTAGATTGAAATCCGACCCCAACATAGTTGGAAAAAGGATAGGCAGCTGATAAGTTGACTGTATAAATTAAGTCATCAGTAACTAGTGTATGCGGTATAGTCTGTCTATCCACAGACGGTTAGTGGCCGTGAAGCCTCTGTTCTTCGTCTGTTTGATGTATACTTTTGCCGCAACTTTCTTCTCCGCACTGCGGTGACGCATGCATTCTCGCGGGTTATTTATATTTTTACTGCATTAGTGTTTATTGCTGCGCGTCACACCACGCCACGGTGTCGGGTGTGTAGGCTGGATTTATTACTTTAAGTAAAAAGTCGTGAACAAATAGCTGACCACAATTTAAAAATTGCTTTGTTCCAAGCTATGCTACGGAGCACAATGGCAATAAATTGTCAAGTTGGTAAACGTTTGCTTACGTAACGTGTTATTTTTTTCCAGAATTCTCTATAGTTTTAAAACAAACTGTGATACAATATAAAATTTGTTTTAATAATAAAGTTTTTGTAATAATTATCTGATGTCGGTGAAGGGAAACAACGTTACAAGCACTAAGATGCTACTGCATATCCTCAATTCCTTTATTTGTTTTCTTTACTCTTTGTCTGTCTGCCAAAACCCTTTTAGTCTGGCACGCGTGGCGGTATCAAGTTGAAGTTAACATCAAATACATAGGTCCCTTATAACGGTCACGCAATAAAAGATACGGCTATTCATGCGACATATTTAAGTAAATAAAAACCTACAGGGAACTTTCCGTTGACCTAGAATTATACAATTTCTCACAGTAAAGGGAAAAGTTCGAAAATCGTGAATTTGTGGTTTAATCCCATTTATTTCTTAACGTACAGTTACCTAAAGTTTGTATGGAAAGGCCTCGGTGTGCAAGTCAGACTTGCATTTGTCCGGTTTTAAGTAGATCTACGAGACCAGACTATGTCATTTGATCCTCGCTAAATACTCGTACTAAACGGGTTACTAATGAAGATAATTTGTTGTTTATTTATTTACTCAAAAACAATAATGCTTTACATTTCCTTAACTTCTACTTAACATTTTTCTACTTATCATTTCTCGTTTACCTCCTCTTGGTGGGATTGGTGCTGCCAAGTGGAGGTAAAAATAATAACGGTTTGAAAATGACGACATGATAAGCTCTAGCCTATCGTGACGTCATTTACCACTTCGTCGGAGCCCCTTGTATCAAGCATGCACCCGCACTGAATGTAAAGCCGCAATCAGTAGGTATGCGTCTGCGATACAAGTGTCAGACTCAAGTGTCCGACACTTCTCTCGGATTACTGTGAGTAAAGTGCGGTTCGTGTCAGGCTCTGTATGAGTTGAAAACAAAGGATACCTTTGCTATACATATACTTTTGAATTGCTTAGGTAAGTACTCGTATTAAATGGTGGCTGAAACAGATATAAATTATAATAGTTAGTATCCTGGCAATAATGGCAAGTAAGACTTTAGCCTGACAGTAGTTTGGTTCCTAAGGTTTTTTAATTTAACAATGGTGTATCGATAACAATAATTTCATAGCTATCCTCTTGCTCTTATCCTTAGTTTGTTTTGGGTTGCCGCTGCAATTCTTCTTCTTCCATACATCTCTATTTATTGTCATCTCAAAATTCACCTCCCTCCCAACCATATCATCTTTCACACAATCCATCCATCCTGTCATAGGTCTTCCTCTGGTAATCCCTCCACATTCATATTTAAAACTTTCCGCACAAGATGATCCTCATAACTGTGTATTGATAAAAAACGGTACTTACAATCACTTTAATTAAGTCGTTCGCCACAACTTATAACAAAATCTTGCGGAGTATTAATTATTTTTGCCGTGTGTCAACTTAACAATTTCTTGATAGGCGCGAAATTACAACTTTAGCAATCTACTTTCTATTCTTTCTCCAAATCTTCTTATTGGTTATTCAGTAAATTGTTCCACAATTACTAGAATCGCTCGCAGGCGGAGTCAGTTCTCTGCCTCCGTCCATTATGTTCTAATCTCCAATCAGTATGCATCCCAATGGCGGGGAAGTGTACCTCCGCTCTCCTGGCGCACTCAGTACAAGTGCTGCTACTCGTTGTTTGACCAGGACGAGTTTTGTACGACTCTTGGATGCTTTTAGGAAAATCATTTGTGTTATATGGGGTACCTTTTGTATATAGAAGCAGAGTTTGTTAACGATAGGTACCTTGGCAGGTAAAAAAAACATCGTCTATTATTCTTCGTTCTACTCACAAGCTTATACCAGACTTACAACAGACATTCTGAATAACACTGCGATATCTGTGTTTAAACTGTGTTATATTGCTTGTTGTATTTTTCTTTGTATTTCTGTTTCGTTTTACTTTAGTTTTATGATTACTTAACTATATTGCACAAGCGCACATCACATTAGTGCTAGTAAATTGTTTTTATATTCTGTGGAAAATGTCACTAACTCAATCCACAGCTCAAATTATGTATAATTGAATAATGAGTAAATGTTTATATTCCCAAATAAAAAAAAATGTGTCGCCCAAGTGCGGAGATTGATTTTCAAATCAAGGTGATTTGAGACACCAATTCTCTGCACAGTAGATAAAAGTAATAATAAATCGGGTATTCACCGCCGCATATTCAAGCATTATATTTAAGTGACGTCCAGTGTTAGTGAAAACAAGCCTAGCAGTCATGATAAAAGTACAACCCTGAAACAAAAGACAGATGCTACAATTACATTCAATTACATTAGCATTATGTACACACACAGCAGGTACTCCCAGGCTGCTCAACATAAACAGCTATTACGTGTAATAACATTGTCGGAGCGTCGCTCACCATTACATTAACATGTGTAGACCTGTGAGCACCTTGCTGTAATAGGGTCACTTGCGTGGGCCCTGCGGCCAATTGTAATGTACATATTTATGTAGCAATAGTGGCAGAGTTAAGGTGGTGGGAAGTAATAGTCCTTCCTCCGTATGAATCTTTTAGGGGTCTTGTAGATATTGTGTTATTGTATTTTGAAGCAGGACATATCTAAAATGCAAATAAATAAATATAAATATGAAATAAATATCAATAAAACGCTTTCAATATTAATGTATATTTTGTATGTTCTTTTCGAAATGCATTTAAATTCTCTATCATACGGAGCCTTTTTCTACCTATGTTGAGGTCAAAGTCAGTCAAATCGTTTTATCGTCAAATCGTATTACAATTAGACCATTAACATGGCACTTTTCAACATAAAACAAGGTTAGCTTCCAATCCTTCCGGATGCTGCTGTATTACAGTATTTTAAATGAAACTATTTCCTATCTAATCCCCACAACCCAGTTACTGGGTAATACGAAACCCCTTGATAAGACTGACTGTCTGACTTTCGGGTTGCTGACTAACCGTAATAACTGCTAAAGATTTACAATGACAGCTGGGACCAACTGCTTATCGTGCTTTCCGAGGCACGTAGAGGTCTCGGTTTGTAACGGATGGTCAACGGGCTTAACCTTCTATCGATCCGTGCAGCTGTTCTTATGTAGCCACAAGCAACTCGTCGAATATATTTCTTCATTTAACTTCACCATCGTAACTCTAACGATTAATGTTCTAACTTTGCCAGTACATTCAAACTTACCAACATCATAACTATTTGCTTACCTACTCTGAATTCACCAATAAAGTTAAAATATGGGCGGTGGTATGCGAACGTGATGCCTACGCCGTAGCCCGTAGCCCCGTAGCCCGTAGCCCCGTAGCCCGTAGCCCCGTAACTCGTAGCACGCGCTTCACGTTATTGTAACACATTGTTCCCCGGGATAAGAAGGCTGTGTTATCTTATTATTTTAATTAACTGAATGTTTTCACTACTGTGTTTATTTTAAGGATGAATATTGTTTTATTATATAGTATTTATTATGTTGATGTTTCTATATTATGTTTGTTAATTAAATTTTTGCTCATTTACAAGGTTACCGTTCGAAGTAGGTTCATTTAGCAGTCTGATTAAGTTATTTGTATTTATATTGAATGAACCGGTTTTACTTATTTCTTGCGATCCATAAAGACTGAATATTTGAGAGACAGTTATTAAGTGCTTTCAACAAAATTGAAAAACACGTTTAAGATGTCTGACGATAGTTTAAGTATGATTTCTTCAAAAGATTTTGTGGTTTTAGTAAACATTTTCATTCGAGACTTTTGCCTACGAAATGAATGAGATGGCGTTAATTGCTTTTCATGAACCCTTAATTAAAACCTAAAGTTACTAAATAACCATTTTAATCTACGGTACGGCCATAAATACAAATCAGAATAACCCAATCATGACACACGAATTAAACAATCTGGTTCTACGGCGTAGCGCTACGAGCTACGAGGCGGGCGCTGTAGTGATTGCGTAGCAGCAGGGGTCACAATATACCACTTACTGGTAATGCCAGCGGGTCCCAGTGGGTGCCAGCGGGGCCCAGTGGGCGGGATATTCACTGAGAAAGGATAATGACCTGGTTAATGGTGACTTTGCTCATGATAAATTTGATCCGTTGTTCGATAATATACGATCTCGTGATGTTGGTAGATTAATTGTGATATTACCTTGGAATGCGTGGTAAGAGTTATGTATACGGTACCTTTTTAGGGTTCTTTAGTCAACAAGAAACCTTTTTAGCATTTCTATGTCAGTTCATCTGTCCATCTGTCAAAGGGTTAGCACAGTAGTACTCTTAGTACTAGAAAGCTATAATTTCGCATTAAATGTATAAATGCAACTATAGAACCCTACGGTTTAATTGTGTGTATTATTATAATGTACTCTTAGTTGTAAACATAACAACACGCCTGTATTCCCCATAGGGTAAGGCAGAGGTGTAGTAACTATTGGTACAGCACCATTCGCAAGTTTTGTTTAAGTTTCATGAAAAAGGGGGCGAGAAATATAGATTTCGGGCTGCTACTAAGAAAGTCCAAATGAAAAACCAAATTGCACTAAATCCGACTCGGGATTGAACCCAGGACCTCATGCTCAGCAGAAGCGCTTGTAACCACTAGACCAACGAAGCAAACAACAATATTTATAGTTGTGTGTTTAGAAAAAAAATAAAACACTACTGATAAAATATTATAGTACTCGTATACTCCAATCCAGTATCGTAAAGTTTAGGTTTAAATTAGAAACATTGGTCTACAAAATGTCGTAACATATGCAAATTATGTAACAATTTGAACGAACACAGTACACCTCAACACGAACCGCGAGTCCATTCATTCGTGTTCAATAAACATTTGAATTTATGTGACGTCATCAGTTACTGTTCACTTCCTACTGTGCAAGCGCACGGCGCCATAAACTGCGGAATGTAAATATGTCATCAGCGTACCACAGCTTACGTTAACGTGCGCTGAAACCGCGCGGGGCTGATGGACCAGAGACACGCTACTCGTATGTACGCAGACGCCGAACGACGACCTCGTGGAAGACGGTTTTTAAAAGAAGATCGACTATACTAGGTTGAAGAACCATAAAAGAAATCAAAAATAATTTATTCACATTAGGTTGCGCTCCACGATCCGTTTACAGGACTTAGCGCGGAAACTAAACCACTACAAATAACTAGACGCTGAGAATCAACGCTTTCTGAACGTGAATAATTATATAAGACAGTCTCCCGAAACGCTCACCCTTCACCACTGTCTAGTTTTTATGCTGAAAAGCAATATTGGTGCAACTAGCTCCCCAGCAACACGACTGTCTGATAAGTTAGAAGAACTCGATTCTATATAAAACAATGGTGATAGAATTGCCACGGTGAATGGCCATACTGAGTCTTTCGGCCCTGGGTGTGATGAACGTACCTTAAATTAGTTATTTCGTGGCAATTAGTACTAATGGTAGTTAACACAGTTATGCAAGTAGAATAGGTACCTACTAACAAAAACCTCATCAACTAATACATTTTTAAATTTGGTGCAAATTCAGTCGACTAGCGTATCTCAGTTGCTGTCATGTTGGAATACGCACATACATATTGTAGGTGATATAATTGGACACGTGCTCGAAGTGCGAATCATAATTTTGCAATCAGTTGCGTTATTCTGATGTCTATCTTTGTGTGTCTGTTTATCACATTATTATAATAAGTAAAGTGATGTCAAATGGCATAACGTTAGCATTTTTGTAGTAGCGAACATTAAAATATCGTTCATATCTCGTAGTTTCTAAGCTTGACTAGGCTTTGACGAGCCACGTGTAAGGTAAGAAGGTATAATCAATCGATTTCACGTAATACCTCTGCAAGATGATACACTCACCTTGTTCACTACCGCTGCTGAACCAACAAGGAACCACACCAATCAATGAAACAAGTTCTAAACCTAAGCTCTATTTTGAAATCAGTACAGTCAGTCGGATCAGTCGGTGTACAAAGTGGACGTACTCGTAGCTACACTGGGTGCCGAGCGAGCAGGCCACCGAGTAAACTAATTAGTGCTGCCCTCCTTGTTGTATTATTAAATCTCTTTGTTACTTCCCTTTGTTCGTATAATAGGGTGGGTCGCTGCTGTTTGCACGCGTGTGTACGTGGTATAATTCAATGGATGGACGTGAATGGGATTGTATGATTAATTGTGTTAGATTCATGGCGAGGACTGAGCTTGGTAGGGTTCCGTACCAAAACGATAAAAAAGGAACTCTAAGGGGCGTGACTCGATTCAAGTCGGCGTGGGCAGCGTTCTGGCTAAAGAGCAAGAGAGAGAGAAATCATAACTAAAATAAAATCTTGTCGCGACGCCAACTTGACATAGCAGTGAGCGAACTCCCTTATGGTTAGATTTCGCAGTTTCTTATTTCAGAGTCTGCTTAAGCTATCAACTTAAAATTTAGAATCAATGTAAACAATACCTGTCCCTTACATAGGTAGTAAAGGAATTTAAAATTCAATGAAATGTTACACAAATGCCCGTTATATTTACTTGTAATGCAATTTTCAGCCTTTACTAGACACGTGTTTCGCCCCTCCGTGGCGCATTCACAGGAGATGTAGGCTTGTATACCGCTCGGACGTGAAGAACCCGGCTGCGTAACTCGCCTTCAATATTATAATTATTATAAGTTAATATGGTTTTCATTGCCATAGGAGCTGAAATGGGCGGTTGAAATTAGAAGTGGGTTAACTAAATCAAGTGTGGTATCATAAGAAAAGAGCTTTGGATCGTTAAACATAATAAGCGATGAATCTGAAAAAAAAAATAGTTGTTGGAAATTTCTGTAAATAAGTATTTCAGGTTAGACTGGTAGCCGACCCCGACATAGTTGGGAAAAGGCAGGCGAGGTGAAGATGGTGAGGTATTACAGGATAAATAAAATAATGTTTTTAACGAGCACGGTTTTTAGTAATCTGCTAAAACGGATTACAAAGCTAAGCTAGTTTTGAGATCAAACAATTAAAATTCAACTTCAAAAAAGGTTACAGAAACCTCTGTTGGCGAGTTGGACACGCTCTTGGCCAGGTTTTTTTAAATAAATTCTAGGTTTTAGGTGAAATGTGTACTTACCTATCAACACACCCAGATATAGGTACGTTGTATTGATAAAGCAATGACTAGGGATCAATAAAAAGAACAATACGTCGTCGCCAGTATGACATGCGGCCATCTTGTCATTACGTACATTCATGATTATGTTCAATTAACATGATTAAAAAGCAACGAGTAATGAAGTGTTTTAAAAAAAAAGCAACCTAAAAATCTATTACCCATTACCAAAAAGGCTGACTGGTTTTACTGAATAGTCGTAATTTTGGTTTATTAGTTTACATTCGCAGTATGAATAGGTAGAGAAACGCTGCGGCTACATAATGGAGCTACCCTCTAAAATGTGTAGCGATGTGGGTCAAAGCGCGACCCGCGCGAATAGGGTGTGGCAGCACTGCTGGCGGCTCACAGGAGGAATACTTTCTGTTAGATTGGATAGACAGGCCAGATAAAGATCAAAAAGCAACTTTTTAAGATGTATAAATAAAATTATGAAAAAGAAAATATAAAGCATTGAGCGACAGCAATCTAGCCTGGACACAAGATGCATGTAGGTATGTGATGCGTTTTTGAGATGACTGTCAAAAATACATCTAAGTCAATCAATTAATTCTAAAGATGCGCTTAGTTAACAGCTACCTATGTACTTCTCGGATGGCAACCACGTTCACTCTTCGCACCTAAGTGGTAACATTTAACAACACCGTAATATCCTGATCTCTTACTTACTTGAAACGCCGTACTATTGTATGTGAGAAGGTACGGGTATAAGATAAGAAGGCTACTCTATAATAATACCAAAAACAATTTGAATTATACATTGGTAATAGACGGCGCTACGTAAAAAATAATATTAGACAATCTAAAGGAGCATACTTACTAACCAATTTACAGGAACATATATACACTTCAGTACTATGCTTTGCCAGCTTGAGGTCAAAGTGGCGAAAAAGATGTGCGGACGACTGTACCAGAAGGCGCAGCGTGAGTTGGCCCCTCGAGGAGGGCTAGGTGGTCGCGGGCGAAGTTAACGAGAGGACTATGTCCATAAGTGGTCGTCTCTCGACTAAGATAATGATGCCACACATATATATAGCTATATTACAGCCATGCCCCGCTACAACTGGCCCCACGCGCTTCAGTTCCAGCTAACGACCAGCATAATGATGAAACACGCGCTGGCTAATGCTCCGCGAATGGCGCACTACAGTTATTGCACTTGTTGTTACACACCCTCTATCTGTACCCCTACACAGTCGCACACACACACACCTGGTGAAAGTCACTTATCAAAGTACTGTTACGTGGACACATACAAATTGAATATGTTATACTAAAACCTCGATCCAAAACTGTTTGATAACAAACTAGCTAGAATTTACTTTCACTGTAAAGTTTTTACATTTTACACAGTAAATTTTCTCTGAATCTACTGGACCGATTAACTTTAGGTACACATTAACTTTTTGTGATCCAAACACAGACGTGTAAAGTAAATAAATGGATTTTGAACATAAGGGTCACTTTTAGGTGGCAAAGCAGAAAGTTTTAAAATGATGAAGGAAAACAGATGATAATTAACCATTCCCCCATTCGCCCTTCCTTACATCCGAAACTACTAAGGCTTAAAAAAATGTAAAAATACAAAAAATTGTTCTTTGCTTATCCTCGTATATATATATAGATTATCAGAAAACCGAACAGAAATGTATTGTTTTTGGAATACCTATCATGCTAAATCTCTTAATATTGTGCGTTGTTGATCTCAGTATTGTACATTCTAACTGAAAATTTACATTTGCAGTTAGAATATACCTATATCGGCGAACATTTCTTTCAACTAATATGTTAAATTTATAAAAACACACGGTAAATGATATATTCATCGAAGGGAACCCTATTCATGCGAGTTCAACTCGAACTTGTCCGGTTTTCATCGTTAATTTTATCGACATCAGTACTTATGATTTGTGTAGGTAAATGAATCTCAGTTCCTACGATAAACAAAGGATAGTGCTCCGTAGTGGCCAGTTCCGCAGAGCAAGGAGAGTACAAACAATGTCTTTACTGCAGTGAACTATTGATCGTTGCGTTACTACCAGCTGATCATATTCGCTCAGAATTACACCACCTGGGTGTTATTATTGGCCAGCAATTGGCGCAAGTCAGTTTCCCACACTTTAATGCCTTATAGATTGCGTCCAATGAATATGAAACTATGTGACTGGTTCCTATGTAAACATAAATGAATGGCTGTTATCTTTTTTCAGACCGAGATATTTTGTATGACGCTTGTATGAAAATAAAGAAAGCTATAAAAACTACATCTCAATTATTAACGAGATAATGGTTATACCATCAACAGTGGTGTACCCGTCTGTAAAATAATGTTTCATGTAAATATGCATATTATAAAAGCATTACATGTAACGCTCAGGCTGAGCTCGTACTTATTCGTCAACTGTCTGTTTCTAGCGCGAACATGAAGCCTCTCGCAGTGCTCGTTCGCGTTAAGTTTGTATGCATTCACACTGTTGACATTACATTATATTGCACATGACTAATAGTATATACATACATCTCTATCTACTCATAGAAAATCGGGCTAGAGTCGACAAAATCGTTATCTACTACATACACAAATAGCCCCACCTGTATTTAAGTGTAAAAGCCGCCTATTTCCCTTGTTAAAAAAATAATAATAACTCACAGTTACAAAGCAATTTACCCACAAATAACGGCCTGTTATATTTGGTACAAAGACAGGTAATTGCTTCAGTAATTAAATTAAATGCGTGACTCAGTACTTCTTGCCCTTACGCGAAGCTTTCAATGTAATTAGTATCTGTGTATTGTTGTCGCGAGCTTAAACGGTTTAATCATCTATTCATCATTTATTTCTTATTGAATTCTTGTCGGCTTAGTTTTGAGAGAGATATTTTAAGCGTTCGTCGGCGTGAATTACTGAATTACCTAATGCTTATTTACATACATATAATGTCATCGTCTGCCTAGATTTTACCCAACTAGGTTGTGGTCTGCTTCCAGTCTAACTGGATGCTGAATATCAGCATTTTATATGGAGCGACTGCCTATCCGACGTCCACAACCCATTTACTGGGCAACACGATACCCTTTTATAAGACTGCGTGTAAGACTTTCGGGCTTCTGACCCGTAACGACTGTCAACCGATGGCTGCACGTTCTTTCCGAGTTCTACCGGTTGGTCCTCGGTTTACTGACTTTCATTATTGCTGGGTAGTAGTTAGCGGTTCCCCGACCAGACGACGCTTGGATCAACATATCACAATTTGAGGCTGTATATATTCCACCCTGTATAGGCCAATAATCTACCAGCAAACTGGAATATCCCCACCAAAGCCACATCAAAACGTTACCATATTTAATAATCATGATTTCAAAAGGTTTGTTCAATCACAGCCCTGCTTATCGTGTCAGCCCTGATATGTCAGCAGTGACGTCATGACTGTATGCCGCTCGTACATGAATATGTAAGTAGCGTCTAATTGTTGGCTGACGCTTTCAGTAAGTAATTAGAGACAGTCTCCCTAGTCTACCCTCGTTATTTATTCACTAACTGTTTATACATTAACTGCGTCAGTAATGCAGGTGGTTTATAGATAGAGTGTTGCTGGTAGGACAAGTCGATTGACTTCAATTCAATTTACTACTCCATAACATCTCGCATGTTTTCCCCGAAGGGTACGGCAGAGATTTTTTTATTTTAAAGTATACATAATACTTTAAAATAACTGGTGAAATCTGAGTATCTTATAGGGAAATCTCTAGGGCGAGCCTATTGGCAATAACCGAGCTGTAATCAAGACTCCAGGCTGCTACTGAGAAATTCAGTTGGGAAAAACCCAATAACACTTTGTCCGACCCGGGAATCGCACCTACCGACCGTAAGACCGACAAGACACTCAATTTATTATGGTTAATAATTTGTTAATGTTTGCCTAGTGTACGATACAACAAACGCTAAAACGTAGAAGGTTACATCATTTTTCACTTTGGAGTAGACACCGAAAATCTAGGAGTTTAAATAAACAACAATGTCGATCAGGGATAGTGGAAAACTAGAGTTAATGGACAGTATTTAGTAAGTTAGTTTGAATAAGCAGCAGTCGGTTTATTATCTACTATGAAATCGTTTTCATAACCCTTCTTTGCAGGGAAAAGCTTTATCTAAGAATAAATTCCTACTAAAAGCAAATGGATAGAATGCTACAATAGTTTCTAACTTTATGGTTTACAAGTCCATAAAAGAAAAGTGTTAATATACGAGGACGGAATCCAGTCATATAAATTAGCATAACAATGTTACCTGAACAAAATGGCGGCCACATTTCATCCTAATAGCTTCCACAATAGTCGTATAAAACGGCAGCTCATTCTACTTTTCCTTTTCTCCGTTCATTATTCAAAGTTGATGAATTTTAAAAACTCGACAAAGCAAAGGTAATAAAGGGGAGGTTGTAAATTCGGGCTGCGGCCGCGCGCTCGAGGCGGCGAACGCCGCGGTGACGCGGGGACGCGCGACGCGTGGAACCCAACTGGATTTTTGTAATTACTCTTCTCTCAGTTACCAAATAAATATCTCCTTCATAATTTCAACCTGTTTACTCCAACTGCTAAGTAAATATTACAGTGAACGGCCAAAGAAATACCCAAAGTTGTCGTACTTGGTTCGACGGTTGTCGGAATGCAGGCTTATGACCAAGTTTAATCAAATAATTTTCAACAAAACATTTCATAATGCCCTTTAACTCACAAGGTATCATTGTGGTCGGTGTCTGTCTGTTTTGCCTTGAGATGCGTCGCGTCGCGGTTGGACCGCATAAATGCGTGGTTTTGCGGATGTACGCTAAAGTATGTTACCGAATGGTGAGATGCGGTGAGATGTGGTGAGATGCGGCGAGATGCGGCGAGGGGCGGCAAGGTGCGGTGACAAGCGGATGCGGCCTAGCTACGACACAACGTTATGGCTTTGTACGAAAATTATAAGCTGCATTATTGGTCTAGTAACCGCAAGCATTACTGCTGAGCTTGAGGAACCGGGTTCGTTCCCGGATCGGGGAGTGTTATTAGCTTATTCCGGCTGGAATTATTCAGTAGCAGTGCTAGCAGCCCGTAGACATGGTTCGTGTCCGGTAAATGGCAATAGGCTCGCATTCTATTACATGAGACTGACTGACATGATAACTGCCAACATATGGGTGTACTTATAGAGGTACCCCACTGGCCAACCCTTCGGGGAATACAGGCGAAACTATTGCCATCGCTGTGCGCACAGCGATGGCAATAACTGTTTATGAGCCGTTATGTGCGCGAAATAGCCATCTTTATTATATCCACACTAACTCTGGAAAAGGGAGAGAAATTGTCTTCGCTCTGTGAAGGGCAGTCTCCAGCTCCACACTAAGGTACTCTCGAATAATTACGGCGGTTTTTGAGATAGTAAAAATCTAGACTTATTTTGTTTTATGTTTTTTCTTTAAAACACAAAACATTGTTAAGCCGAGCGTTGGATATCCAACAGGGCGCTTTTATTTAGACCTTAATTTAGTTGTAGGCTGGTGTTAGCGAAAACGGGTAGTAGTTTACTTAGGGTTTGGGAACCACGTAAATTGGTGGATTGGCACATAAAAGAGAGCTGCGGCAAAGCCTCTTGACGGAACCCTTTTAACAATTTGAAGCTACACTGGATAACGAATTCTTCTTATTTTAGGTACCTTTCCAAATTCTTGTACCCAAGTACCAATACCAGACTTCCATTTATTTATTTACTAGCGATCCACCTCGGCTTGGCACTGGTGCAAACATGCTTTAATGGAATATTATTGTTACAAAGGTACCATACAAATTTCCGAAATTACCAGTGGATTGAAAAAAAAAACATACAAAACGTTGCCCTGTCAATTATAATCAAAATAAAAAACAACAACCAAATCGGTCGAGCAAATCCCAAGTGTGATCTTTCATACATGCAGTAATTGATTTTAATGTATACAAAAATAACATTATCCTCGCTCGGTACCGCCACACAGCAATGATATGAACGAAGCAAAAAATGCTTCAATTTCTACCCGTCGCCAGCCCCACAAACGCTTGTGTCCGACGCATGCGCGCTGCGGCACCAATATAAATTAATTAGCAGTAATGAGCGCGCCATATTCGCGCTTTACGGCGAATAAATTCTTGTTTAGAGGCTCCTCCTTGTATTAATGTGCTACATTGTTTTCTGACAGACTTTTATGACGTGTTCATTTTATTGTGGGCTTTTGTTTTTATGTTGTTATTAGGTGTTATATCGCGCTTTTTGTTGTAGTTGATGTCGTAATAAACACTTCATTTTAAGATTAACTAACAAAGCAAAAACTGGGAAGCTGAGAACCTCATGCGGCGTTGATATACCTTGTCGGTAGATATATTTCCAGCAGTTTGGGGTTGAAACTCTCAGGCAGGTGGGGTGCGGTTTGAGAGCTGATATTCTGTTTAAAGGGATCTCAAAATGTTTAGTTGACGCTTCTCGCCCCCCGTCTTTAGGAAGGAATTTTTCGATGCCATATTTTAGTTTGTTATTAGTTTTATTCGACATTTATAGTTTTTTTAGTAAATTTTAAATTATTAATTATGCTTAGAATACACATTAATGTATGATGCAATCATATATTGCATAACATAACAAAAGTTTGAATCCACATGTTTCAAGGCCAGGCGATATTCTATCCATCCCAGATGGATATATAAGCACTTTATCGCGGCAAAAAAGCCTTTGAAGCGATCCCTCGGCGCATAACTTGGAGTCGAAGGCCCCATTTACGTGCAAATCGTCACTTTGTTCGCTCGTTCCACGGAAAAATGGCGTCATCTTTTAACACCATACACTTCTGTCACATAGATATGTGATAGATAAGCCAAAGTTGTAGGTTTGGGGAAGATTGGCTTGTAATGTGCACCTTCTAAGTATGTTCTTCTGCTGGAAAGGCTATTCTAATATGAGATTTCTACGTATGATATGATAATAAAGTTAATTTTATTGAATTGTAGCAGTCTCGAGTCTGGAATTGTGCCCGTTTGTTGGCAATAGGCTCACCCCCTAACACATGAGACTGGAACATACCTGGCGGAATAGATGTTACCATGCATAGGTACTCCTCCGCCTTACCCTTTGGGTAATAGAGGCGTGATGTTATGTTATGGATGGGGTAAAGAATATAATTCGTTACAAAATATATTTACGTATGAAAACTGAATTTAAGTAACTCCTTAAAGACCCCCAAATTCATATCGCAGCACACCATCTTAACCTTTACCTCTGTCAGCCCTGCAGTAAGTACCTCAAATAAAACATAATAACTCGTACAGCAAACATCTCTTTGTTCTAAGACTTCATAAAGAGTCGGAGTTGGCAAGCAAAGTTTTTGTAAATAAGCTGAAACAAAGGCAAGCCCGGGACACGCCCGCGCCCTCGTGCGCCCCCAGCCCGCGCCCGCGCCCCCGGCGGCGGACGGCATTCAGGCTCGGCTTCAAATGTAATAACGAATTCTGATTATTATAATAAGTTGCTACGGAAAATGTTCAGGTAATGGATTTATTCGCTTTATAATACTTTTTTTGCGTAAAAGAAAAAGCTGCCGAATTTTTGTTTATAGCTACTTAGCCCGTCGTCGGTACATTAGCTAAGCTTTGATCCTTGATAGTTAGGGTTGTATTATATACATTTAAACAGGTAAAAAACTCTTAGAACAATAATCCCTTCGTCCTTGTGCCTGCATGCATGACACGCTACTATCACATCACGAACACACGTCCCTAACGCTACCAATTTAATAAACCCAAAAACAGGAAAACTTTTCATGACTTTATTAAACCGTGGAGCTTTTCCCTTCAAAATGCATTAAAGTTGGGGAAGCTACTCCACACCCCGGGGAGGCGGCGCTGTTACATAACACCTTACATACGATACACACTACGTATAGTACATGTAACTATCGTGAGTTTGTCCGCAGTACCTCATTGCGGGTTTCCTGAACTTTGTGAACGCGATCAAACTGACACGTGTCGCCTTTGCGTCACTTAGTACAGCAATTAGCATAAGCTCGCAGTTAGGTGGTAGTATTTTGTTATCACCATAAAACTATGTCTTCAAATAATAAAAAGTCTTACCAGGGAAAACAATTTGTTTGAGCTTTTAAACCATGATCAGCCATTTAATTAAGCTCCTTTTTAAGACTGACTATTTTTGTAGTAGCTTTTATTACAAGCTCCATTATATGGTTCTCTACATTTTCTTAACATCCATCTTAATAAAAGGTCGTAAACGTCCAGTACTAAACATTCCGCGGAGCGGTTTTATTAGCGCAAAGGAAAGATGTTACCTATCCACTAAAATGAATACCTCGCAGTCGTCTTTTACGAAACCTACCGGTGGGCAGGGGGGCCGGGGCCCGTTTTATGAACAGTTTTAGGAGATTCTTAAGTAAACTTAATAACCTGTTGACGACTTTAACTCGCTCCTTATCGATTATTGGAGAAGAGGAAAGATAAAGCGAAAATAAATAATAGAAAATACCTTTGCCCAGCTGTGGGACACTAGGGGTGAGGCAAAAAACAAAGCTAAAATAATTCTTGTACCATGTTGCGTATTTAGAATCGAAATTTATATAGCAAGACTCACTCGGTAAGTAAACCTCTGCAATATCCAATTGATTGGTGGAATGGGAGAGGTCACTAGTTGCTTCTGTGTACGTCAGCACACTGCAGGAGGCCAAGGACGGTCCATCCGCATCCCGGCCTGGACGCAGCTGCGGAACTGTACATCTGTACCAAGCTAAGTACTGTACAGGTTGTTTGCAAAAGCCAACCTTATTGCATACAGGCTACAAGAATATTAGTTCTGGCTGGTTTTAAAAACTTAAGTAATTTTAGAATTGTTTAAAACGTTTTGTTGGAACGTGCCGCTTGGCTTGGGCCGAGAAAACTTATCTTATAGATGTGCTAATGTAAAGATAATCAGCGGAGCCTTATCATAGGTAGCAGTAAGCTCCCGATCAGGACAGCATATTATCTAGATAAGTGGCAGCGTGTCAGGCCAAGTGCCAGCAAAGACGGAACTAGTGACGCAGCAACCGTATGTTACAGTTAATAGTACACGAACCATTTAGCCCATTAATAACTCAAAATCTATTAAACATAAACACATGTAATTTGGTTTGTTCATAAATGTATCTCATTCGGTTATTGAGATATTACCGTCTAAAAATCTGAATTTATTCACTGGCTGACTGACAAGATCAAAAACCTAACCTAATTCCAGATGATCCAGACGGTGGAAATTCGGGGTCTAGCTGAGTAATCATATGTATCATCACAAAGGAACAATTAAGAAACAGTGTTTTTTACGAATTGAAATATTTTACGAATAATCGATTTCTGTTGACACCGAGCGATTTATTTTAGAATGTTCTATGTTCTAATCAATAAAATTCAGGATTATCTACAGAATTAGGTACCCATTAAGATCTCAATTCTTTCGTCGGCGAAGTCAACAGCTGCGCACATTCTCAATATTGAACTTGGCTCCCACTTTCCCATTGTTGTTTTTGATTGGTTACGTCTACAGTACCCTACACTAAAGTTTTCAGTCACATACATGAATCGTGAATAAGTTAAAAGGTAAAGTAGGTAGGTATAGGTAGAGAGTGTTATATAATGTTCACATTTTATTATTAAGATTTTTTGCGTTTATATAAACGCATGACTCCTAAACGCTATAAGATATGTACCTAAGTGATGTGATAGTAGATTGTTATTAATCTGATGAACCTCTGCTGCAGATAGGATTGGACTTATATTATGTCGGGATAGTTTTAATTGACAAGAATACATGATGGTTAAGCTTCTCTAACTCATATTGGTCGGAATCAAAACGTAAGTTTAAAGTTTTTAGTTTAAAGTTTTTTTTTTAATGGAAACGAGTGACTTGTGATTGAAAGTACCTGTAATGACGCTGTGATGCAGATGCAGGTCAAGGTCGTGCCTACCGCATCTCGCCCGGCCACAGCTCCGCTCAATATTACAGCTTTACTTCGAAACTAGATGGGTTTTTGCACACATTACACACACATGCGACGACTACGAACATGTCCTTTTCCCACAGACTACGGTGACTGACCAATACTGCTCCGGGAAATGATCAGTTGTAATAGCAGTAAGTGATTGCATAAATAAACAAAAAATATTATTAATATAACTAGGTCAAGTGGGGGCTTGACCTACTTATCCTACCTGAAAATGTCAACTTCCTGTATATTTTTTCAATTCTTTCACCTGAATAGCATAGTTAGTAGACTAAAATTGCTTATAGTAGTCAAAAATTCAAGACGATAGTGAAAGTGATGGTAGCTGTGACATACAGAAAGATGAATGAGCACCATACAGGTTTCTTTCTTATCATTATCGTATACAACCCTTAAACTGAATTCCGGCCTTTGTTCACGGGCGTGTCTTCATGAGAAATAATCAGTTCATAAAAATTAGTGTGCTGCAATTATGGGTCAAGGGCGGGTCTCCGTCGACCCCGCCCGCAGCGCGCAGCATCCCCGCGCCCCCGGCCCCGCGCCCCCGGCCCCGCGCCCCCGGCTCGCGCCCCCGGCCCCGCGCCCCCTGCCCCGCGCCCCGGGCCCGAGGCCCGGCTCAATATTATAGCGATACTTCAGCAGCGCTCATTCATACCTGTGTAATGTACAGTCGATCAAGGTTTATGAATTAATTTCCTGACCCTATCGAAGCGAGAGGAGCTCGTGTCGTGGTGGATAAGTGCGTCCACAAGGTCGACAGGCCTGCATGCCGGGGGTGGGGGCTCTTTTGTAAACCTCTTCAAGGGTTCGTTGTATGTTGTCGCGCATACAAGAGTTCTGCAAAACAAAGGACTAAAGCAAATAACCCGATCTCATACATCTGCATCCAATATTCACCAGATAAGTACCTCCCATCTCACATGATTTAAAAACTACTTAACTAATCCAATATGTTCATATTACCAATGGCTTATGTTTTAAGCCAATTATTTTATGTATCGATCATAACAGGATGCGATCATATTTCAATTCACTAGATACTTAAAGGAAAACGTTGAGGAAGTATTATAAGCAAATAAAGTAATTTAGAGTATAGAGTTGCGTAAATATATGTAGTTTTGTAACTTATCATCCTCCTGCCCTTATCCCAATATATTTGGGGAATCTAAATGTTCACTTCCTTTCTAGCCATATCTTCCACACAATTCACCCGTCGTTTATTTGGTCTTCACATTCATACTCTTAACTTCGCTCCCAACAGGAACCTCATTCCTCCGCATCACTTGCCCATACCATGACATAACTGATTACAGTTTGTGATGTGTTTTTATTTTTTTACCAACGCACATAGTAACGAACGTGGTAAAGAATGCCTCAGACATTGAAGTCCGCCTTTGTACATTTGATGCATACAAATATGAAATTTACGTAACATTAACCTGAGGGGCAATTCCAGTATTTTAAAACTATCAAACTCTAATCTCAATCTCGATTATCAAAAATACGTACGATAAGATTTTGACATTGATAGTCACTGAAATGAGATTTTTACTAGATTTTTAACGTTTTTAATTACAGGATTAAGAAAAACGAAGATCTACATGATTCGTAGTTACGTATGAATAAGGTTAATACAAATTGCGTATTGCTGCAGGCAGCGGGCAGCGGGCATCAAGGACGTGGGATGGGGCGGACCGCGCAGCTCAGGTCAGCTAATGTTATTTGTTTAACTGAGGTACTCTACTACTTACTTATAAAATGGCTTTTAAGTTTGTAACTCCATTGTAATAAAAAAACAACAGTTACCACTCGCCGTGCCTCGTCGCTTTTGTCTAGAAGTCGGATTGAGTGGTCTACTGTTCGAATCTACGTATATTCACTGTGGAAGCTGTTTTTTTCAGGAGCACAAAGCAACACGGATAGAGGAACTACTTAGTCAAGGCCGTGAACGAATCAAATTTCCGTTCTCTGTTTCTTTTGGTGACGTAACGAGTTTCTACATGTTCATATGCTTTAACGCCCTGACATGGACTAGTATTTCAGACCTAAAGAATAAGGTGGCTCCACACAGCTGCTTATGACAAGAACTTCTCGCCCTCTATCAATTTAGGGCTACAAATAAGGCTTGCTCTAATAATAACTAAAACGACTAAAATACGTAGGTACTCCTAATTTTGATTTTAAATCAAACCCAAATGGGATTTAAAAATTGTAAAGTAAGATTGCTGCAATAAATTTTTGCGATGATAATGTTTGTAAAAATACCAGTAGCGAGTCTTAAACATATCTAGTAAGCGAAGGTTTGTGTAACTATTACAGAGAAAACCAAACCATGTCTCTAACATCTTTTTAACAATCAGAACTAACGAACTTAGTTAATAACCTACAGAGTTAGTGACCTACAGAGAAAACTATATTAAAAAATGGAACAATGTTTTTTCTACTAAGGTATTTCTACTATGGTAAGGTATTACCTTCGGTGTGCGGTTCCGACTCGCTCTTTAGCCATTTTTATTATATTATGTCAGATGCTTTAGCCTTAAGCATGCATCACATACGTGGTCTACAATATAATTATATATAACTCGCTGGAAAAAATATGTGGACGCACCTTTAGATACACGTTCACAAAGACACAACACCGCCGTCTCGCCGGTTGCTAGGGCTGGCTCAAAGGTCTCCCTCTCCAGTCATAAATCTACGTTACGTGGAGGGTATGCGGTGCCCTAATAAAATTACTACCATCCTTAGCGAAATTATTCGGAAACTCAAATGGCTCTTCTCAAAAAATACTCTCCTAATGGGATGAAAGAAGTTAGGGGCTAACAAGACATGCTTATCTTTTTATTTTATATCATGAAGTCGGCGTTATAAGGAAAATACTGCTATCTATACACTTGATCTCTTATTATCATCACGGCTATCAATAATCGTCTAGCGCCATACCTATGATGAATAAGGAAAATCTTGTTCCTTCGCACCCACTATCTTAATATTTCCCTATAACACTTATCATAATGACTTGATCACAGTTACATTAACGCCAACATCTTCATTATTTTCCCAACTATGTTGGTGTCGGCTTTCAGTCTGATCCAATGCAGCAGAATATCAGTATTTTACTGTTGGAGTGACTGCCTATCTGACTCCCACAACCCAGTTAACACGATAGATACCCTTTTGTAAGACTGGATGTCAGACTTTCGGGCTCTCGAAGATCTCCTAATGTCAGCCTGGACCAACTGCTTACTGAGCTTTCACAACAAGCTTGCTGATGCTGTTGACACTGAGGTGACAACAGCCTCAGCAAGCTTAGCTTTACCTTGAAGATGGATTATGCGGTAGTTATATAAACGGCCACAATAAGAAACGACATAAGCCTAACTGAGTTTGAATAGCGAAATTCTATTTTCCCGGTTATAATCTAAGAAGAATCCACTCAAAATTAAAATAAAACACCCGGGTAGCCCGCCGAATTCATTTTACTTCGAATTTTTGCTATTTTGAGGTCTGTATTAGGATTTATGTTTTTAATTAAACGTTAGCTGCGACCGTAACTGATAATTGTATATATTTATTTCTTTAATACTTTAAGCACACAAATGTACAGAGGCGGACTTAATGCCATAGGCATTTTCTACCAGTCAACCTTTGGGTGATGCAGAGTCAAACAGTGGCAGGTGCAATTTCTTTAAAGAAAAGGGAAAAGAAATATATATAGTATGTATATATATATATATATATATATATATATATATATATATATATATATATATATATATATATATATATATATATATATATATATATATATATATATATATATATTAATATATATATGGTATAGTCATTTAATACGTCAGTACAGCTCTCTAATTAAACGAGAATTGCGAGCTCACAAATGAAATCTCATCCAATAAAAATCAAATTACTCTATGTATATACTGTTCAAGATAACCTCCCGTAACTTATGGGAGGTTGGAGCGACATCCACGTAGGTACAGCGAGCTCCAGCTGCACCGGCAGAGGCAGCGGGTCCTCGCGATCAATACCCTCGGCAGCGCACCGCCCGGTAAATACTCGTGAACACGCTTCCCGTATATCGGAAGGTGGGAAACTGCGTTTTACGGATGAAGGGTAACGTTTTGCGAATGTTTTCAATTCAATTTATTTGTGAACATACTCGTAGGTTACAATCGGTGTTACAGTCAAATACATTAGGTTTAAAGAAACTTTATTCTCAATAAAACATACACAAATGTCACTTACTTGAGAACAATAAGTTAATGTTAACAATATAAAAAGGTTCGACTTCACCTCTATGTACAGTTTCACAAACACGACCCACCCGACGCATTCATTTCTGCGAGGGTGTTTTTTTTGCTGTTAAATACTGGCCGACCTGAATTTTGAATGCATTGAGTGAGTGTGCATTTCTAATACTTGATGGTAGTTTATTATATAATTGCACTCCCTCAAATGTAACCATTTTTTTGCCATAATTGGTTCTAGTTTTAGGTAGCACTATTAGGCTCGCTCGTCGTGAGCTTCGTTGGCTGACTTGTCGATATTGATTTAATATAATGTTTGTTTGTATTTTTTTATTAAGCACTTTATTAATGAATATACATGTATTATAGATATAAAGTTGCTTGATGTTCATTAATTTTGTGTCATTATAGATTTTTGAAGTTGATGTTAAATAGGGATAGTTAAAAAGCATTTTGATTAATTTATTTTGGGATCGTTGAAGTTCTGACAGTTTTGTTTTCGTAGCACTGCCCCAGAGTTCAATCAAATATAGTAGGTACATTTTGATCTCTATCGCACCAATTAATATTAACAATATAAATCTAAACTAATATTGTCAATAATCTTAAAGAGGAAGTATTTGATTGTTGGTATGTTTGCTTGTAATGGATACATTCTATCGCCTTCCTTATCAGCGAGTGACACAGGCTATGTTTTATTTTCAAAATTACACTTTAAAGGGGGTGGAAGGGATGTTAAAGTTCGAAGGGGGAGTACGGAACCCACGCGGGTGAGGTCGCGGCCGAAGTGCTGGTTAGTACAAAATAATAACAGGAAATTCCAGACAAAAGATTACATAATTAGAATAGAAGTCAATATAGTATTTATTAAAGCTTTATTACAACAACAAGCAATACAACACAACCGCGTACTACACAGAAAAAAAAAACGACGAGTTGCACTCCGGGAGTGCCGGCAGAAGTGACAACTTGAATATTAGCGTTGTGCAGTTTTGATATTTTGGAATGGTTAAGGAATAATTTTTCGCGAATTGCTTTAATTATCAGTATAAAAGTAGTAGGTATCATTCATGTGGTAGAATACAATATTTATTTATTGCGCTATTGTATTTATATTACATTAAAAAGTTTATCTCTCAGAAAAATATGGAATAAGAAAAAAATAAAGAAGATAGAAAGAGAGGGAGATAATTCCTCCCCTACGCCGCGCCGGCTGTCTACTCTCCATCCGTCTTACGAATTTTCGATCAGGTCACGTGTCCTGACGCGAGTTTAACATTTTTTACCCATTAGAAAAAAAGTGTACAACGCCGCTAAAGAAGTTTTCACTTCAAAAAACATCACTAAGGAACTCTTCAACAGAGTAATATGCTTTCTCGATTGGGAATAGAAAAAACCTCTTTTTAAACATGTCATCACACCAGTATTTTCCGAAAGGTTAGACAGAGGTCTTATACTACATGTCACCATTTATGTTTAAATATAATGGGGGGCGAGCCTATGAGGCAATCGCTATCAACCATTCAACCGGGCACTAATCTAGACTGAAGCTGCTACTAAGAAATTCCTGATGACTTTGCCCGACCTGGGAATCGAACCCAGGACCTCTTGCAACCACTGGAACCACGAGGCATTCCTCCCTTCCTAAACCTCTTTTAAAAAATATATTATGTTCTCATAAGAATTGATATATTTTAGCAGTTTATTTGTTTTCTTTCGCTAATAATGACTATTTTTTTACATTAGCAGCCCCCATCAGTCTATCTTGCTATGATTATATATTATAGAGTTGATATTGTCGATGGTCGTTACTTGGTTATAATTATTTATTTATTGCCTTTTCATCACCTAAATTACTGCTAAACGACTATCATCATTATGGCTCGGTCCTTCGGTCATAATTAAGCCTGACGATAGCCGTAAAAAGGACCGCGGCACAACGGAAAAGACCAATATAAAGTTATACGAAAGTAGACACTCAACTGAAAATAAATGACCCTATTAATAAAACACTCAAGTATTCTATAAACAGATAAATTCAGTACTTTTTCTTACTTACTTATTCACGAAGGAAGGTATGTTTTTTTATGTTCGTAACTTTTTTCATTGATATTTATTTCCTCTGCGAAGAAAATTGTAACCGTTTCAATCGGATCTCGTCCAAATTGAGATGAATGTATTGAGACGTCACTTGAATGTGAATCATTGGAAAAGTCTCATCCTCACGTCTCTTACGCCGAAAGCCGAATTGACACAAAAAGGTTCTCATCAGAGTGGGAACAAAACATTGAGAGGACCTTTTATATTTTATCGCGTGACGCCGATAGCTGTTCGTTTTTATTTTATCGTTTTTTGTTACATTTACAGGTATTCGTAACAGTTACAGGCAGAAATATCTGCCTGTTTGTAACGTCAGGTTATTTTTTATAATAACGTTCACCTAAATGAGTGTCTACTAACAACTAGTAGTAATAAATTCCTGTCTTTTCAACTGAAATACGATGGATCCAGTTAGTTTCTAGGCATAGGCCTACTAGGCAACAATAGGCCTAACCCTATGGTTAGGATAGATACCTATTAATGGCTTCCGCAAATTCCTGTAAGTTGTCTTTTAAGATTTATCTCCATTTATAAAACCAAATAGTCTACTTATATAAGCCTGATAACACCACACTAAATCGTCTACAATGTTGAGAATTGAAAGGCGTCAAGCACACGGAAAGTGTTTCCTTCCACTGGCAACGCTTACTGCGCCGTGACATGCGGTGACAATCACCCGCTGCGGGCTGTGGGGCTGTTGTTTCTTTTTTATGGAATCTTTATTCTAACTTGAGGAGAGTCAATTGAAGGTTATTTAACATAGGCTTTGTAATTTGCTAAATTCTTTATGGAAGAGCTCGCCTTGAGCTGGATAGTATCGGGTATGTCGGTAGTAGGTACCTTGGTACCTACTACCAACATACCCGATCCGAGAATCAGCCTGCTGGATGCGGTTCGAGAGAGAGTGAAGACAAAAATATGTCTATGGTACCATCGAGGCGTCCTTGGCGTGACTACCAACAAATTTACACACCAAACTAATTCCCCTGTTTTGGATATTTCTGTCTACTAGGAATTATGACTTCCGGTTTCAGCATTAGTTTTCCCAAAACGGAATAATAACATCCCCAAACTCAACAGCAACATTTGAAATATTTAAACAAAGGATCTAACTAAGCTACCCCATTCAGCCATCAGTACAGTATGAGCTCATAAAACATGAACACGTAAAACGAAACACAAAGGTATGACGTATCACCCCTGACCCTCATCAGACGCACCGCCGCGCGCCGAAGCAAATTGAAAACGGAACACTTAGATAGATCCCATCGCGCAGGCTGATGCCTATAAAGGTAAACCAATTTTACCGCGGGGTGTGGGGGGGGGGGGGGGGGATAACGCTGTCCTTTTCACCCCCCATCCCCCGTTGCGCGCGGTGGAGGGGATGCGGCCCGACATTGACCCGCACTGCGCCGTGCCGCCTGCACAGGTGCGTCATTCATGTACCCCTCCAACCCTCCCCCCCTTCGTACTGCCTGCATAGCGGGTAGGTACATGTTGCAATGGCTTGTTACCGGATCAAACTAGTTTGTGGGAAATTCGCAGCTAACTGCTTTACATTGTATTAACGGGAATTTGATATTTGTGGGGAGATTCTTGGTAAAGCTTGTGTCTCTGGTTTCCCTACACAAAGGATAACAAGGTTAGGTACTGGATATTTCCTGTGAAATACACAAAAAGCTACATCACCAAGTTCCACTCCACATTAAGCCCAGACGCTACCTCCCCATCTATCTACTTAATGCAAAACCACCTAAGTTTTTATCCCCCGCTTAAAACTGTTTGGTAAAGTCTCTGGGAACCAAACTCTGTAATTTAGCCCCTTTCGGCGGCAGAGTAGTGCTGGCTTAGATATTACGGAGTCAATGGTCCCTTCGAGACCGCTCGCCGTAAAGTAGCTCGCAGGTAGATACCTTCCCACGTTATCTCGGGAAAATGGAGGCTGCGGCGCAGGTACCTATGAATATCAGGGAATTTTCCTCTTTGTTACTATTCTGGGGTAAATATCTGAATAAAGATAGGAAAAAATATGACGGTGTGTAATATTTTAGAGCTTACTCGTATATTCCAGGGTAGGTACTTTTGTACACGAAGAGTTGACATTTGGTTTCAAATGAACTGGCGTAACTGTGTGGGATAGTTGATAGTGTCTGGTGTACTTACGTCTGCCTATGACAGAACATAAGTATTTAGGACGAGTGGCGGGCTAAACACTCTAAATCATATTATAAGTGGAGGTAGGTACCACCACATAATTAAATACCTAGTAATTCTATGATAATAATAACTACGTTCGTGTTCATAGTAAAATCGTAGACGTAAATAGAACCTTATTAATTTTAATGTTACAACTTTGCTCAAACTATATTTTACTTCACGAACAGCCCATTGAAATTCAAAACAATTTAAATTGAAAGTTATGAGCACGCCAGTGTAATGTCAAGGTGTTCTGTGGCTTCCAGCTTGGAACCAATTGGCACGGCGTAGTCCACGGGTTGAGGTAATGATAGACATGCTCGAGCAACCGAGTACGATTCGTGAAAACGGGTGGGTTGCCAGGTGTGAAGAGGGAAATTAATCTATCAATATTTTTACTGGCAATAAAACCTATATGGGGACTGGGGAGTGACGATGCTCAAGTAAATTTAATGGCTACAGGGCTAAATGAGGCTGAGTCTGCCCCGCTACGAATTTATCTGACGAACTTCACTCTGGCATAAACTATTCTTGTATACGTCGCCAAATGACGCCTCGGAAAATTAAAAGACTGTTGAATATTTGTCAGGAAAACCCTAAGGGGCTTCGCAACAACCTTCGTCAACCCTAAATGGATTATATCATTATGATCATAACACATCAGCGGGTGGATAGCATTACAATATATACGAGAAATTATGGTTCTATATCTTCTTTCTCACGCAGGAAAAAGGGTGTGGCTGACTGGTCATTCTAGTTCTTTCATTCTTCGTATTTACATCACTTATTAGAGCACAGTATGGCAACATAGTCCAGGTGATAAGCTAAAGTCGTGTCCTTGCCTGGGCGCAGTGTCACCCGGTGCTAATCCGCCGCCCGCGACATCGCCGCCGCCGCCGCCCACCGCCTGCGCCCCCAGCGCCCCCCGTCTTGCGCCCAAACGTTCTGGCACCACCCGGACTGAACTATGAAATTCTGACTGAATGTAACCTATGTGATAAAACGATAGACATACTTACATTGGTTAGGAGTAAAATTTAAGTTATATAACGTTTTAAAAACTTAAATTGGCTGGAACTAACTAAAAACCTGCCTGCCTGTGGTGACTGGTCGTCTTGTTGGCCATGGTTTTTTTTGTTATTGTAATATCAATTAAATGTTTACTTTCTTTACTTCGTTGGTCCTAGTTTATCACTAGTTTATGATTAGTGACTTTAGTCACTGCCCTATATATATAATCTAGCAGTGCACATGTCAGCGGGCACGCCCTTGGACTGCCTTGGAGGTTTTTTTATGTATTCAGTTTAGCAGGCTTTGCTTGAGTTAATTGTCGATTTGGGTATATAGTTTTTATTGTTTTATTTTGGCATACCTATTGGTGTGTACTAGCTAGCATGTAGCAAATTGTTTAATTTAATGATGAATAAAAATGACTGACATGATTATTATTATTTTGACATAATATGTTGTATAGCTTCAAGATCTTCAAACTATCAGACAGACGTGTTGGTGGGGAGTTTGTTCCGCCACTTCTTCTTCCCAGCAAAAACACTAGGAAGTGGTGAAGGGTGTGCGTTTTGAGGGACTGTCTTTTGTAAACGTTTTGACGTTCAAAAAGTGCTGATTCTCAGCCTAATTTGAATAAATGAATTTTGATTTTGCAACATAACAAAAGCGTTGCAACCAACTTTAGTTCACAGAGATCCTGTGTTGTTGCCATTTATAGTATTTGTCGGTACCGAATAGGTACAAATGAATATCAAAACATATGGATTTCTAACCTAATGCTTTACAAAACATAGACCATGTACCAAGGCAGCGTGGCCACCCTTGCAGACAACGCGCCCAGGCCTCGGAAGCAGTTATGTTATAAATGTCAATCAAACGGCCGTAACGTTTTATATTCCGCCAACTGAGCCCGCGTGTTGGGTTCCGTAGTTTTCTGTACGAAGCTATTTTTTTCCATTGGCTACGCCAAATTGTTTTAATAGCGTCGTATTTCGTATGAACAAAATTACTGGAATTGTTCGCCGTTGTTTTGGTTTGATTGTCTTGTACTGACACGCTAAGTTAATATTATCATCAGATAAGCCTTTCCCTGCTGTTAATCGATTACAGCTGAATACCAGAATTTAACATGGGACGACTGCCTATCTGAATTCCACAACCCAGTTACCTTGTGGCAAGACCGGCTGTCTGAATTTCGCGCTACTAACTACCCGACTGTAAATAGATCTACGAGAGCAAAGGCCAACGTCTTAACGCACTTTCCGAGGCCCGGAAAGAGTCTCCTATTCTCCATATGTGATTCATGCTCACCTATCCGCGGACCGACAGCAGTAAGCGTAGCTTGAACTTCGATAGAGCCGTGCTCCCGTTAATATTTACCCACGAGCTTAACATGCTAAGATAGTAACATTATGATAAGCATGATAACGACTACAAATACCATGCACAATTTGTTACATTTTCTTGTTATTTTATGTATATATGTAGGTATATATATTTTTTTAATTGAAAATAATTTTCAGTTCTTTTTGATTAAGTCAGTTCAATTCAATGTAAGTATTAATGATAATTTCATTAAAACTTTATGCAAAAGTAAAAAAACCGTACAAAGGCGGGTTAATTCCTTCGGCATTGTCTACTAGTCTACCTTCGCGTGATGCAGAGAAGAAATTACTTGAAAACAAACACAAGCATAATAAATAATAAATAGAAAGATACATACATATATTACACGCAAAAATAAGAAGTCAATAGATATCAAAATAACTTGATGGAGAAAAACGAATGTTACAAGTGAACTCGGAGAAGAATCTGCCAACTTCTTGCGAATGTGTTCACGTGGCTTTACTTTAAATGTGAACAGACTAATTCATCGGATGAAATTATTACTAAGCTCTATTTATAGGATAAGCCCTAAGTAAGGGGCCTTTGCTTATGAAAAATCCGGTAATGAGAGAGTCGGACTCACCCACTGAAGGTTCCATAATCAGGTAGGAAACATTTTTTCCATTTTCAATTAAAATCTTAATATTTTGACCGCAAAACTTGATTGACACATGAAGTGTTTCTTTTTTAGTTACCATTTTGGTAAGGAACCCTATAAACCAGAAACCCGTACTAGATTGGTTCTTAAATTTAAGATCGACGAGAAATCTCTCATCTCTTGACTTAACAAGCCTCTTCACGTTTTTGTGTCAAGAGAATGGCCAACAGCATCCTCAGGCGACCGCTTCATTCAGGAAGGTTAAAAAATTTGGATGACAACGATATTATCATTCCATTATAGTGATAACCCGTGTTTATGATTTAGCAGAAGCTATACCTAATGATTATGTTTCCATTTAAGAAGCCCCTGTTTACAGTGGGTGTATTATGTATACCTGCCGTGTCTAACATAATTTGATCGACCGCTATTAATCGAATGTTCATAGAATGATAAGCTATATAAGAACAACGAGGCTACAACGTTACGAAAATGCTACATGACGCACCGACGCGCGGCTGCAAACACTTTACGACACACACTTACCATTTCTTTCAATATACAAGCCTTATTTATGGCTAAGTTTAAGGAAAACAGAATTTACCACCTACATAATAACTTTTTAACTTACTTTCACCCACTGTTACCTGCTTTAGGTAATAATTTTATCATTTTAATTCGATAAAATGAATATGAGATGCGTTAAACGCTTGAGTTGACTATTATTTGATTAAAGAATCGTTCGACTATCTAGCTAGCCTAGACCGATTCCTACCGACCTAGATCAATTGTGATCGATAAGTTAATATTCTATCATTTGGCTTTAGACATGGTACACTCATTTTCAGAATTGGTAGTTTACGGAGTTAGTTAGACAGTGAATTTATTATCAAGTTTATTTAAAATACCTGCCTTCATTATAGTTCAGCTATACTTAGATGGGTGGGTAATTACCTTCTGTAGTTTATGGTAGTTACTCTTCGTGTCAGTTGGACTATTTTGGGTTAACCTTCACATGCCAACCTCTGCTGACGTGGGTTACCTATCGATCAAAGCCTCTTCAGTCTTGATTAAGACATCCTTTTTATTGATGTAGGCAACCTTGGCTATCTATTAGATGCCAGGCAAACGCTTGTGGAGGTCAAATATCTAATTACTTACTCACTTGAATGTTGAATGTTACGGCATAGTAATGTCAGTGTGGGAAAGATCAAAGGTCGAATTCTTAACCTGATAGAAATGATTACGTATCATTAAATATATACCTAAAGTGATCGGACCTTTGAAGTACAGTCAACAATTTGACACTGACAGCGCATTTTTGAAGCAGTTGGTAAGGGCGATTTCCTAGGTAAGTGTTAGATAATACTGATGCGGTTGGCTGTACCTACAAGATTCTCTAGAAAACCACTGATCCAAAATGATTGGAAAATAGCATAATAAAGTACCTACAAAACAATATTGTTTTTTTTTTTTTTTTAAAACGTTGCCCCACACTAGGAATTTCTCCTGTATCGTGGGTGCGTTTACAAACATTTAAACTCACATACACAAACAACCAGACCCGGAACAACTACCTGTAGGCCATACAAATATTTGTTCCGTGTGGGGATCGAACCCACAACACGCGGCGCAGCAGCCGATGGCTCAACCACCGCGCCAACCGTGTCGTCGATTTGAACCTTACGATCAATGAATCTATCAGAAAAAATTACTTGTCTTAATGTATCTACATATCCACTCTTCTGCTAGAGTTTTTCTGCATTTCTGATACTATAAATTTAGCAAGAAAAACTTTTTAGTAGAAAAGTATGACCAACTGAATCTCAATAGACATTTGAAGGCAAAAGTTTAGGCCTAACTATTGAACTATGTATTC
This sequence comes from Phlogophora meticulosa, assembly GCA_905147745.2. NCBI lineage: Eukaryota > Metazoa > Arthropoda > Insecta > Lepidoptera > Noctuidae > Phlogophora > Phlogophora meticulosa. The sequence goes on from LR990529.1 coordinate 17,724,967, forward strand.
ATCGGCGATCGATATTACGGCATCGAAATATTCATATGGACTTAATATTCAACACACATTGGGTATAGAGAATTTGGCACACCACCAGTTTTATATATCTGCAGCATGATACTTAGTTATCTAGTTTGCGATCACTAAAGCTACCTTGTGTGGGAAAAGCAGGTTCAAAGAAAGCTGAAATTTCGCTGTGTATGTTGAGGAATGTTCCGGGCCAGAGTTTCAAAGACAGCAACTGAAAACATCTGCCCACTCTTCTTCCCACCATATTGGTGTCGGCTTCCTGTCGAACTAGATGCAGCTGAATACCATTATTATACATGGAGCGCCTGCCGAACTGCCTATCTGACCCTTGATCCCTTGGTAAGACTGGTTGTCAGTTTCGGGATTCTGACTACCTGTTACGACTGTTAAAGATCTTAGAATGACAGTCAGGACCAACTGCTTAACTCGCTTTGCGTGGCACATGGCTACCTCGGTATGTAATCGAGATTGTTCGGAGCGGCTGTCGTTATTTAGCTACACACCACTGACCAAACAGCATCTGAAAACCTCGAAACTGAAACGAAACGAAAATGTTGAGAGTTGCGATTCAGCTTCCTATATAATACTAAAGGTACCTATTGCACAGAGAGAGAGAGAGAGAGAGAGAGGATAGAATGCGCACATGACTGGTACCTTTTACCTACCCAGCATTATGATACGATAACGCACTCATTCAAATATGTAGGAACTACTGAGCTACTTAATTGACTGAATTTTACTTGAATAATGCTCGTTTGCACTAACATTAGGCGACACCTACATTTGTAATTGCGCACTGTTTTTGCACTGCGCAACAAATATGAAGGTATTAGGTACCTACATTTGGGTGTTCGCAACACCCCACAGGAGGAAGGGAGTACGGGGACGCCGCCGCCGCCGATAACTGCCGCATATTATGGCTCGATCTTCAAAGTAAAGCTTCACTTCCCAAGGTCGGTACGTGGATGGGCGACCACCCATTACATACCGAGACGCCTCCGTGCCCCGGAATGCACAGCCGTTGGTCTCAGTTTTAATTCTGAGATATTTGACAGTCGTAACAAGTACCTACGTAGTCAAAAGCCCGAAAATCTGAGAGCCAGTCTTCTTATCAATTGGTACCCGTCTTGCTTGCTACCCAGTAACTGGGCTTTCGAAGTCAGACAGGCATTTGTTCCATTAAAAATTCTGGTAATCAGCAGTATTACATAGACAACTAAACACACTAACATAATTAATGACGCTACTATGCCACACATAAGATTTTGTAGGAAACCTACCAGTTGTTGAAAAAAGCGTAAAGTTACATGCACAAAGGTTTCCGCTTTTAATTATATTTAAAAAATCGATCTCGTAAATGTATAACTCTATTTCATAGTTGGATAATTTGTTTAATATACTGTGACTACTATTGATCTCCTCCAATTATCTATACATCTATACATATAAATAAAATTGGAGTGTCTGTCTGTAATATTGAAATAACCGTTTTTTCTTACTTGCATATGAATATATATACGGTACATACACCAAAATAACATTTTTTAAAATTTTTGTCTGTCTGTCTGTCTGTCTGTCTGTTTGTAATCGCTAATCTCTGAAATGGCTTGACCGATTTTGACGGGACTTTTATTGGCAGGTAGCTGATGTAATAAGGAGTAACATAGGCTACTTTTATTTTACAAAAATTCATTTATTTAAAAAAAAAATGCGCGCGAACGAAGTCGCGGGCACAGCTAGTTATTAATAAAATGCGAAAGCCTTTATAGATTACCACTAGCGCCATCTGTTAAGCAACACCAAGAGTTTCATGGAAATGGTGTTTACAAAGTCGGTTACTTTAAAATAAAATATAAACCACTTTAACATCTCAGTATTGCTTAAAATAAAGTCAAACCAGCCAAAATAATTATAGTTAGCAAATATTAAAAAAAAGGTAACATATTAAAAACGCTTACTTTGTAAACACAAAATTAAACTACATCTTGACAACACTGGCAGTAGTAGTCATAAAAAAACAATAATTTAAATTATTAATAAATAACAAAAGTACACTATAGGGTACAAAATAATATAAATTGCGGAGTCTATTTAGTCCAAGAATTATATTTTCAAATAATAGATCTATAAAAATCGATTGCAGAATAAGCCTCCGATGGCAGAATGAACTCCGCGAACTATGTTGTCATCTGTCAAGTTTGGCCTTCAATTCGCTGCTGATCCTGGGGAACTAATGCAATTTCCAAAAGGTTTTGCAATGTATGAGTGAGGTGTTTAATCAATTCAATGGTGTGACATACGAGTAAAATTATTCCCCCGTTAAAATGACATCGAGGAGTAAAAATGCTGTGCGCGGCTACGAAACAGAGATTGAGAAGAGCCGTGAGGAGTCCAATTGGAAGAAGGCAGTGGACTTGGCTCAGCAGCTGAAGGCCAGGTCTCCGCAACATGGTCAGTGACACACGTTACGTATTCTCTCAACACTTTTATCACCGTAACCCATCCCCAGTTAGGTCAATGAAGTACAGTTGTTATCATGAGAGCTTAAAAAAATTAAATTATATTATTACTTATCAGCAAATGTTCAAAACATATTGCCTGTTTGATGATTTGCCTTTTGTTTGTATGATAAACATCAGTACATCAGCTGTGTGTCAGCTATTGGTTTATTATTATAATTATTTATTCATGTTTCCTTGAATGTCAGTTACTAAACCATTAAGTTTTCATGGTTTTGTGCTATAAAAAGTACCTGAGGTCGAAACAATCACTGTCTCTAGTATCATGAGTATTTATTAACTGTTTCAGTAATTGATTTAATTTAAGTTACCAGTTTGTCCACTGGTTTAACCCACAATCAACTTGATTAAAACATTATTTCCTGAAGTAGTTTTGTTACCATCCTGTTTACTTTCCTCTTTATATTATTTTGTAGGACACATGAGAATTCTTTATTATATATAAAAGTCTATTCTTGTGACATAATACCCTTGTTTCCTCTCATAACTAATTTGGAGAAAAAGGTATACATGCTCTGAAGTTTGATTTTATGCTGCACAAGAACAAACTAATAATTTCTGTCATGCCAACATGTAAGAAATGAATCTTAAAATAATCATTTATTACTTTGACAAGTATGTAAAATAAGTACCACAGCAGAAAACCTGTCCCCATGCATTTCTACCTAGCTTGGCATGGCTGGTTCCAATACTCATCATTTTTTATGTTAACAGAAAGCCTTGCCCACTTCCTCATCGGAGAGGGCAAGCTTGAGGCACACCTTGAAGAATGGCCGCCCAGCAAGGAAAACATTGAACGAGCACAAAGGGAACTCTCTGATGCTCGCGGCTACCTCACCCTAGCTACTGATGAAGCGGGCAAGAGGGCCGGTGTAGCCCTAGATGCCCATTTACTGCTTGGAAAGCTAAACTATGCATGTGGAGCATATGATGATGCATTGAAACATTACAGACTAGCCGAGCTGAATACATTAACTGAGAAAGAGTTACCTGTGTGAGTAAATGTTTTTAAATATTAAAGCTGAATCAGTTTATAGTGACAAAAGTAAAAAATATGGCTAGCATATTTTAACAGTTATACTTATCAATGTTCACAAAGATTATTATCATCAAATAACATCAACATTTTAATGACATTGCTTTTTTATATTATCACACCATCAGACAATAGCTCATAATTACAGTCTTGTTATATTCTATGTGTGTCCTCTGACCTCTTATCAACTAGTAGTACCAGCCTCATACAGAGAAGGCACGAGCATTAATCACCACTCTTGCTCAAGACAGGTTGGCGATTTCAGACTTATATTAATTGTATAAGTCCAGGTTTCCTCACAACGTTTTCCTTCATCAATGTAAGGGATGTCCAAGATAAACTTAGAAAGTACATATGTATTGAAAAACTCACATTGGTACTTGCCCAGGTTTGAAGCCACAACCTCGTGCACAAGAGGCGAGGCCTAAACCACTGGGCCATCAAGACATCTATCTCTCTCTTATCTAACATGTCAATAATTAACTATAATTGATGTGCAATCATGCATTTTATGTATATTTTTATGAAACAAATGAACTTTATCCATGAATAGCTACATTATTCCATTGCATAACACACCAAATTAACAAGTAATTAAAGGCAATTGTGGAATTTTGTTATGACTCCCACTCCTGCTATTTATGGCTGAATAGATTTGTTGACTCACACTCTGTTAATGAAGTGATGCTAATTACTTTTGTAAGTGTGGAGCAATGTTCTTGAAGTAAAGTAGCATAACTCATAGCATTATTGTGCTATTTTAATGTACTGTAGTAGGAAAATGTTATGCCACTATTCAATGTATAATTTAATGTTCTGAAAACAATATGTATCATTTACCATTAGTAATACTTTCCCTATAACTAATACTAGCATTACTAAATGATTTATTATGAACACAAAAATCAAATAATATGTATGCTAGATAGTTACACTTTGCTATCATTCAATATTGTACCTGAACAGCACAGCATTGACAATATGGATGGCCTCATAAGCCATGAGTAAAGATTTTTAGTTAAGTAAGCCTATCTTTGTCCAACATAGTGTGGGCGTTATATCACACATATCTTATCTACTAGACAGTAGACACATAGTTCTGATATAAACTCTTAGTCTAAACATAGCACATATTTCAGAAGTTTGTTTAATGTTTATCTGTTATCATGTGCATCTAGACACGTGTTGCATGTGACGTCATCGTGCGATCAATCGATCGCGCATGACAAACGCTAAACAAACTGCTAATAGACGAGTGCGCACACAGAATGCAGAAGATCCATAATAGTATAGATGGCAATAAACTCACACACATATCTTAACAAAACAACTGTTATTGTTATTTACTTTCGCGTGTATTTTTGTGATGTGTCGAGGATCCGTTGCACTTGCAACCAATGATCAGACATTTATTTTGCCCTAAGTATATGCCCCATCTTATATTGTTGCTTAGATTCAATAGTTCATAATGGTCCATATTATACTATAAAGAAGTTGTTAAAATAGTAGTTTCCCTTCTGTATTTATGCATGTCATCTTGTCATCTAATGGTACATAGGAACAAAACAGCTGAATCACCGAGCGCCGCGCGCGCAACTTCTGTGTCACGCCTTTGCCATAGTGTCGGGGCTTAAGGCTGCGGCTCCATTGAAGCGGAGCTGTGCGGAGCGGAGTAAAGCGGACCGTGCCCTAACCAATCGCAATGCTCGAAATGTCCGCTCCGCTTCAGATTAGACATTGTGATTGGTTAATTCATGCGCCGCTTAGATCCTCTCCGCACAGCTCCGCCTCAGTGGAACCGCAGCCTTATCCTCACATTTTTTTGATAGTGACTTTGTTTACTGACTGTACGTGATTGGTGATTGTGTACACAGAATAATATGTGCTGTATGTTAATTTTAGTATCCACTATCAAAGTAATGTGTTCATCAGTTTGTGATTCACACATTTCAGTGACCATAAGTGATGCATAAGTTACACATGATTACTTATCTCTCGAAATAGTTAGGAAAATGTTAATTTTCCTAACTTGCATTTTGAGAAGCAGGTGCTTCATCTAAATTTCAATCATTTATCTCAGTATAAATAAAAATTACATAATTATGTTTACTTTTGTCAACGAAAAGCTGGAATGTATGTTTAGAAGCAACAGTTATTTCTGATATACTTAGAAAATAACATAAGATGGTTGGAATATTATAATAATAATATATTTGTTGGCAGTCGAAGTCTCCGCATCGTGGCTGAGTCGTACGCCATCAAGGGTCTGTGTTTAGAACAGAACACTGTTCCTGGCTCCACGAGCAGGTTTAAACAGGCCGAGAGGGAATCTGAAATGGTAAGAACTTAATACAAGAGTACCTATTTTGTGTGTTTCAGTTAAACACTTCCACAACGAGGCAAAAATAATTCTAGCACTTTCGAAAAGCTATGTGAGAGACTTATTTGTCACTATATTTTTTTGATACTTTCCATTACAACTGCTTAACACGGGTCTCTATAACAACTGTTTATAGTTGCCGGCATTTAACTTGAGCTGTTAGCGGAGTATTGGGGATTTCGGTCCGCGTCGTAATGTCACAAGAGTAAAGTCTAAAATCGCTTAAAATAATGAAGGATCACAGCTCAAGATAAATGCCTGCAACTGTTTTCTTATAGTTTTCACGGTTGCTGGTTACCTATATATATAACGACTATGTAAAGGGCTCGTTGTTATTTACCGAGTGGACGACATAGTTCCCTATTTTCTTAATGCGATTTAATGGCTGCCTTTAACCGCGTCCGCGGGTGGTCGTCGGCTTATCTATTCATGTTATCTAATGGTATACTTGACCCCTCGAGCTAAATGGATCAGTTGTGAGTTTTAGGTAGGTATCAGTTTCAATAACGGCTAATCAAAATACAAGTTGATTATCTAACGCTTTTCTCATCGTCAATGTGTTGTTTAGATCCGTAGTTTCGAGCTGTCGTCGGACCTGACGCTTCTGTACCTGCAGCGCAACGGTGCGCACGGGCGTGCGGGCCCCACGCTGGAGACTGCGCTGCAGCGCGTGCCCATCCTGCACATCCGTGCCGGCCGCCTGCAGAGTGCTATACACAGGTAAACAGCGGGCCCCACGCTGGAGACTGCGCTGCAGCGCGGGCCCATCCTGCACATCCGTGCCGGCCGCCTGCAGAGTGCTATACACAGGTAAACAGCGGGCCCCACGCTGGAGACTGCGCTGCAGCGCGGGCCCATCCTGCACATCCGTGCCGGCCGCCTGCAGAGTGCTATACACAGGTAAACAGCGGGCCCCACGCTGGAGACTGCGCTGCAGCGCGGGCCCATCCTGCACATCCGTGCCGGCCGCCTGCAGAGTGCTATACACAGGTAAACAGCGGGCCCCACGCTGGAGACTGCGCTGCAGCGCGGGCCCATCCTGCACATCCGTGCCGGCCGCCTGCAGAGTGCTATACACAGGTAAACAGCGGGCCCCACGCTGGAGACTGCGCTGCAGCGCGGGCCCATCCTGCACATCCGTGCCGGCCGCCTGCAGAGTGCTATACACAGGTAAACAGCGGGCCCCACGCTGGAGACTGCGCTGCAGCGCGGGCCCATCCTGCACATCCGTGCCGGCCGCCTGCAGAGTGCTATACACAGGTAAACAGCGGGCCCCACGCTGGAGACTGCGCTGCAGCGCGGGCCCATCCTGCACATCCGTGCCGGCCGCCTGCAGAGTGCTATACACAGGTAAACAGCGGGCCCCACGCTGGAGACTGCGCTGCAGCGCGGGCCCATCCTGCACATCCGTGCCGGCCGCCTGCAGAGTGCTATACACAGGTAAACAGCGGGCCCCACGCTGGAGACTGCGCTGCAGCGCGGGCCCATCCTGCACATCCGTGCCGGCCGCCTGCAGAGTGCTATACACAGGTAAACAGCGGGCCCCACGCTGGAGACTGCGCTGCAGCGCGGGCCCATCCTGCACATCCGTGCCGGCCGCCTGCAGAGTGCTATACACAGGTAAACAGCGGGCCCCACGCTGGAGACTGCGCTGCAGCGCGGGCCCATCCTGCACATCCGTGCCGGCCGCCTGCAGAGTGCTATACACAGGTAAACAGCGGGCCCCACGCTGGAGACTGCGCTGCAGCGCGGGCCCATCCTGCACATCCGTGCCGGCCGCCTGCAGAGTGCTATACACAGGTAAACAGCGGGCCCCACGCTGAAGACTGCGCTGCAGCGCGGGCCCATCCTGCACATCCGTGCCGGCCGCCTGCAGAGTGCTACAGATAAGGAATAACTGCTGTATCGCTGCTGGGTTTTACAAACAAATTTTATTGCATTCAGTGCAATTTTCCTGATATGTGGTGTTTAGTAAACAAGCCCGGCAAGGTCGCCGGTCTGTCTCATGTGAACTGTCGGGCATCACTTGACAAGCAATTACAGTACCAGAGCGTAAATCATATGAGAATACAATTTTAAAAAGATGTTCCGACTGGTATACAAGACTGATATGACATTCTAAGCCAAACTTTTTGCAGAACTCAACGTGCGTGTACACAGCTACAAAGCACGTAAAGATTTTTGAAATTACAACTTCTTTAGCCGCTTTGAGCGATTTTTGGTAGGGGTAAAACTTGTGGGTTCGCGTCACTGACATGCTTATGTGACGTGTTGCAGTTTGTGCAATATTTAGTCATCATACGTCACCGACACCATGAGATACAACTACCATAATATTCGTTGTTGTAGGTCGTCATGTGTGTGAACCTAATGTAGGTTGGTAGGGCCGCGCCGCTGGCCGCTAACCGGCTTACGGCGGACAGATTGCGTTAGATCCAATTAACCTTGTGTGACATCTGTTACTATGTGCCGGTTGTACTCCCCAAATAATGTGTGCGTATCATGTTACTGCATATAAAAATACACTTCTACTACTTCTTCGACAACGATGACTGACTTGAAAATATTTTTACTACTAGCTTTTCCATATAGACTGTCAGACGTCAATTTAATTGCCCGTAATAAATTTACCTGACGATGGAAAAAATCAGCCCTGAGAGACATAACCATTTTCTTATATTCTTGCCAACCTCTCAATTTTCTTATTTAACTGATATAATTAGTCGTTGGCCGCTAAATAAATAAATGTGATATGTAGGTATCGAGAGATGCTGAACGCGGTGGAGTCGATATCGACACAGGCGCTGCGTCTGACGCTCACGCGACAACTAGCTGAGGTTCTCATGAGAGGCGTCACTGGACAGGTAAGAATGGCCGGTATAAACACTTCGCAGAAAAACCTGAGATGTTAGGCTCAGGCGGTGGTCGTAGTTAATCATTTGTATTTTCGAGTCACAGCCACATGGACCTAATCCAACGTGGCAAATTTATACCTGGAGATATAACGCAAAGGCCGGCCCCCCTCGCCATAGTTGATGAAACTTCCATACTGCCTCGTTGGTCTAGTGCTTGTAAGCGCTACTGCTGAGCTAGAGGTCCTGGGTTCGATTCCCAGGTGGGACAAAGTTTTATTGTGTTTTTTCTTCTGGAGTTTATTAGTCGTAGCTTACCCACCCAGCCAACCGGGCTCAAATCCAGACTCCGGTCCGGCTGCGCAAGACCAGGGACCAAAAGGTTGTGGATGGCTACATGACTTGGGAAACGTATCCTTATTTATATTTACAGTCAAGCATAGAAATGGAAAATAAGAATGAGCAAATGAAGGGAATACATATAAGATCAAAACAATGTTAAAAAAATAAACTTCAATTAATAAAGTAAATAACTACAAAAAAGAAATTAAATTCTAATAAACACAACAACAACATTTCGCATACCACATACCTAAATCTCTAAACATCACCAACAGAACATAATATAACAAAAAAAAGGAAAACCGCCTAGAAAAGGTTTCTGACTAAGTCAGAGGACACATGAAGGGCAGGAAAGGGTTTTAGGCCAGACTGGCTGACGTCCGACTAACTGGCGTCCATGAAGATTTCCCACTCCTGCAAAATCAAAAAATAAAAACAGACTTTGGTCTAGATTTGTGCCCGGTCGGTGGCTCTAGGCTCGCCCTACATTACATAGGACTTAGACATACCCTTCAGCAGTCAGCTCTGCCTAACCTTTCCAGAAATAAAGGCGTGATGATGATGTTATGTACATTTGTTTGGTCCCAGGTGTACAAAGCTCCCGAGAAGCTGGCAGTGGCGCCGCCGCAGGGCACGCTGTCGCGGCGGAGAGAGGACCACGTGTCTGACGGACCCTGGAAACCCAAGAAGTATGCGGCCATCAATCAGGTACGATTACTGTAGCGGCTTGTAACGATTTGTTACAGGTTTATCTATTTTTTTCTATCTCATCATTCTTTCTTTTTATATCTATCTAAGTTATTTGTGTTTAAACCAAATGTACATGTTTTGGTTTCGGAGACTGATGCTATGCTACAATCTCCACCCCTCTGGACGGTTTGGTGGCCATAATTGGTGGGGCTCTGGTCAACCCGTCGCGAGGTCACGGCTGGGTGGCCGGCCTCGCGAACGGTATTGGCACTGTTGGGGCGTATTTCTCGCCCAACAACAGTCTCGCCGACTTCGAGAACTTCCTTGTCGAGTTAGGTGGCGTCGTGGGCCGAAACCACCCTCGCCCGGTGCTGTTGCTAAGGGATCCTAACGTCAAGTGTACGGCGTGGGGATCTTGCAAATCTGCGACGCCTCCATGCCCCGCGCCCACGCAGTCTGCAAGGCGCCAGGTGTCGAGCCGCGGCGCCTCCACTCACCGAGAGTTTCCAACGTGTGCTGCTGGACGCGATAGTCGCAGCCCTCTTCCCGGCAAGAGCGGAGCACACTCCGCCGCCGATGGCTTGAAGAGAATGCCATCAGCGTCCCAGAGGTGACACAGGCAGAGATGAGGGCAGCCGTGATGCGGCTCCGGGCCAAGAACGTAGCTCTGGGGTTCGGTGGGGTTCATTGCTGCGTGTTAGCCCTCGCTCTGAAGGAGCTAGAGCCCCAACTGAGAGGACTCTACACAGCGTGCCTTGAGCGGGGCCAGTTTCCCTCCTTGTAGAAGTCTGGCTGTCTGGTCCTGCTCAGGAAGGCGGGGCGCCTAGTGAGCCGTCATTAGACGAGGTGGGCAAGCTATTGTGCAGAGAGTGGCCGGACCTAGACAAGAGCCAGTTTTCGGCATGAGCGCTTCATTATAAGCAGGGAGCCGGACGCCCGGTGTCACCACTGCGTCGACTGCCGGGAGGACACGGCGTGGCATACGCTGGCAGAGTGTACCGCTTGGGAGGAGGCAGTCGCTCAATGTAAAACACTGGTATTCAGCTGCATGAGCTGCATCCGGTTAGACTGGAAGAGCCCAACATAATTGGGAAAAGGCTAGGCTGGATGATGATGATTGTATTTCTTTCTTTTAGTTCGTACCCCGAAACGAGTACGAAGAAGTCGTACTACTGCTGCTGGTTGGCGAGGCGATGGCTGTGCGGGACGCCGTGCTGTCGCAGAGCGCGGAGTTCGAGGCGGCTCGTGCGCACGCGCTGCGCAACGCGGTGTGCGTGGTGGACCTGCTGGCGCTGGCCGCCACGCGCTGGGGCCAGCTGTGCCTGGTGCTGGAGGTCAGTGCGCCGGCTTACGGCTATGACCTGGGAGATAATAGAATATTATTTCAGTATTTAGTAAGTGCTGATAGCAGTCCTAGTACTAATTATATATTTTTTTCTCATTTCGTCAGTCCCTAGAGCGAGCGATGAAGTTTTCGTTCGGCTGCGCGCACATGTGGCGCCAGCGTGCGCTGGCCACGGCAGCAGCGGCACCCGCACCGACCCGACCCGCACCGCCCGCGCCGCACACACATATTACACCTAGTACGTATACACAGCCGCATATACAAGATGGCAATTTAATGAACTGCATGACTTAAGAAAGTGATTCTGTCCACGATACCCTACTACTTACTACTAATTTTTCAGCTATATATCAATTACATTTTCTAATGCAATGTAGAGCAAACCTGAAGGGAGTTAAAATAACAATAAATAACTTTAACAAAGTAAATATTAATAAATAAATAAATATAAATAATTGCTGGACAATCCACACAGCATCATCTAGCCCCAAGCTAAGCAGAGCTTGTGTTATGGGTACTAGATGACTGATATACTTAATACGATACATTACACATATATATATTTTTATTATACATAGCAAATACCCAGAACACCCGGAACAAATGTTTGTAGATCGTACAAACATTTGTCCCAAGGCGGGAATCGAACCCGCAACCTCCTGCGTCGCAGGAGGACCTTTGCCCTCTGCGCCACACAGGTCGTCAATGTTCATGTCATTGTGTAACTATAATAATATGTCATAGTTAACATTGTAAACAGGAAATGTCAAACCATAATATAAATTAAGTAAATTTTAGTTCAAAATTAATTGATTAAATCCTAACAATAAGTTGCTTGCCGCACATTTGAACTTATCTTAATTGATAAGGTATCATGGACTGATTGACTCCCTTAATTTTAAATTGATTCCCTATCCTGCACCTGATTAAATCAGCATCATCGGTATATATGAGACTTAACGGGCCAAGAATTGAGCCCTGTGAAACTCCCGCAGTCATAATCGATCCCGGAGGTCGCTCACCCTTAATGTCTACTCTTTGGATCCTATTATGTAAATAAAAAATAACAAGATCCAAGGAGATGTTTGTAACTCCATAGGGATGCAATTTTCTGACCAATGTATCGTGAGAAACGCAATCGAAAGCCTTAGACAAGTCACAAAAACTACGTAAGGTATCATGTGTCTTTTCCCAGGTCTCAACTATAAACGTAAGAAGCTTGAGCTTGTCAAGGGGTCGCTCGACTACCGACGTTAGTGCCAACACTAGCGTCGGCCTTGTGAAACCGAATCGTTTACTGTATAATATATTTTCATTCAAATTCAATTGATCTAGCATCGTGGCAGGTCACATGCGCTGTACTGACTTATTAAAATCCTCAGTAGGAATCCACAAATCTGACTGCGTTAGGTAGAAGTAGGGAGAGATGGCAGGAGATCGTGTGGTGAGTCGTGGCCGCATCGACGACACCTGTCACCTGTCGTGGACACCTCAACGTGACCACGAAATTATCTATTGAAATTATGTTTAAAATTTGTTATGTAAATACCAGGTAGCAGCGCGTGGAACGCAGGAGTGCGCGCGGCCGGCGTGGCGCGCCGGGCCGCTCCGCTGTCTCCCGACGACACGCCGCTGCGCCTCGTCGCCGCCAACACGTGCTACCGGATGGGATGGGTACGTCAGCACTGCACACTGTTGTATATCAGGTAGCAGCGCGTGGCACGCAGGAGTGCGCGCGGCCGGCGTGGCGCGTTCATCTATTATCCCTTGCATCCCGGTTTTTGTAAATTTCGTTCTGCTTGTCCCAAAACGAAGAGCGAAAGTGCACTTCAAAAATAACTCTCTGTATGAATTTTTATTTTTGTTCGCGATTATATTCGTACTAGGACCATGGGTGCAACCTGCGTCACAAGACTTGGTCAATTTATCATAATATCATCAAAATATGCGGTGTTTTACTTACTATAATTCTGTACAGATAGAAGAAGGCATCGAGATGGCGGAGGAGGCGCTAACAATAGAAGACAAACGAGAAGGAACCATGTTAGCGCGCTGTTGTCTGTACACCGGCATCGGATACCAGATGAAGGCACAGGTCTGTCAGTACCGCCTTGCATTCCTATGTAACTGCAGGTCAAAAGTATTGTGCAGCTGTAATTTACCGAGGACTCCAGTGGGCGCAAAAAAAACAGTACTTTGATGGTATGCTTGTCGTAATATACTGCGAGTTCAAGTCGTGAGGAAATAAATTTGATTAAAATGTTAAAAGCCACGAAGGTGACGGCGGACCGCGCGCCTTACAACGCATACAACGTAATCGGAGCCTGCACCGTTTGCCATAGCACTATGATTTAAATGTATAAACACGCAACATTGCCACAACATATCGTATAACTTTGCTGTTATAGGCAAAACATATAATTTTTATAAAAGTATGATGATAAAGTTGTTTTTAATCTAAAACCAAGTGATTTAATATGTTTCGTTCTCGCTTACAGAAAACAAATGCCCGCGTTGACAAAGAGATCGCAAACGATACGTCATTGAAACTGTTGTTGCGTTCGGTAGAACTTGACGACAACGACCACCTCGCCTTCTACTACCTGGCGCTGCAGTACATGCATCTAGGCATGCTGAACGAGGCCATGGTGAGATTCATGACTCTGTTTTAGTATAGTTTGTGTTTTAGTATAACTTAAGATGGATCAGCATCACCCAATAATAGACATAGAAACCCATAAAAACTAAAAAATATTTTTAACACATTAATTTATGGTGTACGTAATACGTACGTAACGTGTTAATGACCTAATATTAACTTTACTAAAAACTCGAGCGAGCCTTAAAGTAGTCGCATATGATGTCATCTGACATCAGCCCTGAGTTTAGCAAAATTGAGCTGCGTACTTTTTTCACTTTAAGGAATTTCTCCTTCTGTTCCTATTTCAAGGCACTTTTGACGCTGTGGCTGAGCGATCGACTGATTTTTCGTAACGAAGAATCATTATTTTTAACAAGTGTGTGCGTGTGTGTGTGTGTGTGCGTGTGTTTGTTTGTATATGTGCCAAAAGTTCAAACCCCGGCACAAAATCTTCTGAAAATTATATAGAACACAGCTATATTTGTTCAAATTAAAATCCTCCTTTGTGCTTCTCGAAACGGATCCTAGAAGAGTCTAGGTTTAGTCGTACCCATAGTTTCTCACCTTGCTAACTAGTGCTTTAGCCAAGGAGAATTTTCACCAGCTCTGAAGCAAGCTATACTTACTCCTGTGCACAAGGGTGGAGACAAAAATGACGTTAACAACTACAGATATATCTCTAACTTTGCCTGCAATATCTAAAATCATTGAAATGCTAATGAATCATAACACTAACCAGCTACACTAATAAATATAACATTATATCACAATCTCAACATGTGTTTAGATTAAAATTATGTACGGATTACATAATGACAGGATTAACCATTCATATTGTAAAATGATTGTCTGAAAAAAATGTCTTATTGCATTTTTCGATTCGAAAAAAGCTTTCGATATCGTTTCTGTCCCCATTCTTGTGCATAGTCTAGAAAGTATGTTCATAAAAGGAAACCCGTTAGCATTACTAATATATGATCTACGGGATCGTAGACAAAAGATTAAGGTAGAAGACTATATTATAAAGGAATTTTACGTGACCTACGGAGTTCCGCAGGGCAGCGTACTGGGCCCGACTCTATTTTTAATATATGTAAACCATCTCTGAAAGATGATGAAGATGCTTATCAGACAAATCAAAAACGATGGATTGTGTGTTTTATATGGTGTCACTTACAATAACATTTAGAGTATCACACGTGGCCTGCCCCACAGGACGCGACCCGCTCGTGCCTGGCGGCGCGCGCGGAGTGCGGCGGCGGCCTGCGCCTGGCCGCCGCGCTGTGGTCCTGCGCCTGCGCCGGCTCCCGCGGGGCGCGGGCCCTGGCCGCGGCCCGCCTGGCGCGCCAGCACTACCCCAGCGCCGACTGGCCGCTGGCTGCGCTGGCCGCGCTGCAGCTCACGTGGGCCAGTGCCGAGGTAAGTGCATGCCCCTAGCATGCTGCCCCCCCCGCGCTGTGGTCCTGCGCCTGCGCCGGCTCCCGCGGGGCGCATGTGGCGCTGTGATATACAGTTGAGATTATGCTATTTTAATTATATAAACTGACCATATTGAAAACTGAAAGTATTTTTTGTATCGGCTTTATTGCCTCGTCTTATCGAACCCAATGAGACTTGTGATGCATGAAATAAATTATTTACTCAAAAAAAAAACTTACTGTGTTTTCATTCTTAATTACATAATGATACATATCTACTTTATCTTGTCACTAACAGGAAGCGTTAGCGACGGGCAAAGAACTATTATCACTAGTGAACAGTTCGGAGTCGGAACTGGAGCCTGAACACAACGGGTACGCGGAGCTGGATGCCATGTCTGACTCGCAGCACGACGACACGCAGAGCACTCGAGATGGCGGTATGTACGAGTGTATCTGTTGATTAAAACCTTCCCTGTTGGTATCACAGTTGCAAGTGTGACTTTATTTATTGGGACAAGCCCGCAACACTATTTCCAAACTTCTGCACCTTCTAAAAACCAGAGTCAACAGTGGCGACCACCAGAAAAGCATCTCGTCAATGAAGTCCGTAGAGTCACGGAGAAACGATTTAACTGTCTTGGATCACGCAGCGAAATTTATCAAAAAAGAACTGCGGAGGACTTATAAAAATATACGTTATTTCCACTCCCTCCATATTAAGGAGGAGACAGAACTGAGCTAGGCCAATATGCATAAAGGGACGTTTACAACTGGGTTAAACCCACCACGGATTGACATTGACACTGATATTGATGGTAAATTGGGAGTTTTTACATTCGATACTAATAATAGGTATGGCAAAAACGCTTGAACGCACAGAAATACTACATTGCAAAATACTACATTTCCATAAGACATAATGAGCAGATTTTTGCATTCTTATTGAAGTCCTCCTTGCATCGTTGGTGATGCGATCTCTCCGCGAGTGTGTGATTATGAGAGTGAGGGATCGTCTGTTTTTTTTTTTTTTTTTTTTTGCCATGGGCATCTCGCAGTTTATCCTTCAGGGATATTTACTGCTCAACCGAACTTTCCTGTGGGGGGCTTAATTAAAATTAAGGCCTCCAGCCAGGCATACAATCTTATAAGCTAAGCGACTATCGCTAAGGGCCGCAGGGGGTCTGCGGGGTACGAACCTCGGCTTAGGACGTCGCTGAAGAGGACAGCAAGGGACAGGCTGGATCTGATTGTTCCATTATTTAGGGACATTTTAAACATTAATCGGCTCAGCTTCGCGGGCTGGCTCTAGCAAAGGGTCGGGAGGGGGGCATCGACGGGGTCGTCGCGACGGGCCTCGGCGGCGAGGACGGAATGTCCGTTTTTGTTTGCGAACAGTGCTGGTGGCCTTATCGCTCTCCTGGAGGAGAGTGATAGGATCATCTGGCTCTGTGAGTGTGTCTTGGTCTTCGAACTGTACTTATTCGCGAGGGAGTGTATCGGGCGGCCGATGACACTAAGGGGTTATGATGAGCGGTAGTACAGTCCATGAAGCGCTGGGTGAGTCGCTTCATGAACTGTTTCACCGTGGGTATTTTGAGATCTACATGGAGAGTCTCATTTCGGACGTAGAAGGGGGCTCCCGTGACTCTGCGCAGGAATCGGTTCTGGACGGTCTGAAGCCTATGAATATGATACGGCTTGGCGTGAGCGAACACTGCTCAAGCGTATGTCATGATTGGTCGGATGACCGAGACGAAGAGCCGCAATTTGCACCTGAGTGACAACTTGCTTTTCTCGTTGGTCATACAATAAAGCCTGCCGGACGCGAAGACGGCTCGCGAACGCGCCGCCTTTATGTGTTCGGCGAACGAAAGTCTGTGATCGAGTATCACACCTAAGTATTTGGCTCGCTTATCCCAAGGGATAGGCTTGCCGTACATGGCTAACGGACTAGGCGTGGGGACATTGCGGCGTCCGGGTTTCCTAAAGAGAACCGCTTGACTTTTGTCGGGATTGACCTCGACTCTCCATTTCCGGAACCAAGCGCCTAAGACGTTTGCGGAGGTTTGGAGGGTGCGAGCTATGGTGGTAGGGTTGTTACCGGTATAGTAGATGACCGTGTCGTCGGCGAAAAGCGCCAACTGGGCCTTTCTACCCCTAGGGACGTCGCTAGTGAACAGCGAGAACAAGAGAGGAGACAGCACGGATCCTTAAGGGACGCCCGCGTGGATAGGGTGAGGTGACGATAGCATACCGTCTACGCGATATCTACACGTACGATTCGACAGAAAACCTCGCAAGATGAGCACGAGACGATCTGGCACATCGAGTTGGTACAGCTTGTATAACAACCCGTTGTGCCAGACCTTGTCGAAGGCTTTCGCAATGTCGAAGAAGAGGGCGCCGGTGAGCGCGCCTCTCTGAAAGCCCGCGCTGACGTGTTCTACTACGCGGTGCACCTGTTGAACACACGAGTGTTCCGGCCGGAAACCGAGCTGTTCGTTCGGTATCAGGCTCTTTGCCTCGACATAGTCCTTGAGTCGCTTATAAATAAGCTTCTCGTAGATTTTGTCGAAAACATTGAGCAGACTGATAGGTCGGTAGCTCGTGGGCTCAGACTTGGGCTTGCCAGGCTTGGGGATGCCAATAACCACGGCTTCTTTCCACGATTGAGGAAAGATATTGTTGCTCAGAGCGCCATTGAAGATGGCGGTCATGAGCATAACGAGTTGGGCGGGGAGGATTTGAAACACCCTATTGGTGATACCGTCCGTACCGGGGGCTTTGCGCGGTTTGAGCCCTTTAATGATGTCTTGCCTTTAAGAGGTGAGCTTGGTCGAACGGCTGGGAGCTAAGCGAGCATTGAGTCTCTAAGCTTTCGGCTAGGCATTCGGATTTTTCCGAGTCGTCGAACGCGACGCTCTTATCTGGACGAGTGAGGGAAGGCATGGTAGCCTCTACGGTGGACCGGAGTTTCCTCTGGAGGTTCCAGAAGGCATGGTGGTTGGGCTCTAGCTCACTGATCATCTTGTCCCAGCTCTCCGACCTATGCTCCGCCACACGTTTGCTGACAGTACGCTGTAGCATTTGCATGTGGGCTTTGTTCGCAGAGCAGGGAAAAGCGCTATAGGCACGGACGGACGCGTTCTTCTCGGTTATCAGAGCCCGTACATCGTCCGGTAGGTTCCAGCGCTGGGCATCCAGCGCCGGAACCCGCCTTGAACAGTCGTTCAGGACTGTCTGTACGTGCTCCGTAAACGAGTCGACTGCGCCCGTGGTGTCAGCGACTGAGGTGATTAGATCGGGGATGGAGTCGAGTAGAGGCGACGAGGAGGATTTCAGCTTTTCGCTTACCTTCCTCTAGTCGGTAAGTAACTGAGTCGGGGGTGGCTGATCAGGGTCAAGCGGACCCGTACGGGGAACTAGCGTCATCATCACCGGACGATGGTCAGAGTTAAGCTCGTGGAGCGCCTCTATCGATTGTAAACGAAGGTTTACATTCTTTAGGAGCGCTATGTCCAGTATGTCAGGTCTATGGTCAGGATCGTGGGGAAAATGGGTATGAGTCATCGGGGCGATGACGTCATAGTTAAGGGAGTCGCCCAGATTGAGGTCAGCCCTCCCTCTGGCGTTGGTTACATTACTATTCCACGCGGGGTGCTTGGCGTTGAGATCGCCCGCTATGATAACGGAGTCACTCAAGCCGAGGAGAACCGAGAGATCGTGGGATAAAGCTGGGATATCATCCCTCCCACGAGCGGGAGGGCAGTACGCGGATACTATAGTAATTGGCTGATGGCTAGTCATGCCGAGCCGACAGATAGAGTACTCAAGGAGCGAGGTCGGGGGAGGAGAAGTTAAAGGGACACAGTGCAATGAGTTTTTATAATAAATCATTGTACCGACCTTGTGACAGCGGGATCTATCATTACGCACCATACGGTAGTTTGCAATTTTGGGGTCGCGGTTGTGCGGTTTGAGGAACGTCTCCTGTATGAGGAGGACGTCCGGTTGGTGATCGCGGAGGAAGTTGGCAATCTCAGCCCGTTGCTGGAGTAAGCCATTTAGGTTAACGTATCCTAACTTTAGGGATCGCGGTTTTAAGGTTCTTGCGTTAACGTACCTATCCATTGAGGTTATTAAAATGGGCTTCTAGGTCGCGGAGCACCGAGGGGGACTCCATGAGCGCTTCGATGCGCTTCTTAGGGTCTTTGGTAGACTCTAAGCGATCGGCTAGACGGATCGTCTGTGCGCACACACTTCACATTATAATATGTCTCGTCGATGTCTATTATCCACTGAGGTTGGCCGCCATGCCAATTCGGTCAGGAGTAATATATAACAGGTTAATGGGTGAGGAGTGATATTGCATGAAATGTGTACAACATTGACGTGTCTGCCTCCCCCCAGCGTCCATCCGCGCGGAGTCTGCGGGCGTGTACCGCATCGAGCGCGCGCTGTCCGAGGGCGCGTCCTCGCAGTCCGCGCCGCGCGCGCGCGTGCCGCACGCCGAGCTGCGCGCGCACGCCTGGCTGCTGCTGGCGCAGCTGTGTCTGCGGTACGTACCCTCGCTGTGTGACCTAGCTACAGTACGCGCGCGTGCCGCACGCCGAGCTGCGCGCGCACGCCTGGCTGCTGCTGGCGCAGCTGTGTCTGCGGTACGTACCCTCGCTGTGTGACCTAGCTACAGTACGCGCGCGTGCCGCACGCCGAGCTGCGCGCGCACGCCTGGCTGCTGCTGGCGCAGCTGTGTCTGCGGTACGTACCCTCGCTGTGTGACCTAGCTACAGTACGCGCGCGTGCCGCACGCCGAGCTGCGCGCGCACGCCTGGCTGCTGCTGGCGCAGCTGTGTCTGCGGTACGTACCCTCGCTGTGTGACCTAGCTACAGTACGCGCGCGTGCCGCACGCCGAGCTGCGCGCGCACGCCTGGCTGCTGCTGGCGCAGCTGTGTCTGCGGTACGTACCCTCGCTGTGTGACCTAGCTACAGTACGCGCGCGTGCCGCACGCCGAGCTGCGCGCGCACGCCTGGCTGCTGCTGGCGCAGCTGTGTCTGCGGTACGTACCCTCGCTGTGTGACCTAGCTACAGTACGCGCGCGTGCCGCACGCCGAGCTGCGCGCGCACGCCTGGCTGCTGCTGGCGCAGCTGTGTCTGCGGTACGTACCCTCGCTGTGTGACCTAGCTACAGTACGCGCGCGTGCCGCACGCCGAGCTGCGCGCGCACGCCTGGCTGCTGCTGGCGCAGCTGTGTCTGCGGTACGTACCCTCGCTGTGTGACCTAGCTACAGTACAAGGGCGTGTATATTATACATTACTAATTACAAATGACTACTGTATAAATTGCAAACTAACCCACTCAAACGCGAAAAATAAAACTTTTGACACCGTTTTTTTGGAGTCGGTTGAAATTTAGTGTAAAAATCCCCGCAATCATTTTAAACGACCTATCCAATCACCTACCACCTTGGGATCGACGAGAAAAATAATATCAGCCCCCTTTAAGGATAGGGGAGTTACCCAAAACATTTTTATCATGGTTTTATGTTACCACTGTTGGCGTGGTCAATATATACTTAGCCAAATTACTGCTTTCTAGTACTAATGGTACTGTACTAAGCCGTACGAGTTAATATATTAATTACCCAAATCTATTTCTCCAGGATCTCAAAATCATATCCTTATTTGGTAATAATCGGACGAAAACAAAAAAACAACAAATAAAAAATTTCATAATTGATTTGCAACTGTCGGAAAAATCGGTCAATACAAACAGTTAAATATAGAACCTCGTCCTTTTTTGAAATGGGTTAAAAACAAGAACGTTCTCTTTTTCGTTGTGCCGTATCGTCGAAATTAATCAAGATACGTAAATTTTGATGGTTGGTTATTAATGGACGCAAGAATATTTGTTTGTAATTCAAAATTGTGTGGACAGGTTAGGGCGAGTGAGTGCAGCGGCGGGCTGCGTGTCAGAAGCGGCCACGCTCACGCCCTTCAGCCATCTTGTATTATATACGGTAAGTAATACTTTTTTGTTGCAATTCATTTTTTACTTATTTTCATTTTTCCACCATAAGTCTGACAACCAATCTTACGATGAGGAAGTGGGTTGTGGAAGTCAGATAGGACGATCCATTTCAACTACTGGAATTCAGCTGCATCCAGAAGCCGATCCCAACAAAGTAGGGAAAGGCCTGATTATGGACTTTTTTACACAAAGTGATACCGTGTGCGTCAGTCCTGAAAGTCAAGTTGTGCGACTAAACGATTTGACGCTCGCACATAGTAAATGAAGTATCGCGGGAGTAGTGTGTGCGTGTGTGCGTGTGTACAGTGTGGGTACAGCGTGGGTACAGCAGCTTGTCGCCCGCAGCGCGGCCTGGTGCACGCGGCCGGCGCCGACTGGGACGAGGCGCGCCAGTGCTTCCAGAACGCGCTCGCCATACACCCCACGCACCTCGACAGTATGGTGCACTTAGGTGAGTTTGCTTGCCTACCTATCGTCATTTGAGTAACTGATTAGTCGCGTTTCACTCATTTTGTCCAATTACACAGGATTTAAAGCGATGAATCAGCCTACGATAATCACTAATAATAAACGGTATTTAAATTTAAATTCCTAGTGTGTGGCAACATTATATAAAAAAGAGTTTCATTTTCTAAGGGGTTTGAGTTAGTCAACCCTGAAGAGACTCCCAGACTTCTCATCATCAGCGACATCTCTTACGTCGATGCGATAGTTTAGGTAAAAACCATTCGATGGACATTCGGTCACCTGCGCTCCACCCGCCCGCAGTGGCGTCACTCGTAAGGGCCGATAGAAAAGCGCGCGTGTTTTTGCGCGCTGTTCTATTCTGCTCCTCGCATTCCCGCAAATTCGCAAACAATATTCAATTATGTCAGTCGGTTATGTCACTTATGTCTAACTGTCTATGTGTTCTTTTCTTTTTTTATTGGGTCTCAAACAGTTACATTTGCAGATGTGATTGAGACAGCCCCAGTAAGTAATTAATAATACTTGTGTTGGGGTTATCTCGCTCTTTCCCTTAATTGATAGCTTATACACTATTGAGACTCTGTAACAATTAAAATTAAACTAATAAAACTAATTCAACTAATTTAGAAACAAAGAGAAAAAAAAAAAAGAAAAAAAATTGACAAAAGTAATTAGCTGCTCTGTGTATTGTGCAATTGGGAGTATGTGTTAGTGTGACTGTAGTAGTGTGTGATCGTGGGTTTGTCTGTGTGTGTGTGTTTTGTGTGTGTGTGTTTTATGTTTGTGTGTTTTAGTGTGTGTTTATGTATGAGTTTACGTGTTAGCTGATAGTGCCATTATAAATCGAAGATAAAGATACAATTAGGTGATCACAATGTATAACATTATGATAAAGAAGAGAAGGGTTCATGTTAGTCTGACTAGAATATGCTCTGTTTCTTCATAATTTAGAGTTTTTAACCACTCTGTTATAACTTTTTTGCATTGATGCGAGACCTCATGGTGGAACTTAAGTTTAGCGTTAATTTTGTTGTATATGTAGGCTGATTGGCATAAGTACTGACGCCTTGCAAAAACCGTACGTACCGGCGTAGAGGAAGCCACAATATCTTTTCTCCTCCTAGCTTGGCTTTCTGAGTTAACTGGAAGGTATTTATGTAAATATAGAATGATGTTTAAAAGGTATAGTTTCCTGACTGATAGTAGACCACCAATTTTATATAGATCGAGTGTGGGATATCTATATGGCTTAAAATAGATCACTTTTAAAAGCGCCCTTTGGGCTCTTTCTAACTCTAGAAACTTAGTTTTGGTGGCCCCTCCCCAGACAGGTAAGCAGTATGTGATTACTGACTGCGCGAGAGCTATATAAACGTTGTTGAGTATCTTTTGAGGCATCACATGTCGTAGATTTTTAAAAATCCATATAAATTTTCGAACACGCGACATAATAACCTCGACATGCGAGTGCCACGTCAGACACTCGTCGACTATAACTCCCAAATATCTTGCAGACGGTAATTGTTTGATGGGTTTGCAGTCACAGCTCTGCCCTATGCTGTTTGCACACATATGTATACGAATATTGAAGTTAGTAGATGCTTTAGACCTTGCACTTGGAGAGAAACAAATGTAATTTGTTTTAGCAATATTAAAAGTTAGCAAGTTAGCTTTGAGCCATCTATCTATGACCACTAACCCTTGTTCGGCCTTACTACGTACCATTTCCCAAGTGTCACCAAAGTAGACAATAGCCGTATCGTCCGCATATGAGATGATTTTCCCACCACTGTTACGTAGGTTACAGAGCTCATTAATATACACTAGAAACAGTGGCGGGCCGAGCACGGAGCCCTGCGGAACACCAAAAACAACATTTTCCTCACTACTGCACGAGTTACCCAGCTTAACCTGTTGTTTCCTACCCCGGAGATAACTGTCAAAGAGAGAAAGAGCCTTGCCTCTAATCCCTATAGCCTCAAGTCTCTGCACAAGGATAGGAACAGATACGGTGTCAAACGCCTTCTTCAGGTCTAGAAACACCGTAACGCATTTATATCCCTTGTCTACCTTATCTGTAATTTCAGACGTTAACGCAATAATCGCGTCCTGAGTTGACCGCCCCTGTCTGAAACCATATTGTGAGTCGGAAATAATATTATATTTATTCAAGTAATTTGTAAGCCGTTTATTTATAATTTTTTCTATTATTTTTGAAAGTGACGGTAAGACGGAAATCGGTCGGTAATTGTTAACATCGCTTTTGTCCCCATCCTTGTGCACAGGCGTGATGATAGATCGTTTCAACGCATTACAAAATACACCCGTTTCAAAACACAGATTGGTTAGTTTGCAAATGAGAGGAACTACAAAGTCTCGAGATAACTTAAGGAAACCAACTGATATGTCATCCCACCCTGACGCACTTGCTGAATCAAGTGCCATGAGTGTAGCATCTACTTCTGCCGGATCTGTCTCCAACAGCACAAAGGAGTTGGATTGTGATGGTGTTTTTGAAGTGCTAGTAGCAGGTCTGAATCCTTGACCAGTTAGAGTCATAATTTCCTCCGCCAGTGATTTCCCAATTGTTACAATTCTTTGTAACAATTGGGAAATCACTGTGGTTTACGCGGTTTAAAGAGTCTAGAGGATGCGGTGTGATTTGAAGTAGGTGTACACTGGATGTTTTGGGTTTTTTGTAATGGGTTATGTCGTTAATTTTACTCCAAAGTAGCTTGGGATTTTTTATAGAAGTTAAAATTTGGTTCTTATGATAATTTCTTTTGAGTTTTTTAATAAGATTGGAGCAAAATGTACGATAACGCTTATACGTTATGATCAAAATAACATTAAAAGGGTCTCTTCTCGACTGTAGCTGCAATTTGTTTCTAAGTCTGATACATCTTAGAGCCCCCGTTGTTATCCAGGGCTTTAGAGTACGTTTAGAACTAGAAAGTGAGACAACCTTAGTGTTTTGGAGGAGAGATGACTTAATCAAATCTATCATAGCATCCACTAAAGTGTTTGGGTCTCTGTATGTATGAAGAAAAGAAGTTTCCGTATTTACAAGTTGTTCGTAGGCATTCACCAAATTAGTCACGGTCTTAGTTTTGACATAAGACTTGCTTTGGTACGAATGGGATATATTAAGTAGTACCATTGCATGATCCGTTACAGATGTGTTTAAGACTGCCACGAAAGCCGAGTTTTTAGATTTATCTAGTTTAAGAATCATATGATCGAGGCAGCTGTCATCTCTGGTGGGCAAACAATGTCCTGGGAGGAAACCGTGCGAAGCCACCATATTTAAATAATTTAATCTATTAGTCCGGATTTGTGATGTTTCTGTTGGTTTCCCTATTAAGTTAATGTTTATATCGCCTGTAATAATAATGTTCCCATGCGAGTCGATAGTTTGAAGGTATTGATCAAGCGAGGCAATGAAATGATCTGCGGATACAATCGATGGAGACCGATAAATACCAATAATGGTGAAATTAGAGATTGTGATTTGCAGAGCTGAGGCATGTGTCAAGTTAATTTCTATGGCCTGGGGTGAGTGGCAGTTTTTTATGTAGGCTACTACGCCATCGTTTTGATTTAATTGTCTAGATGTGTTAAACGAAGTGTAGTTATCTAACAGTGGTATTTGTTTGTTAGCGTTCAATCTACACACTGTTAAAAGTAATATATCCACTTCAAAGCCAATTTGAGACAAAGTTAATTGAAGGTCATCAATATTACTGTATATACTCCTTATATTTTGAGTCAAGACGGTTAAGTTATAATTATTATGAAGTAGGTAAGTATTTAAGTGTGCAATATCAAGAATAGCAGAGTTAGCAATCTCAGCAGTATCCAACTCCTGCAAGTTACGTAAGTTACTATCCATTATTGATTAAAGTAAGCAATTGTTGTTTCTTAGGTTTTGAACCATAGCATAATAGTCTTGTGACGTCTGTCTTCGCATATCTACGAGTATGTTTGTTCATATATGTATAAATTGTCACAACAGGACATGATATATAAGGCACTAATTGGATTGGGTGTGTGTGTGGGTGTATTGATTGAGTTAGTTGTATATTTTGTGTTTTTTGTGTAGAACGGGTTGTGTGAAATATAGTGTTTGAATGTGTAAAAGCAAGCTGACCATACTTACAGTTATAAAAGTTTACAGTAAATCCATGCAGTTTAAAATTAAAGTTAAGAAAAACATGAATTATAAATATACTAACAAAAAATGACAAAGTTTTTAGTATTAGGAATATTCCAATGAGAGCGTAAGTTAGTCATGCTTCTTGCATTAATTGGTGCACCTGTGCTTCACTTTTTATAAGGATCGCTCGAGCATTCTCATCCTTCTTGACTAAAATTTCGTCCAAAAGCAGTCCAGCAAAATTTGTATTGCTTAGTTTTAGCCAGGTCTCGAGCCAGGAAAAATAGTCGGGCGCCCTTAGGGGTCAATTGTTCGGATATAAACACAGGTACCTCCTCGTTGCTTGTTATTCCAAGATGTGTTGTATAATATTATTAGTTTATGTTATGTTCGACCGATTTCCGCGTACGTTCTTATCATTATGTGACGGCACGATGGAGGACCGGTGCCATAGCCCGCTAGGTCGCCAGTTTTAACGCCCTCACGCGTTTTTTTTTGTGGGACGTAAATTTAAATGAATAAATATTTTTTACTAATAACAGGCGCGGCGTACTACAACCTGGGCTGGCTGGGGCTGGCCGAGAAGTCCCTGCGCGAGGCGGCGGCGCTGGAGCCGGCGCGCGCGGACACGTGGCGCCGCCTGGCGCTGGTGCTGTGCGCGGCGGCCGAGCCGCTGGCGGCGGCGGACGCGGCGGCGGCGGCGCTGGCGCTGCACCCGCACGAGCCGGCGCTGGCGCTGCCGCTGTGATGCGCGGCCGCACTGCTGCGCGCGCAGCGGACTCTGGTTCGTTGACACGTCGTGAGCCCGGCCTCCGGCGCGCTGGACTGTTGTGCTCATTTGTTTCATTCCCACGACGACGATATGTGATCCTTCGAAATACCACCTCGGACGGTCGCGCTGTGAGAAAATTGCTCATAATTAGATCCTAGTCACATTCAACTGTGCAAACGACGCGATGGGCTGCAAGCCTCGGTAATCTAATAACAAAGACGCAACATCGGGAACATCGAGTAATATGCTAAATATGACAAACTCTCATATGAAGTCAGAAACAATTATTTGGAATACAACGTAATGAATCTATTAAAAAGAAGAGAGTGTTATTCGCTAATGCGAATAAAACTCCCTTCATTGTTATAGATCAGAATATCCTCTAATATCCTCAGAGTAATACCTCAAAATCAACTAAAACTTGTATGAAACTTTCGAACTCTCCAACGCATTAATTGAACAACCAATTGATATTACTACTAAGCCTCGAACCGTCTTTGGTACCTTGGCGTGTATTGATGCGACAAAAGTATTTTTAACCTAACCTTTTGAAGGTTGATTACAAAATATCCTTACCTAAACAACTCCTTTACCATAGAACTTTATTATAATGAGTACATTAAGGGTGGCATACTCACTCTGAAATAAAGAACCAAAAAACAATGACTAAATAGAAAGTTAAAAATCATTATTTAAGAAAGCAGCAATGTGACGTTGACACATGCGTTATGTTCGATACGTTTTAAATAGAACCGCGTTAAGTGCAGCGTCACTTGTAGTTCATGGGTAATTGTTCGGGGATTGAGTACTCGTATCATTACTGCAATGTGATCAACCCTGAAATATAAAAAAAACAGCTTCTAATTTCATTTACGTTCACATGACCCGTGGTTAAATAAGACCAGCTGCACGCATTGATTGCCCAGTAACTGGGTTGTGGAGGTCAGATAGGCAGTCGCACCATGTAAAGTACTTGTATTCAGCTGCAGCCGGTTAGATTGGAAGGACAGCTGTTTTTTTTAGGTGTCAGGCTTGGTTCCATAGTGAAAGCTGTTCAAATTCATGAGAACTTTCACCTCCTGAAATATTGGCAATGTATTAAAAGTCACCCTGTAAATGCACCTTCTTAAATCTGTCAATAGAATAAAATAATTCAAATGACTAAATCTCATCCGTAATTCCTTCCTCATCTTAATAAGCAAATGTTATCTACAGTCATTGTGAATGTTTCAAAAGTACCTAAATAACATAAAACGTATTAAAAAACAATATGTTAACGAAATAGCTACCTAACTACAGCTATTTCGTTTACCTAAGAACATAAAAAAAATCTAGATCAATTATAGCAAATTATATTAATAGTCAAAAAAAATCCGTTAAGTACTTATAAATGTCTAAATACTTATAATAAAATAATTTCTATCCAATTCCGTGTTAGTGCGGGAATGAAATATTTGGTTTGCCACAACGAATTGGTATCAATCCAACTATCAGCGTAAATTACAACCATAGAACGCGCAAAGTTAACGCACCCGCACGCAGTACAAGCGCAACGGTAGCGCTGTATAAGCGCAACGGTAGCGCTGTATAAGCGCAACGGTAGCGCTGTATAAGCGCAACGGTAGCGCTGTATAAGCGCAACGGTAGCGCTGTATAAGCGCAACGGTAGCGCTGTCTAAGCGCAACGGTAGCGTTGATACATGATATCGGACGAGTTTCGAATGTCGAAATTAAGACGTAAAAAGCATTCCTACTTAAACATAACAATTAAAGTTTCAAAGTTGACAACAGTTTTAACCGTGACGTCAACGAACATAATCCATCTCGATAAGGACACAACCAAGTAACTCGGACAATGTAGAGATAAAACAATAAATACGAAGTATATTAGGCATAGTGTAGCGAGCTCCGCAAACGTTTTAGAAAGCATATTGCCGGCGCAAGTGTGTACTTATATAGCGCTCTATCTGTTCTAGCAGCCACTATCCTTACGAAGTTACGACTGACTGTATTTAGATACGAGCCTCGGAATTGATATAGGCACGTGGTTTATTGTACATTGTGACTTGATTGTTTCATAACCGCCATTTTGACTTCCGTGATGAAAACTGAATCGTCAAATGACTGAAACATGCGATCTGTTACTAAAAACCGACCTGCATAGACCCGGGTGCTCAGTAGCTAGCGTCGAAGCTACTGCTTCTTACTGTTTCGAAGCGAAGTGGATATTTTTTGTAACAGTAACGTATTCAGACTGTTTCGTTGCAATTCGGACAGTTTGCTAGTGAGCTATCGGCTTTGTCCATATAGAAAGCGATTAGTGACAGCACCTCAAGCATAAAACAAAACGAAAATAATGTAGTACAGTTTGTAGTTGTATTGTTATTTCGTCACAATGTAAATTAAACCATAAACAGTTTCTTTCCTTCAATAGATAACGAAAACTGGCGAGGGGACGCTTCTATATCACTAATATAAAAAAAAAACATTCATAATTCTTCTGACGGTTTCCATTCCGATCGGAGATTGTACATAAAACCTATTTTTTCACCATAAGTTCCTGATTACTGTGAAAGATACATTATTAATGAAAAGAAAAAGAAATATAAAAAATGTTAGTAGACAGATTTGTTCATAAATTAAAAAAAATATATAAAACAGATTTCCAGAAATTATTATTATTGTAAATAGTAAAAGTCAAATCTGCTATATTTCCACAGATACATATTATGTAAATCGACAATGTTAATAATAATGGTGGTAGTTAATTTTCTCAACAAAGTGACCGTACAGCGAAGGACTATAATAAATTAAGACAATAGCTCGTTAACTACATAGTCTCGTATCTGTTCGTGTATTATTAAATATAATTAATTATTAAATCGTTCGTGTATTCGTGCTACTTTGTATTCTCGTCGATGCATTTTTGCTTAGAGCATGTAAACATAAGGTTTTCATACATTTTCCTTTCCACAAGTTCGAAGTTCAGTACATTATTCTAGACCACGGTTTTACCCATTTAACTTAAAGAAGGGTTTGAAATTATTTACTCTTAGTTTAAAGTAAACGAAGAAATTATCACGTACTGAACTCACGGTATCAGGTCCTGTGTCTATGACCCTCCCACCCTGTATACTGCTTACGTATTAGCTTGGGTCAGGAAATCTGTTTCATGAAATTGTTGTCGTGAAACAAGAATTAGGAATTTAATTGATTAGTACTTATACTTGTGTGTGTTCTCAGTTGAATCCAGATATCACAAACATATGACACCGGCCCCCGCGGGGGTCTGCCATGTTTAGATGCTCTAAGTATCTTCGAGTCCCGTCCAGTGGTTTCAAACATTTTGATTGTGACTTGCGTGTATGATATCTGTGTATAGTTTTACGGGAATGTCCTTTTTATTATTTTTGTTTTCCATAGGTAAAAACAAAAAATATCAGAAAGAGTATCGTGTAATTATCATAGCTTAAATATTGTTAATACTTTGGGAACGTTATATTATATCGCTATCATATAATTATGGTTTAGGCATTTTCATTATTTATTATAAAATTAGACCAATTATGGAAATATTTATTTAATTTTAATATCCTTATGTTCATAACAATCATGCAGTTGGCGAAAAAAGTAAGTGATGATTTTATTAAGACCCCATAATGGCGCAACTGCTGCCAGATCTCGCGCCACTTGTAACTTTAAAACACAGAATAAATTCATGATTAGTTTTCGTGATGCCGTGAGATTCTGCAACAGCCGAGCTGTGCAACCGTTGCCCAAGTGTCGGTCACCCCAACACTTGAAAACCGTGACGAGCTGTCCGCGCGACTGTGGGCCTCGTCGCTCACATTGCCATCCTCATTATCTAAGACGTTCATCGCCATATTGGAGTATGTAAGCTACGACGCGCATATCAGTATCAAACTATATAACATTGTACCTATTACGTTAGTACGCAGTTAGATTTATGTTTAATTGTTGCTAGTCTTTGTCACATGTCGCGCTGTGTGCGTCTGTACGTAGTGTGAATGGCGCGCACCATTTATTAAAGTAAAAACTTACTTTAGCCTTGTTGAGCGTTTTTTGGTAGGGGCAAACTTATGGGTCCGCGTCACCGACATGCTAATGTGACGTTTTGCGCCAGACTGACAGTTATTCAAAAATTTTCACTTCTGTCCGCAGTCCCCGGACTGCCTATTTTTTATTTTTATTTAAACAAGTTGTAACTCTTTGACACATGTTTATAAAACGACATATTATAATGGCAGTCGTGTAAAATTTAAGATACGTATCTATTCAGTTTACTGCACGATATTAAACTATAAATGCGATAGTGGAAGGTATATTAAAATAATATACGATCCACGTTTATTGATAATACCGACCTTGCATCCTATAGAATATTAATATCGGAAAAAACAATGATATTTGCTATTGATTGTAAGAAAGACAACTTTCAGAACCACAGTTCTTTAAACAAAAAATAACTATAAGCATATGTTTGAGAACCCCTGAAATTTGAATTGCTTAATATTTTCTTAGTTTTTCTTTTTTCCTTAAGTTAATAAAATTGTAATTATTACAGCTACGAAGCGTTCCATTGACACTATGTATATGGTTAAGGTTCTATAGTTTAATTAAATAAAGGATGCGGGTAACGACGTAGTTGTATGGTGGGAGAAAGGTGGTAGCGTGGTGAGAGCACGGTGGTAGCATGGTGGATGTGTGTGGTGTGCGGTGTATGGTGGTAGTCCTCGGACTTCCAGGTGTGGGCGTGCGTATTTAGACTAATTTATAAAGTAATCGGTGCGACAAGATGTTCAAATTTACTAAACAAACTTAACTTTTTTATTACTTAAGATTTTCATCTCGTTTATTTTTTAAATTGTTGATTTTTAATATTTCTTGAACATTGTAACTATCATAGGTTGTTATCTTGCAAGCAGCTGTTCTATTGATACTTCAACACTTGGGTAATAAACATGTAGGAATGGACAATGTATATGATGCTATAAATTGTATAATATGTTATACTCTGTAAGCACCTAATCCTTCCACTCTTCCAGTCCATCGATGATCACCCACACCTTTGTACATTTTTGTCCGTCTATTATTTTTGATGGTCAGTAAAGTAAAAAGTAATACAGTATTAAATAATTGCTTACATTATAAAGTTGACGTGTATGAAAAACACTTTTCGCACCGATTTTACAAAATAGTTCATTAATGATAGTGATTTTAACTATAGAACGAGTTTATTTCTTAATATTAATAAGACGATTAAAAAACTAAATATAGTTTCTTTTTCCGAGCAGTAAGAGGCTCCATTTTAATCGTTTATTTTTATATTCCGGGCAGTATTTATTCCTGACAATTCCTTGCGACGCTGGTCGCTATAACAGGTGCAGAAAATATGTAATAATTCAATTTGGTTCCATATTCTACCATCTGTCAAATTATAGGTAGTAGGTACTCGCTAGAAATAATGGGCTTAATATTTTGGTGGGAATTTCAAAAACGTTGTATACTTAATTACTTAGTTAAAATTGTATCGTAACTGCGGTCGTGTCGCTCTTGTGATTGAAAACAGGCAATAACTTGTGTCGCATCGTATCAATAATTTTTAATATAAATAATTGTAATGTGTGCTCGGAATCGTAGAACATTGGAAGTGCCAATGTCTGTCTATCTGTTAACATATTGTGAATGTTTGAATCATATATTTTTGTAACGTGGTGTCCCAACTGTACAACTGTATAACAGGAAATTATTCTAATAGCCCCACACTGATGTTAATTGCCCTCACTTAAAATAAAATATCGTTGATTTATGAAGACTATCGATTATACCCTTACAAGAGGAAAAAGTAGCTACATAATTGTCCTTGTAAACGGTATCTTATGTCTGAACCTATTTTATAATCCACCACCACGGTTATTACCATAAAGCATGGAATCGCCGCGCCAGCCATTAGACAAGCCAAGATTAGCAATTACTGACAATATTCGTGTCCGCGCAAGTTGCGCTGAGTGCACTTTTGAACTTTCATTGTCATAGTTCAAATTGTCATCGGCTGTCAGATTCAATAGGTAATCAAGTATAGATAATGGTGTCTGCAGCAGTCCGTCGCGGTGAGTCCGTGCTCTGTGGTTATTATAATTTTGGCCAATACTGATTTATTAAGAAATCGGTTCCCATAGTGAAGAATAATACGTTAAGGTGCTTCACATCACTTTGGTTGTGCTCTCTCTCTCTGTATGCTCGGCTACACAAGTGTGCATATGTTTTCCACTCCTTTCTTTTTCCAAAACGTTCATCCCAACACTCGTGTAGCCGACTGTACCACCATGGACCTTATTTAATGCAATTTGTTAAAACGTAGCACTCTGTTATAGTATAAGGAATGTTTTCCCACAACGCAATAACTTGGCACCTGTTACATACAAATTACAAGAAACTGTTAAAACTATGTACACTATAGTACTATAATAAAATAAATTATATTATTATAATAACTTTCATATCTTTTGCTCGTTTGTAGGTTACAAGAGTTTATGTTAGGGCCCAGAGCCGTTTGTTCTCGGCTCGCGTAGGGCGAAAGCTTAGCGAAAAGACCAAATCGCGCCATCTTTGAAAAGATATAGTATCGTGTCAGTGTTGTATAATTCTATCCCTTCCTAGTGTTCATTAATCGTTATGCAAAGGAAAGAGACAAAACATTTTGAAATGTTAAGTGTTCGATAGCTTTGACTGTCCAGCCGCCGCGGACGACAGTGACGGCGCTGTCGTCTCTGTCGGCGCGTGCGACTGGATGTAGCCGTAATCATATGAATATTGTATAATAATCCTGTAATCTAAAGACCAATGTAATATTTATTGTCGGTCGTCATAGTTCAATAAAACTATATTGTATTGAATTTCAGAAGTTTTCTATCGTGAATGTATCGATCACTTGTTTTCAAGGACGTCGACCTGCTGATGTTGCAATCATTAAAAAGTATTGGCGTAAGTGCACATAGATGTTTAAAATATAGAAATGTGTAGATGTAGCCGTTACAGATCAAGTCGTGAATATTCCACGTAAAGACACTGCCTGCTCGAGGCAGGTATTATAGCAGCACTAGTTAAAGGGAAATGATGAATGAGAATCACATAGCAGTTCACAAAATCATCTACCAACGATGCTCGAGGGCACCGTCAGCAGACCGACGTCAGATATAACGCAGTCATGCAAGTATACCGATTGTGAGTATATTACTGTAGATGTATATAATTTTATGTATACATATTATAATATATAAATACGTTTATAAACCTGTTGTGCTCTTGTGTACTTTACTACGTTGTAGATGTTGTTCTTGGCATTCGATGTTGACTGTATATAAAACGTTTAAGGATATTAAAAAATAATAATTATTATGTTACATAATTCTGGGTTTTATTTTAATTTTTAAAGCCACGAGTATTGTTTGCCTAATCAAATGATTCACCAAGCGTATGCGCCTTTTCCAGAAACATTACGGTTGGTTCAAGAGGTTCTGCGCACTATTACCTACAGCGGTTTATCGGGTCCTCAAGCAGACGCTATAATGAACTAATATAAATTATGCAATCTGGACGATTTGGGAATTTTATGCGGAACTAACTTTGAAATACTCTAACTTTATGACTGAATAGGTAGGTACCTACACTGCTACAGCTTTTATACCGTTTTACAGAAAAAACTGGCAATAGTTTGAATAGCTGGGGGCTGGTGGTGCTGGGCCACCACGGGAAATTAGTGAACATCAGAATGACTGGACAAAATGAGCTTTACAGTATTACTTATATCTAATATTTATTTGCTACTATTTGATACCTTTGTTTAAATAATTGGTACCTAATTAATAACTGAGAAAATGCATTTAAATACTCCACGTAAGGTATTCAATTTTTAAATATATTTGCAACCAGACGAATTTTTAAAAAAAATAGCAAAATGGTAATATAAAACTAATACTATCTACTGCTATGAAACACTATCTGTATCTGAATCAATTAAAGTCTAACTCAGACCAGTTGCTGTACATAATTACTCCCTCAAGTTGGTCGGCACCTATTTATCCGCCAACCGAATCCAGTTCATCCTGCCCGCCTTTTTGGATGCCCCGATCCATCTTTCTCATGTTCACTTCATACAAATAGAAGCCATAGTAACAAAAAGCACTGTGTCGTACTTATCACGAGTCCAGAACCGCCTTCATCTGACTTTACGAATATGCCTCAACGCTGCTTCTTGATCAGAATCTTATGTCACCACATATTGTGTGCTAAGATTTTTTTTGAATGTGTGATGTGTTGTGTGCTTACCTTTCAGGTAAAATCAGGTATATAAAATTAACATTCAATTCTTGTATTACATTCACACTTATTTCAGCAGGTAGGTGAGATCTTTTAAAAAGACATGACAAAGACAGCGGTGTTTGGAGCAGCTGATTAATCAGCGATATCCAGGTTGAGCCAATTGTATGAATAGTTTTCAACCATGCCTTGTTTGTTGCGAGAAATTGGGGTGAAAATAGAATAGGGATGCGTCCTAGGTAAAAATATATTAAGTCTATTTAGTCCGTCACTAAGATTACCAAAAATATTGGATACGTATTTTTTGCTTACTTAATTCAATAAAAAGTGACAATGATATAGCACATCAAAGTTCAGGAGAAGGGGCTTGTGACGTCACAAGCCCCGCTACACTTTTAACGAAAAGTGTAGCACGGCATGACGTCACGGGCAATTTCAACGCACTATTTATTTATTTATTTAAATCGAACACACGTGATTCATATACTATACCGTCGTCATTTTTGGTTTACGTGACAAAAGAAAAAATACGTGTCCAGTATTTTTGAGTAATCCAACTTTCAAACCAATCAGATTTTTAAGGACACTACCCTATTGTCACGTGCACTGTGCATGCTCGCAGCACATCCGGCAACCAGCTATTGCTGTAGTGGAAAGGTAGACTCGTCGCTCGACATTTATGCAGCAAGCATACCGATTGCGTAGCCTGGCTGTGCATACGGTACGCCGACATGGAAGCGCAGGTGCTGAGGTGAGTTTAATTCCACACATAAGACAGGTAGCATAGAAGTAGGTAGAAGTGCACAAGAGTTTGTTCAAGTACACACTAGAGGTTGCTTATCATAATTGTAATCCCTTCTTTGATGGGAGAAACGTGTCTATTTATGTATTGATTGGTCTGTGAAGTGGGTCAATCTATCGACTTCAAGTCCGTAATCCATCTAATCGAAGGAGAAGAATGAGGGGGGGGGGGTCATGTGTAGTTTAAAGGGTAGGTCAATATTTGGGGGAAGTCAAGGTTTAAAACTTTCATTGATATCTTCTGCCGTTGCATTTTGTGGTCGTCACATTTGACCAAAGAGAATAATGTACTTAACATTTGACAGGAATTTGACAGATCATCAGACTTCAAGTGGCTACAAAAGTAATTGTGAAAATAAATCAATATTGGCAATTCAATGTAACCGCAGTTAGTCTCTACTCGTGTACTTACAATGTTAACGTGTTGTTCCGACGCGTCTGTCCAACGCGCGCTCGGGTGCGGCCGGTGCAGAGGCAGGCTCTGACATGTCCAACCAAGACAGTTCGAAGAACAACGAGGTCCCGATAGACTTAGACGCTCTGCTGATTGAGCTGGGCCAGTTCGGCCGCTATCAGAAATTTGTGTACTTCTACTTGGCAGTCGCTGTCATATTCACCAGTGTGTACAACGTCCAGTATGTATTTAATGCTGGAAGCGTCGAATATAGGTGAGTCAGGCATGTTCAGGTAATTCTAGACAAATAAGTAATTATTAAATAAGACAGGCTTGTCTACTGAAATATAAGTATGAACCAGATACGTGCAGGTAAATACCTGTATGTATTGTATATGTATGATACCTATACCTATGTAGTTCTGGGGAATACAATAATAAGTATTAATTGTTCCGCCACTCACCAGCCGGCAGTTCTGCAGCGAAGTATTGCTGATCCTCCACCCTCTTGTTTAGGTGCAGAGTTCCAGAATGCGAGTCGTATCCCGAACGATTCAAACCGAATGGTTGGGGACAATTTGCTTTACCATCGTCGGGATACGACTGCTGGCAAAAAATTCCGATTGGAAAAGAATGCAAGCCAACCAGCTTCAGCAACCAAACGAGGCGCTGCTCCTCGTGGGTCTACGAGAATGATCTCACGATTGTTCCAGAGGTGAATGTGCCTTCCGTGCCTTGTCTGTAATAACTTACTATAGCAAATCTGGATTGCAGTAGGCCTCTTTTGTCTCCAGCATGTCTAGATGTTAAGTTAACCAGTAACATTCGGATCTTGGGATATACGGCAGCCGCTGCGGGTCGCGCGCACGGCCCATGTAGAGAACCGCTCCGGCACGCGATGAGTCGCGCCAATAGCGCGTCTAGCCGCGCACAGACGATACAATGATCGCGAAGGCGAATATTTGATAGTCTTTGTTGCCAAATATCCTCCTCTTCATGATGCTCGATTCAAACCCTATAGAGACGATGTGTTTTTCGATATTTTAGTTCGACCTTGCGTGTAAGGAGTGGAAGCGCACTCTGGTGGGCACTGTACATAATTTCGGCGTCTTCGTTGCAATACCGACCACCGCAACCATCTCAGATGCGTAAGTTTATTAAAGTTATAATTTATACGTATTCTTCCTACTTTTGGATAATTTGAGATGAAGTGAACTACTATCCCAATCCGTCGTTTCCTATGGCAGCCCATGCCCCTGAGTTCTGAAGAAATCACTCACGTCTATCACAAATTGTCACAGAGTTAAGTATGTATCTCTATTTAATAGTTTTTAAAAATTGTTTTTTTCTTTAATTATTGGTTATGGTACCTGGTTGCCAAAACCACCTGTTGGTAAGTTGAAATTTAATCGGTGATGGCGCTTGCCTAGAACTCCCCAAGAAAGACAACTCCAAGATCATGTATCTATAGTCATCAGATTTGCTCCACCGCTCCAGGTACGGTCGTCGCTTCGCGCTGATCGGCACGTGTGTGGCGCCGGCAATCTTCGGCATGCTGCGATCCTTCTGTACCAACTATATATTATACTTGGTGCTTGAGTTCATCGAGGCTGTAGTCGGCAATGGCACTTACAGCACGGCATTTATTATGGGTAGGTGCCTACAATTACTTTAACCTGTTCCTATAAAGCCAGTCACATGCGCTTGTTTTTTTGAGACATTACACTAAATCGGACACAGACACATTTGTTCTCATACACAAGCAGTCTCATAATTAAAATATTCTTAGATTAATATACCTATACATTTTTCGTAGATATCGTATTGAGTTCCGACGAGGAACAGTTACGTGCTTAGTATCAGTTTTAGCAATTGTAGACTCAATTTCGAGGAGAATAAACAGATTTAGAATCAGTCCGTATTCAGGTGTATAAAAATCAAGGTCAACGCGATAAAAAGATATGGGCAAATTAAGATTGTCGCCAAAAATTGCCTTAATTTACATTTTTTTTATTTTTCAGAATTTTCCCTTTACTTGCGCTGTAAGACCTTTTAACAAAAATTGTCAATTCTAGGTCAAGGAGAAGTACCTCATAGGTTTTGGTTCGAAAACCTAGTCAGTGGCGGACTAACAGGGGGAAAGGGGCGGCCCGCCCCGGGCCTCCGGTCTTGGGGGGCCCCCAAATGCCTCCGCATTTCCCTGATGAAATCCTAAAAAAGACTTTAAAAATGTGCTAAGTACCTAACCTACATAATTTATTCAAGATCAAAACACTACAGCCATCTAGACTTTTTACGCGGTACTAATATTCTTTTAACTTTCTGAACCCGTCCAATACGCTGGGGGAATTCCCGTCTTTGTAGCGGGTACTTTGAAATTAATTTCACTTGCCAGATATTAACGAAATAAACATAAACAGTACCTACATACAAATGTGAACTGAATAAAAAGCTTGTAAAACTACATTTTTTTATAGCTGGGGGGGTCATTCATCTTTGCCGCCCCGAGCCCCATTCAGCTTTGCCGCCCCGGGCCTCTGACGGGCTTAGTCCGCCACTACCTATAGTTGCTGGTAGTTCCCGTTGACCAGCACAAATGATGGGAAAGTTCCAAAAAGTTGAAAAATATTGGTAGTTAGGGAACCCTCGGTGCACGAGTTCGACTAGCACTTGACCGGTTTTTTAAGTGCGGGAATTCTTTAAAATGATAGGGCTTACTAACCGTCACAATCAAAAGAAATGTCTAGGAATTGTGACTTACTTTTTCTAGCTTTACTCTCAAATAGAGATCGTACCTACTAGTTTTATTGTTGGAGCTATCTGTGCTTTGATCCCAATATTCAATATTCCAGGTCTCGAGATCGTCGGCCTGAAGAGGAGGGTGATCGGCGGCAACATAATCCACTGCACGTACGCGACGGGGCAGGTGGTGGCCGCCGTGTGCGCCTACGCCATGCCCTACTGGAGGACCTACACGCTGGCCATCTTCACTCCGTCACTGCTCTTCATTGTCTATTGCTTCTTTGTTGAAGAGAGTGTGCGCTGGCTCATAGCCAAAGGAAAGAGGGATGAAGCAGTGAGAATCATTCTTAAAATTGCAAAGATCAACAGGGTGACCCTGTTACCCAATACAATGAACATGTTAATGGGTACACCTAAGAGGCCTTCAGCTATTAGGAAGAGCACAGTTCCGAGACCCTTTACTGAACCGAAGCCTAAGGAACGTTCTGTGATCTCCCAAGTGCTGCGCTCGAAGACCATCCTCACCCGGATGGTCGTGGTCTCCTTCTGGTGGATATCGGTGACGATGATCTACTACGGCCTGACCATCAACGCGGTGTCGCTGATGGGCAACAAATACGTGAACTTTGTGTTGACGGCACTCGTTGAGATCCCTGGCTCTTTTCTCGCCTTCATCACGCTTGACCGATTTGGGAGGAAAAGTTCAATCATGACGAGTTTTTTTGTGTGTTCTCTATCGCTGGTCGTATTACCTGTTATCGAGAGCCGTAAGTGGTACCTGTTTTAAGTAAGAAAGAAAGAAAAAATATTTATTCAGCACAGGCTCAGGCACACGACACAATACTAAACATAAAAAACGAGTAGGTAACAAGAAATACATTAAAAACATATAAGTATACATATATCATTAAGTATGTGCCTTGCGGCTGCGCTAAAAATTCAGCAAAAATGCAAGACAACTAGTGCCTGACGCTGGTTTTCAAGTGGACCTGAGATTGTGAGATGTCACGGACGTGAAACAGTTATAGTTTTTTTTTGTTCAGTTCTCTTTTTGTTACTCTATACATATAAACATTACTCAATCGCCGCATATTTATGACAGATCATCACTTGATAATGGCTCGAGTGATTCGGCTGTATTCATAATTGTTAGGTAACAGGTTTGTATGTTTTTTTTTGCAAAATCTAGCGGAAAATTTGGATGGCAGTTTATGAAAATCTTTGCACCCGCGTGAAGCCGAGTCGGGTCGATAGTGAGTAAAAAAAAAGTCTGCTCAGTCAATGAAGTACAATCGGCTAGGCTGCCCACCCTTCGGGGAACACAGGCGCGATGTTATGAAAAGAAATAAAACACGATAATTCCATCAAAGGATGCAACATTTTGTGAATTTATTGTTGTGTATTGATTTATTATATATTAAATCAAGCAATAGAACACCGAGCTTTTCGAAGTGGGCCAAATGACACAGGAGCAGCCATCTTGGATTCTCATTTCATTCTATTTTTCGGTACCTTTCTAAATGTCAAATAAGATCAGACTAATTATAATAATTTAGAAAATGTGGGTGGAAGGAGATGGCAGATGCTGGATGCGGCAAGCTGAAGACAGGGCGCTATGGTGCTCATTAGGAGAGGGCTATGTCCAGCTGTGGACTAGTATAGCCTGATGATGATGATGATGATGATGATGGGTGGACGAAGAACAGTTTTTATTACAAATGTCTCTGTACTGTTAACATGACTATCAATATTTCAGCAACTGTGACGATATTACTGACTCTGGTGGGCAAGATGATGATAAGCCTGATCTTCTGCGGCATCTACATCTACACCATCGAGCTGTTCCCCACGCAGGCGCGGCACATGCTCATGGGCTGCTGCTCCATGACGGGCCGCATCGGCTCCATGTGCGCGCCGCAGACGCCTTTGTTGGTTGGTCGGTCTATTAC
Source organism: Phlogophora meticulosa (assembly GCA_905147745.2). Taxonomy (NCBI): domain Eukaryota; kingdom Metazoa; phylum Arthropoda; class Insecta; order Lepidoptera; family Noctuidae; genus Phlogophora; species Phlogophora meticulosa. The sequence continues at coordinate 17,765,866 of LR990529.1, forward strand.
ACCTTATCATTACTATAAATTACCAGCTGCACACCAATTTACCTGCGCATAGTTTAGGATAAATGGTATAAAGATCAAATCAACCTTGAGAACCAGTACATAATCCACACTGCGACTCACTACATGTGGATGAATAAGGTAACTGGGTTTTAATTAATTTTGTTGACGGTGGTCGCAAAGAAACCGGCAACGTGGAATGATGACCCAACGAAGACCGCGGGAATCGGGACGTTGTGGCGATGCTTGGAGAGGCCGATGTACAGCGGTGTGGGCGTGGTCCGGCTGAATGATGATGATGATGGCTTTACCAAATATATTGCTGCAACAGATGGTGTACATGAAGTCACTGCCGTACCTGTTGTTCGGCGTGATGGCGGGCTGCGCGGGGATGCTTATGCTCTTCACGCCCGAAACGCTGCACATGAAGCTGCCCGACACCATCGCGCAGGCTGAAGAGATGTCCATGGCGGCTCGCACCTGGAAACCCACCAATATAATAGTCGATAATCCGAAAATAAACAAATAAGTAATGTACATATTTTATGTTTTATTATTATTTGTTCATAGAAATCAGGATTTGTGGAATAATATTGTCCGAGGTACTAACAGGTATAAGTGAATAAGACGACGGCGACGCGCTACACGGTCGAACTTTTACTATTTTATTAAGGATTTATGAGTGAAGGGTTAGCGCGGAGACAACTGCAACTGCTCGAGCAATTTCCAGAGATACAATTGATAACTGTATGATAGCTTGAATAGAGCATACATAGACAGACAAGTGATTTGACACGTGCCACTAGAAATTACCTCTTTTTATTTTGAACTGTATTCCAAACGTCTTTTGGTATATTATCAATAAATCAATGAAAACTGCACGAGTCGTTTGCAGTTGCGTCTGCGCAGACCGGAGAAAGCAGAAACGTACACGGAATAGTGCCTAACAGTGTTTGTGATCAGCCAATCATAGCGTTTGTTAGTTTCTGAACTTGTTCGAGTCATTCACCGATTCTTGTGAAGTTGTTTTGTATCGTGTATTAAAGCCTTTACTCCCATATTACTGTTTGTTTGATTGCTACCGCTTTAACTGGAAACCAGCTACGTGATTACTTGTCATTTTGTAAATCTGCCAGATCATCGCGTCCTGTAAATTACTTTGTAATTGACGTTCATTTTCTCAGATAAGAAAATTAGTTTATTTTGACCCTTATTATACCTATACCTTACGCCTATAACAATCTTCCTATCCTATTGAAATTATCAGGATATATCTATGATATAATGTTATCGTCTATTAAAGGTTTCGTAACAGTGCAGTACCCGAGAGTACCTATAGCACTCATAAGAAAGTAGCGAAAGGTAATATACTTCAATTCTAATTTTAAGAGTAGATACCTAGCTACGTAGATTAGTACTTTGTCTTTTTATGCCAAGTACCTGTTATCTTTAACGGCAACGATTCAACCTATGACATTATTTGCTGATGACAGTACAGTTTCAATTGCATGTAAGGACATTAATCATTATAAATTTGACATAAATAATTCACTGACATCTATAATTTCTTGGCTTGATAATAATAATTTAAAAATGAATTTATCAAAAACAAATATAATGCACTTTGGACAAAGATTGCATAATCCATTAAATGTAAATTTGATTCATAATAATTACACTATAAATGAAGTAACTAATGCCCGTTTTCTCGGTTTAATTATAGACAATAAACTAAATTGGAAAGAACACATTGACAAACTATGTAAGAGAATCAGTAGTCAATCATATGCCTTGTACCAACTTGCTCCATCGATCAACACTGATGTGTTACTCTCGGCTTATTATGGACTTGTTGAATCTGTCCTCAGATATGGCATTATCTTTTGGGGCAACTCATCAAACAAAGATATGGCATTTATAATGCAAAAGCGATGCCTACGTGCCATGTTCGGTATCCAAAGTACGGAGAGTTGTAAGCCACTTTTTACAAAGCATAAAATACTCACACTTCCATCACTTTATATTTTGGAAATAGCCCTATTTGTCAGAAATAATCCCCATTTGTTTCCTCGAATATCGGACACTATAATACGTAATCGACGGGATAATAGTAAAATTCGTGTTCAGCCAGCTAAGACAGCGCTACTGTATAAAAGCGTTGTATGTAGAGCGCCAATAATTTATAATAATATTCCTAACTGTGTTAAAAAATTAAGTACAGACCAATTTAAGAAAACATTTAAAAAAATACTGACAGAAAAAGCTTATTATAATATTAATGATTTTTTAAATGATAAATCGCTCTGAAGATACTGACTGAATCAATTCTATTTATTTTGAATCGCATGACTTTTGACCAAGTTTTTTAATTTAATAGTACATAATGTTAATTGTTGATTTGTTTATATTATTATTCTTTGATTTGTTTATATTATTATTCTTTGATTTGTTCATATTGTTTTTAAATCTTATTGTCTTTCGACTTAATTTGTACACCAGCCATGGTCAAACATGTTGAGCCAAACAAAACTGTAACACCTATAATAAGCATCATACCATGTATATTATCTACACATGTTTTTGCAAATAAATGAATCTGAATCTGAATCTGAATCTTTATAGATAAAACATTCTAAAAAAGACTGTCTTGTCGGTCTAGTGGTTGCAAGCGCCATTGCTGAGTATTAGGTCCTGGGCTCGATTCCCAGGTCATACAAAGTAATAATGGGATTTTCTATCTTAAATTTCTCAGTAGCAAGCTGGATTTGTGCCCGGTTGGTGGCAAGTGGCTCGCCCCCTATTACACGTGACTTAAGCATAACTGGCGAAATGCGGACACCCGCAGCAGTTTTGATTTCGTTAGGCAGCAGAGATGTAGATACCCCTATAGTACACACTATAGGTATCTACATCTCCGCTGCCTAACCCTTTAGGGAATACTGTCGTGATAACATGTTGTTAATAAAGCATTCCTATTTACCCTTTACTGTAATTCCCGATTCTCCCGAGTCGGGAACTCCTGCTGAAATCCAACTTCTTAATAACTGAACCCGCCGTTAAGATTACATGACAAGACGATCTGCGTCACATTTACCTACATTTGGATTCTTTCAATGTAAATAATCGTGACCTTGAAGTGAGACTAATGAATACATTCGGTAACAACTGCTGACTTAAAACGAGATAGGTTTGTTTATATTTTTCTTTACAACGGTAACTCGTTCACATATGGAGGTCCGGTTGTTATCGCTGTTATTGTCTTTTGCCACCAACTTTCATTTAAATTAATTCACTAATGCGTAGGTACCTAGCACCTCTGGCATAAAGCTAGGTTTCTATTATCTCCACTCATTTTGCTATGACGTTTCAACAGGAGATTAGGTACAGTCGAACGCTCGCCGACCTTGAGCTGGCCCAGCGCAGTACAGAGCTGCGATAGAATAAGAGGCCAGTTTATAATCCTTTTGTTATCAATGACGTGCGGTATACTGTACATTCGATGTCTCGTTAATCTCAGTCGCCAGTCGCGAAGTGGTGAGTGCAGCGACACTTGGAGCTACCTGTGTGTGGCTGCGCGAGGGCAGCGGCGAGCGCGCGATAAGTGCCACACGGCCGGCGGCGCTGGCGGACGAGTGTCGTGGACTGACTTCGGGAGCCCTCGTGTTTCTCCGCCATGGCGGTGACTGTGGACCTGGACCCCATCCTCCTGGAGCTGGGCCAGTTCGGCCGCTACCAGATCCGGAACTACTGCTTCATACTGCTGGTGATCCTGATGAGTGCCGTCTATAACAGTCAGTACATCTTTGCTGCTGGAGATGTAGCGTACAGGTAGGACTAATTCTATCTAGGTTTTAGGGCTTATAACAGTATCGCTTCGAAAGGGAATAAGCTAGCTAACTTAGGGCAATTTGTTAAAATTGTATATTAAGCTAATTTATAAATAAAAGCTTCTGTGGGGTCGTAAATATTAGGAACAATTTCGGCCTTACATGTCGCTTTTAGATACCTAACTAACATAACTAAAACCTAACTATTACTACTATACTGATGAAATACTGGTATTCAGCTGCACCCGGTTAGACTGGCAGCTGATTCCAACATAGGAGAAGCTTCGGCAGATGTTGATGTCGGTATAAGATGACTCTCATTATTATCCCCTAGTAAAGTGAGATGTGCATGAAATTAGATTTTGTATCATTATCGTAAAGTGTTTCAAACTAAACGATTAGTGTCCAACGAAGCATCCCTAAATAGTAACTATACGTAGGTATAGAATCTACAGGACTTACCAAATAATCAAATTAGCCGTTAGTAAACTAATGAATGGCACGAAAACCGAATAAATCAACAATATAAGATATTGAGAGATTAACATGCTCGAAATGAATGAAAAGATGGAAACAAATCAGTGTATCCTCATAACAAGTGTGTAGTACTCGTAAGTTTTGCCTCATACCTATTTGTTTCACCTGTTGTTTTAATACTTCATTGAAATTGTTACCTACATACCACATCATTATTTTTTATCATTGACACAAAATTTATTGACTATCTAGGGATCTTAATCATACACTAACGTATGAAATACGATGAGTATTAATTATTTATCTTACACTTGTACGCAATATTCTGACAATGTCATTGATAACCATCGAACGCTGTCAACGCTATCGGCTGCGGACGATTATTCGGACTTGGCTCAACTTGGATTATCACAATCTGAACAATAACCAATAGGTAATGACATGGTACACTTGTATATGTATTTGTTTTGCGACACTAACAAAACTAACCATTGATGAATATTGCCAGAACACTTGCCAGTATAGTGGTAGCTACTCTTGGTCCTGTACGTTTTACATGCGTCGTAACCTAGGGATTGCGTCAACATATGAGGCTGCAGCATCCTCTTGCTGCTCTCTATACAACCAGTGGCCAATGAAATCTTACTTTAGTTCATATCGTCCGCGATCATGAATGTTTCTGCGTTTGATTAGTCAAATATAAGTTCAGCGCTTTATTAGAAGAATTTAGGTATAACAATACCTAAATTCTTCTAATAAAGCGCTGAACGTTTGCCGGGGAAAGGTAAAATAAACAGTACCTACTCGAACATGTATTCTGCATCGATGACGATAGGTAATATTACAACTAGTAAAATACGGTCTTCATGTCTTATGTTCAATACATCTTCTGAAGTTCTTGTTTAGAAAGGAAGGAAGGAAGGAAGACACGTAGCTATACAGCGGAAGTGTTGTGACCTACTACCAAGGCTAATTAGTGTGTCCTATCGTATTCTAATAAGGGGACGGCCGATGTATGACGCACTCTAGAAGAATATTAATTAGTTCTGGTGGCGCTGTTCGCCTCTACCTCTATAGAATAAGGAAGGACCATTTAAATTGTCCGTGTCAAAATGTACGCACGCAAGTACGCACATTCGGTCGTTCACCATAATGAACCATTATCATTTTACCAATAACTTACTTACATGGTTTCTTTTGATTGAGTTTAATCGTGGTTCAATACAGCTATCTCCATTACTTCAAGACTCGAAGAATATTATATCATACTTGTCCTATCAATGCGTGAAATGTGTGTTTGGTTACTACAGTGCCTAGCACTGCTTTCTACGTATATATTGAGTGAGTAAGAGTTTGACCTATGACTTTTTGGACCTTCAATGTTAGCATAATGACGATAAGGTCTTATGAGGTGGTTTATTGTGTTTTGGTGTGTTTCTTTATTTTTAATATAAAAAATTAACATCAATTTAATATGTTCTAAGCATTATGTATTCAAATATTCATTTCATAGCAAGCGTGCTTGGACGCTCGAGTCGTGTCCCTCCAAAATGCGAAGGTCCGGCACAACGTAATCAAAATCTGCGAGCCATTTGCTACAAAACAAAACGTTAATGAAGTTTAACTTATTTGTTTGATACCCGCAAGTGTCGTTTTTTCTTTTTATTTGAGATGGGAGACGAGACAAAGTTGAAGAAGTGTTCTGAAAAACTTCGCTTGATACGTCGTCGAGAGGATTTGTCGTTTCACTAGCTTTGTACCAAAGTTCGCCGTTGATTAGGATACCTGGATGCAACAGACAATTTTCGAATGGAAAATCTCCATTTTGCTCTACCCGGGTTTCGAATCCAAGACCCCAGCAATCTAGCCTCGATACCCACAACTTTAACGTGCTACTCAAAATCAATAACAAACATTAAAAACGAAATAGACTTGAGAACCTCCTCCTTTTTTAAAGTGGGAAAATAAAACTTCACTGATTTAGGACAGAAAAGGCAGGTCACACAGTTTACAGTCGTAGTAGGCTCAAGGAAAGCAATTGTTACTTTTATCAGGAAGAGTTTCCTGCTCTTCCGTCGAGGGTCAGTGAGTGGCTGCACTGTTATCATCATGGTCCACTTCCGAGGAGCTGTTCTGCGTCGGCGCACATAAATAACTGCATCAGTAAATAATCATCACTGACAAGATTGCTTTACTAATTGAACGGAACGGGTTTTTGTTAAGTTCGGACTTTTTGTGCTCCGGCTTTTGTTATCGACAAAAGTAATTGCGTAGTTTATAGGATAATTGATTTAGTTATAAGTTTTGTGTCCTTGGTGAATCTGCATGAGAAAATTTAGTAGCCTAAATTTTATTGGCGTCCATTTGTGCTTTAACTACTCCACCGATCATCATGAAATTTTAAAAGTGAGTGGACATCATCCAGAAAAATGTAGGTACTGTTCCCGAGGATATTAAAAACTATTATAACGTGAGCGAAATGGGGGCAAAAAACTAGCATACCGACTAATAAATTTCAAATAATTATATGGTTTCGTAATCTAGACAGTACTACTGCTGCTGAAATCTGGGTGTTCATATAGGCACGCCTCTGCCTCACCCACAGGGGGTCTACAGGCGGGATGTTACAATGTTTTATAATGTAGACTCTGCCATTTTATGTCCTTTTTTAATTTTGAGCTTCAGGTTGTTGCGTATTTGCAAATATTCCTACCGCGGCTGTTGCACGTGTGTTACGTAGTTGATTGCGCACGAGTTCATTGCACTTTTAATAGGCTATGAAATTAGGAAATAATCTCAAAGGATTTTTAATCTTCGAGTAACTATAGAAAACTTTTGTGATTAAGTAATTACGAAAAAGTCGTAACTTTTTTATTGGTGAGGCCTTTAAGTGTGCCTGCGTATCTAGGTTTGGCTCTGCTTTCAGTATCTACAGATTTGCAGGTCCAACTGTTTTTCGTTACACTCAATACCTACGTTATCACAAATTCCTAAATTCTCAAAAGATAGAACAGGAATTGTCAGCTTTACTTAGGCTCTCAGTTAATTAACCGGCGGCTCTTCGACAGATCGTGTACAAGTATCCTGACCTATGCGTTTTCCTGCGTCTAGAGGACAGCCACACCATAAAACAGTGGTTTTGCTTGAATTTGTGCAAATTTTTACCAGTTTCGAGACACAGTAATTATAGCTATATGTACTAATTAAATATCTAGTCTTTTACGGTCGTGTAGTATTCGTGTTAACCTTCAGAAAACGTCCATGTTGACGTCCGTAGGTATATCTTTGGTTTAAGTCATGGGGCTACAGGTGCAGGCGGTCGAGCAGTGCTAGTCTGGTCACAATCTGGAAACTTGGGTGAAGTCAGTTGACAGTCACTCAGTTAAAGTAACAAAATCATTCGCCGGGAAATTTTTAGAGAATCGACCGATTGGGAATCGAACGCAATGCTCTCGATCGCCAGTCCGACTGCCTCGACGGCTGGGGGTGTGGTTTCTTATCTCAAAACACGTGGAGTTTTGCTTAGAGTTAAAACGGCTTATAAGTAGTTACACATTTTTATTAATCGATCCAATAAAAACAATCTGATTGATTGGTTTTTATTGGATCAATAAATCTGAGCAATAGTTTACCTTGATTTAGCGTAGAAATCATATTCGTTGCATTTGAAAAGACGTAGCAGGCACGGAAGTGGGGCAAAGTGGTTTAATAATATTAAATTGACCTTCCTGTTGGCCAAGTGGCCTATTTCCAGTACAAGTTTATTACCGGCAAGTGCCCCCTACTCGGAACACTTGCGGTTTGTATGAGATGATGATGATAAGTGACTTATTATAACGTTCTACTTTACGGAGAACGATGATCTGCGCACTGTCTCGTTTATGAAATCTTGGTACTGACTTAAAAGGTACGACAATATACATTCGTCAGTTGACGTTTTTCAAATAAATAATGGTAGCGGCAAAACTCACTATGTCTTAGAGTTAAGAAGAAAAACCGGTCAAGCGCGAGTCGGGCTCGCACACGAAGTGTCCCGTACCATATCGAGTAAAATACGCCGAATGAATCACACCACAATACGTGACGTCGTGACGAGATTCATTGCAAATGTAAGTTTGTAATCGCAAAATAATGCGATAAAACTACAAATTAACAATTTTCGGACTTTTTCCTTGAGTTGTGCTGTGAAACCTTGCTTCTTGCCAAATGTTATGATTCTTGGTCAACGGGAAGTATCCTTTAGGTTTTGATGAATTTGTATTGTGTTGATGTATTTCATTACATATATCGAGACTCCTCCGTGCCTCGGAAAGCACGTTAAGCCGTTGGTCCCAGCTGGCATTCGTAAATTTTTGACAGTCGTTACGAGTCCCCAGAACCCAGAATGTCTGACACCAGTCTTACCAAGGAGTATCGTGTTGCCCAGTAACTTGCTTGTGGAGACCTATTAATTTTGAATGACTTCGAAAGATTGTGTCAGGACAATCTTTGCAGTGTATAATGTATATGTATAAACACGTGAATAATAAGCTCGTAGCACGCTACTGATTCACTGATAGGGTATCGTTCACGCGTCCGCTCCTGTCCACTCGATAAATATCCGATACTTCATAATCTTGCTTTATGAACACGAGCGAGCAGCTGATTACAACCAACATCACCCTTGTTAATTGCTTTTTGGGAGCTGTTTGCCAATTCGTGGCTTTTGATTAATTACATATATCCATGCCTTACCTACTATTTTAATATAATCCGTATCGGATGTTTTTGCAACACTTGCGATACTTGTACGATGTCTACAGAAGCCACAAGGAGGATTACCTGTAGATAGCTAAATACTCTTATTGTATACGCATGTACATACATATACTGATAAAAAAAAAACATTTAAAATCAATTCAAAATTATATTCATCACATTCCTTATTCAAATTAGGTTGAGAATCAGCAATTTCTAAACGTCAAAATGTGCGTAAGACAGTCCGTCAGTCACCCCTTCACCACACCACTTCACACAAGAAGAAGCGGCAGTACAAGTAGCAAGTGGTGGAACAAACTGTATTTATTTATGAATTTCATTGATTAAAAATTCTGGAGCAAAACTGCTGTGGAATTATCCAGTGTTTTGTGGTCAGTTCTTCTATAACTAACTCTACTATACTATACTATATATATTTTTTTGTTTATATTTTAGTTCCTTTTTGATTTTGTGATTTTTATTATCTGAGCGTGTCCCAAATAAATGTTTTTATCTTTCTTACTAAAAATAGATGAACTGCTAAAGTCATCCGCCTTCTCGTAGATTTTTGGAATAGTAGAAAATTAATCCATGATATCATAGCCAGATAGACCCATGGGATCGTAGGCCATAGTGTACCCACATTGTAGATTGACCACTAACGTTACAGTACACTATTATTAGCATCTAACTCACAGTTAGTATAATTGCACGGCAGTGATATGTATGAGCGGACTCTCCTAATAGGTACAGGCATAGTTTTGCTTAGAAGGAGGCCCCAAACACGTCTTGATGTACCTAATGATTATGCTAATTGTGACAGTGTAGGTACTATTATGTATTTTTGTATCTTTTGTATAGCTTGGACTGCAAGTATATCTTTTCTTTGTTTAGGAGTCAGTTAATCAACTGTCTAACGTTTACAGTTTGTAGGCACGAGTACAACTCACGCTTTTTTGTGTATTATAATTATATGTACGCTTTGCGAGAACAAACCAAATATTGCAGACTTAACTGTGAGAAAAAAGAAACATATGACTACACAGTGAAAAGTAATGCGTGATCATACATAAAAAAAAACGTGTTGAATTGAGAACCTCCTCCTTTTTTTTCGTCGGTTACAAAATAGTGCGCACTTGTCATACCCATGTCAGTGCTGACCGTAGTCGAGGATTTATTAAGTGTTATTGTTGAATGTTGGATTGATTCACGTTCGTGTGTTTTTCCCCGTTTGTAATTAGTTTGCGTAAAATGCAGGTGGATATCATGGCTAGATTAGGTACCTACATTACCTAAGGATAGAAATGACAAGGAAATCTAGGTTTCGATAAGGCAATGAAAATCCCTGTAGTAATTTAACGTTAGGTACAAGTATGTAACTACGCAGATTGCCATGATTTTCCTCCACGCATTTTAACCTCGGTCCGGTACACAAATGTAGCTCATGAAAACTCATGTTGCATTAATAAACCTGTCAGCTAATTTGAACGTGTGAGTGTCTGACAGAATACAGTTGATTGTGGAATGTCTACCCAAAAACTTGATTACCACTGTAGTTTTTTTAAACAAGTAATTTTTTTAAACATTAATAATTCTCCTGCCCTTAACCCAACTTATTTGGGGTCGGCGCCCCATGACTTCTTCTTCCATACATTACTAATAGCTGTCATCTCAAAAGTCACCTCCTGCCTAGACATCATATTTCACACAATCCATCCAATGTGTCTTTGGTCTCCCTCTACTCTAGTAACCCTTCACATTCATACTTAGAACTCTCCTCACGACATGATCCTTATTCCTTCGCATCACATGTCCATACCATAACAACTCATGTGCACACACCTCTGTCACAGACGCCACTTTCAGACTTCATTTTACATACTCTTTTCTTATTCTATTCATTCTAATTTTGGAAAACATTATTTTTGATAAATGAGATGATATACCTATTGTTAAATACAAACACTTAGTCGTCTATTATATGAATGTTGAAGGGGATCTATTAAGATCACAGTCATGAAGTGATTAATTGTCTCCGCTCTTTTAACATTCTGACCTAACTTTGAAAGAGTTTTTATTAACTTAGTCATAAACAACTCTTAAAAATAATATTTAATTACTTGAGCGTGACTCGTGTTGGGTTGCACCTTCCAGTATACAGACTGATACGAACATCCGTTTCCTATACCTAACTACTTAGTTGTCTAATATGTTAAAGATGGCATTGAATGCACAAGGAGCTAGCCTTCCTGTCTGCAAATCAACGGTAGGTATTCAGCTTTGCTTGTTAAACGAGTGCATCCTGCTGCTTGCTGCCACTATTGTTCACACATCGTTGTCCTGGCCGAGTTGTGTTTACAACCAGGTCACCAGTTCCTTGCTCTATATTTAGTACTGGGAAATGTACATAGAATGTAATGATAATATCTTGCTCGCCCTGACGATGGGAGAGCAAGATATTATCATCACATTACATCTCTGTTTGTAGTAAAACTTTTAATGAGGCTTAGTACTGCCAAAATGAAACAATCCACATGTTTGCTATATTCTATCAACCAAACGTATATTCTAGTTTGTAAACCTCTAATCAGAGGTCAAACCACAGCTTATTTTTAGTATTTCATTAGGGTTTTGGTAATAGGTAGTCGACATTAAAATCAATTGGTACATTTTGACAAATTGCATTTTGTGTGGAACTAGTTAAAATCTCTCTTGATAAATTCCTGATATGCTACGGTGCGCGGTGGTTGGAACAAAATACCTTAAAAATTAAAGTATTACACGTGTAAGAAGAAAGAGAAATCACTTTCACGTTAGTATTATGGCGAGCATTATTCGAATTTACTATATATTTTTTAATATTGCTGTGTTAGTAGGAATTGTTCAACAATGAACAAGAATAAATTTAATTTTAACAACTTGTTGATAATAGTTCTGCCAGTCAATGTGTATTGGTACATTTTGGCAGAACTCATTTTGTCCTTTTTCAAACATTGTACCTGCGTTGGTACGTATTTTATGAAAGTATTCAATATTTATTTATGTGCCTTTGCTGAATAGTAAGACACCACATTTTGATCAGTTTGGTGTATCTAATACGTATATTTTTTAAATGTTTGCGGATTGGGGACTGGTATATTGTGGGAAAACTACTTAAAATAAAACATTTGCCAAGTTGCGCCGCTACTGTCGTGTCACAACCTGTGAGAAGTCCATCCGTGTGATAGAAACATGCCAGTATTTCATTTTAACAGTTTAAGATATATAGACAAATAATAATCTTTACATATCACTTGTGGTTATAAAAGATAAAACTAAGTCAAAAACTAGTATCAGTCAATACTTTTGACATTGTTCGGGATGCTTCAGTAATAGCTGATAAATATGTAGATAACGACGTTTGAAGAACATCTGTAATTGTGAAATGGAATATTTATTTAGGTTAAGTAGCCACCTACTATGATCACGATCAAGACATGGCCATGGCTGATTGCTTAGGTATTGGACAAGGGTGCTCTAACATGATCTAACCAGCAGACGAAATGGTTTACTTTTTCGTCATACTTTGCGTATTGTTGGATCATTCGGTTCCCTTTAAAATTACGGAGAAGAATGCTGCTGATCCAGGTGGAATGCACCTACGTGAACTCGTGCCGTCGGTTGAGACTGGTCATCTCTTAGCTACCAGGGCTTATCTTTAATCTTTATATTATGTAGAATTCATTTATTATTTTATTCATTTATTATTTATTTGGACGACCGTTGTGGCGCGGAAGGTCCGCCTGCGACGCAAGAGGTTGCGGGTTCGATTCACGCCTTGAGACAAATGTTTGTACGATCTACAAATATTTGTTCCGGGTGTTCTGGGTATTTCCTATGTATAATAAAAATATCTATCTATGTAATGTACTGTATTAAGTGTATCAGTCATCTAGTACCCATAACACAAGCTCTGCTTAGCTTGGGGCTAGATGATGCTGTGTGGATTTATTATTATTTATTATCTTTTGACTTTGTCCAAACGTTCTCACAAACAGAAGCATAAGTATTATGTAACCAGGGTTTTGTAATAACTTGATTCAAAAGAGTGTCCATGGATTTTTTTGTTTTTATTTTCTTCGTCATAGAGATCTACGTTATGGAAGGGCCAGCTTTCTGACTAACTGACTCTTTGACAATTCAAACTTGCCTGTTAATGGTTTAATTGAAATAATAATTCCAGTATATTAACTTCCGTTAGATGTGCACACAAACAGACACAATAACTTGTTGCGCAAACTAGTTTTGACAAGCTTTTTATTTAATGATTTTCCTTGTTGACATAAAAAGAATGAAAAGAATTGTTCCACTGTACTATGAGACGTTTCTTGAATAATTAAAAAAGATAATACAGTTGAAAATCATTGTCGCCAAGAACAAAACATGTTGCAATTCTGGTGTACGTAGTGTCATCATCATCATAATCCTCCTGTTCTTATTCCAATATATTTGGGGTCACTGCAGCATGTCTATTTCTTTGTTGCATCTCTATTTACCGTCGTCTTCCTGGTCATCTTTTTCAAAATCCATTGTTTCTTTCTTTTATGCTCGTAGTTTCTTATGGGTGGCAAAATTAAGATTGAAACTTCGAAGTCACGATACTCTTTAATTTATCATTCCTTCTTAATCGGTCACCGTTCAAGATGACTAAAATGGCCATCTTGAACACTGACGCCTGTTGACCCTGTTCCTCTCACTGATGGTTCATGATCATGCCTAAGGTTTTTTTTTTATAAAGTATACAGTAACGTTAATCGCAATATGTTTAATTTTTATAAAATAATTTATTTACAATGGTAAATAAAGGATAGTATCCTCACATCAAAACAGACGGTATTACATATGTAAGTAGCAGCGTCAGTTAAGAGCCTATTGTACGCTAATATGTTTTTTCCTACTGTCGGTCGGCGAGCTTCCAATATGTGTCCTAAGCAGGACAATTGTTCCGAACGATCCATTTGTAATTCATCTTCTACGCTGTCGCTGCTGTGGGGAACACCTAGCTTACTATCAATGAAGAATAAACGGCTGGTACTATATTTATAAATAGTTTGACAAATATATGTATGGATACGAGATAAATATTTATATATGTATGGATACGAGATAAATATATATATATGGTATACGAGCACATTTGCAATGTTTTGATGTTTCACAAAACATATTTTAGGGAACAGCAGATAGATCTATCTGCTGTTCTTTTGCCATTTTTTTATAAATTGAAGTGTAACGTGGAAGATAGGTGTTCTGTGTTGTAATGGCATATTTACGAGTCCCTTCTTAACTTCAATTGCATTTTTAAATGAATTAAGAGGTAGGCTGTTCTGTCTTTTTAATTGTTTAAATAAAGTAAATAATGTTTTTCTCTTGAATAAATAGGTATGAGGAAGATAACGCAAAACAATATGAGCACAGACAGACTGAAACACTAATATTCGCAGTCGGTAGCAGTTTATCTTAAATCATACGTAAATATAATCAGGCTCGTCGAAATATTTTTATAAATTAAACAAATTTACGGGCATTGATAACAATCGCGAGACGGACTGAAGATTTGCTGAGTAATTTACTGTCTAAGACTTAGTACCTATTAAACATGATGCGGGTATGTACCTACCTTCCCTTATATAAATCATACGCTGTTTCCTTGGGTTGTGTTGTGCGACACCCGTACCGATTCATTGTCACATAAGAAAAAGACAAGCTGGGTAAATACCTACGTATCATACATTGGCAGGTAGGTACCACTTGTACACAATGTAGGTAGAGGCCATGTAGGTATAACGAATACTTTACGATACTTTTTGCTTTCAAACGGGTTTTTAAATGCATTATGCAGGTAAACAAATTTGGGGTTTTGAATACCTACTTATGATAAAACCTATAGGTGACGTCACTTACTTAGTGAAGAAATTCTTGACATATGAGATGAACTAGTCAATCCATCACGATCCTATTTGCTTCTTAAGTAGGTCTAGTGAGTGCTCTGCGGCTGTTTCCATATATAAATCGTTTAAAATTCGAGGTCGGCCCGTAGATGGGGGACCATTCATTATTTACATACCTTTCCGTGGCTCGGAAGCACGGTAGGTCCCAGCTGTATCCTTTACTGATCGTCAGAACACTAGGACGTGGTGAAGGGTGGGCGTTTTGGGGGACTGTCTTATGTAAACGTTTTGACGTTCAAAAAGTGCTGATTCTCAGCCTAATTTGAATGAATGAATTTTGATTTTGATTTAGAAAAACCGAAAGTCCGACAACCATGTCTAACCAAGGGGTATCGTGTAGCCCAGTAACTGGGTAACGGTGGAAAAGCAGCAATCCCAAGTAAACTAATCATATTCAGTTGCATCCGGTCAGACTGGGAGCCGACCCCAACCTAGTTGGGAAAACGCTACACAGATAATGATGACAGAAAAGGGCACCAGGTTTTTAAAATTAAATGTAAACTTGTTTTTTCCAGATGTCAAGTACCAGAATGCGAGTCGTCTCCCCCGGAGTTCATCGCGGGCAGTTGGGGCGCCTGGGCCCTGCCAGATGCGGGGGCCCGCTGCGAGCGCCTGGTGCCCGCGGCCGCGGAGTGCGCCCCCTCCAGCTTCAGCAACAACGAGACCAAGCGCTGCAAGTCCTGGGTCTACGAGCACCACAACACTATTTCTAGCGAGGTTAGTAGACTTATATTGAGGGTTTGAGGGTTTAATGTATACATATAAACATGTGGAGGTAGGTGAGGCAGGTAAGTTCTTACTAGAAACATACAAAGAAACTGCTTCTAGCATGTCTCCTGAAATGAGCAACGATATGTGTACAAATTTAAGCTGAAGCTTTGCCTAACCTTACATAATCATATAACTCGCTACTCCGAAGGGTGACATGCAGATTGCAGAGTTGTAGGTACCTTTAGTAAAACCAGATTCCGTCAGTTATGTTTAAGTCCCATCTACCAGGGGGTAGCCTATTGCCGTTAACCGTTCACAAATTCAGATTCCGGGCTGCTACACTTTGCCCGACGCGGGAATCAAACTAGCCCTCGTGCGCAGTGGTAGCGCTTCCGACCACCATACCGACAAAGTAGTCATCCAGATACTTACACAGTTAAAACTTTCCAGACTCATGCGTCTTTGATCTAGTGCGAACCGGATGTGGGTAGTAGATAAGTATTAAAACAAGCATTACATACCTATTGTAAGAGATAGAGATAGACCTTATCGGCAATGATGATCGCAATTTGACATATCTTCGGATATGGTATCTCTACGGCTGACCTCGCCGGATTGCAACCACCCGCCCGGTAAGGTGACACGAGAACGTCTCATTACACACATGACGCCTGCCTTCCCCGATGGATTCTTCTTTTCCTTATTTAAAAAAATACGTTGCCCCACACTAGGAATTTCTCCTGTTTGTATGTTTGTGAATGCACACACAATAGTGCGTTCACAAACATTTAAACTCACATACAGCACACAATAGATGCTCTCAAATACAGCCAGAAGCTAAAGTGGAAATGGGCCGGTCACATAGCACGTCTTAAATCTATCCTTTTGCTCACTAAGTACTATAGGTAGAAGACAACATTTGCATGTTAATGTGTTACTGGAAATAAAAGGCTTTTTTTTATATACATCACACAAACAGCCACACAGTGAACGAACTACCTGTGGGCCATACAAATATTTGCGGGAATCTAACCTGTGACACGGAGCGTAGCAGCCAATCGCACAGCCACTGTGCCAACTGTGACGTGCCATGAGTTGGGGAGAGGTGCACCCATTGTAACACCCTTACTTTACCCGACCCGGGATTCGTACCCAGGACCTCACACTAGTGGTCCCAAGAGTGACGGTAGCTCTTCCGAACACTACGTACAGATCAACGAAATAGTTAAAGAGATAATGAATATTCTTAGTTTGCAATAAATTGGCATAATGCAGCATTATGTATCACATCTCCGTCCCCAAGATACAGGCGCCACCGCCGCCTAGTGCGGGAACCCAATGGCTTGATAATCTTATTATTCATTCCCCTAACGTCTGTATCTTTCAGTTCGACCTGGCGTGTCAGGAGTGGAAGCGTACCCTGGTGGGCACCATACACGTCGCCGGCGTGTTCGGGGCATTGCCCGTTACCGCCTTCATATCAGACAGGTATGTTTTTAGTACTACTACAAGCTGAGATTGCAAATAGGTACATAGGTACCTTCATAGGCTAACTATTATTGCTGTCACTGTCTCACAACTGAGAAACTACAGGTGCAAGACGGGTACCAAATCACATGCTAGTTCATATTTATAAGCTCATAAGCTAAAAAAATAAGCTACAGGACACATATGAGTACAACATTATGGTTTACCAAGAGACCATATGACTTTTGAGCGTATTTCGTAAAAAATGTAATTTCATTTAATTTCCTTAAACAGCTGGTGTACTATAGCTACTTCTCATGTTCCCTCAGCTACGGCCGACGCACAGCGCTGGTGATCACAGCGGTGGCGCCCGCAGTGGTGGGCGTCATCAGAGCCTTCTCCAACTCCTACCTCATGTACATGTGCTTCGAGTTCCTGGATGCCTTCGTGGGAGCGGGCGTCTACAGCACTGCCTTCATTCTAGGTCAGTACTTTGTTAGGAAATATCTTTTTAGTACCAGAATATTCATACATTTTGTAGGTTTACCTGTTTTAGTATGCCTTGTTGAGCTGTACGTTAACGTTTTCTCTGGTTGCAGAGCTTTATTAACCAACAGGCAGAAAACTTTAGATTAAAGACTGGACTTTCTGCGAGGCGCTCTTCATAAGTCATAAAATATAGTTAGTTATAAGTTCAGTAAAACAAAAAATGTTAAATTACCATGTTACAGCTCTCGAGATGGTGGGCCTAGACAAACGAGTGCTGGGTGGTAACCTGATCTCCAGCACATTCGCCCTGGGGCAGGTGGTGACAGCAGGTGTAGCCTGGCTCGTCCCCTACTGGAGAACCTACACCCTCGTCATCTACGCACCCTCAGTCATCTTCCTCACGTACTACTGGCTAATAGAGGAGAGTGTTCGCTGGCTCCTCAGCAAGGGAAGAAATAAGGAAGCTGCCAGAATTATCTTTAAAGCCGCCAAAATAAACGGAAAGAAATTGTCTGCGGATACCATTAAACTGTTGACTGAAGAACCTGAACAAACAAAACTTCCCCAGACGGATGATAAGCCTCCAATAGAGGAAGACAAGAGATCTATCTTAATGCAAGTGTTAAGATCAAGGAAAATGATGTTGCGTATGCTTGTGTGTTCCTTCTGGTGGATCACCCTGACGTTCGTGTACTACGGGCTGTCCATCAACTCGGTGTCCCTGGTGGGCAGCAGCTATGTGAACTACATCCTCACGTCACTGGTGGAGATACCCGGGTACTGCCTCAGCGTGCTCACGCTGGACAGGTTTGGAAGGAAGAGCTCCACCATGACAGCCTTCATCATCTGTGCACTGTCACTTGTGGCAATGCCTTTTGTGCCAACGTGTAAGTACCTTCAAATTCTATTATGTAACGTAAGGTTTTCATTTTAGCAATTCAAGATTTGTGAGATCTTGATCTTAAGTTTTTTAATTAGAGTTCACCAGTCAAGCTGAGCTTGAGTTAAATTATGATTGCAGCGTTACCGTGGCTGCAGACAGTACTCAACCTACTGGGAAAGCTGTGCATCAGTATGGCGTTCAGCAGCATCTACATCTACACCGGGGAGCTGTTCCCCACGCAGGCGCGGCACAGCATGCTCGGCGCCTGCTCCATGGCGGGTAGGATAGGCGCGCTGGTTGCACCGCAGACTCCGCTACTGGTCGGTATCATTCACCTTCCTCCAACAATATTTAAATAACAAGTAGTTTTTACCACCATTGTAATTGTGTACCACCTCTACTTGCTAAGCTCAATTAATTAGCACGTATAAACAGGTAGACCTCAGTCCCTATTACGTAGTATTCATTACCTCCTTACTATTTGCGGTTAGCATGTCAGGGGATTTGTGCGCCATTGAACCATCCTTTTATTCTAGATGGAGTACATGGAGGCCCTTCCGTACCTGGTGTTCGGCGTGATGGCCGGCACGGCTGGGCTCCTGATGCTGCTGACGCCGGAGACGCTGAAGGCGCGCCTGCCCGACACCATCGAGCAGGCCGAGAATATGGACAAGAAAAAAATCGCCGCGGAGTAGAGGGTCCATACCGACCAAGAATATGAACATGGATCTTTTTAAATGACAATCTTTTTGCACGATATTGACCAAGCTAGTACTACAACCAATATCTTCCTGAAACAGCTTTTTATCAATTTTCGACATAGGCCTACGTTTAGTAATGTCTATAAGTCGAGTGCAAAAAAGTGAAACGTAGTTAAAACTGGTCGGATTTCGTCTGTCGGCGTCGGTCATGGGAATTCTTTTGTTGAGCTCCTATAGCTGAGGAGAATTTGACTAAGTAGGTACATTCAACATTTTGTTTTCTTTTTGAAGAATCACTTTAAGTTACCTGCGACACAGTATCGACTAACAACGGCATTTATAGACGAATTGAAATAATAAACAAGTCACATTTATTCGAAAACTATGGACAATCACACAGATGTGCGGGAAAACATGTTGACGTTGATTGTTTTATTATTTAACTTTATTCTTGTCACCTCTACGAACTCAAGTAACAGGAGTCGCACAGTAAATCCTATTCAAATTTAATTTAATTTGTTGTGGAGCATAGGTTCATACTATGTTATGTTAGATGGGTAAATAAATATGTTAAGCGACATAATTATAATGATAACATAACATTTTCATTAGAAAACTTATGTTAAAGTACAACTTAGTTATCTTAATATAGTTTTCAGAACTATTACAAAGTTGTAAGCGAAGTTTTTTTAGTTTTATGTTTTGTTTTAAGCACTTACTTCTTCGGTTTGTCCTCGACTAACGTGTAATAATAGCTTATCCTTTATCGTTTTCTTGATAAGTACATGCTTTCGGCATTAAATAATGTATTTGTAAATATAAGTTGATCCTGAAATAGTTATTAGAACTAGATATTACAATTAACAATATACAGGAGACGGTGGGCAGCAGAAGGCAGTCTGCGGTCTTCCATCGCCTGGAGGATTATACTTTATCCGAAATAAATAAACATGTATTCATAAAACATAATTAGAATGTAGTAAATAACACGACAATTAGTAAACTGTATGAAATTAAGCGGAACAGCGGCGGCCCGGCGATTCCTGATGAATTGACTGCTGCAGTAAGCAGTTACAGCATATTCGTGAGGCCTGGTGGCCTTATGGCTTGGTCTATTAGCCTTACGGTTTTAAACTTTCAGTCTTTTAAACTTGCGGCCTTTAGCGTTGTGGCCATTGTCCTGAAGACAGAAAGCAGCATTAGATGCGATGCTAGTGATTTTGAATAGTCATTTTTTTAAGTTTTAATAATAAGTAATAGTATTTTTTGTAATAAGTATAGTAGCAAGTTGTTAATTTATCTTTATTTATTGTTAGCTTAAGTTTCTTCTGATAGTTGTGCAATGCACTCGCACACACCCGCTTTATGCACTCATGTCATACAGTCAACCGCACGCAGGAAGAAATAAATACCATCTTTATTTCGTAGCAGTAAGGGTGGTTTTCGCAATGCATGTGTTACCTCTGACGTAGGGTGGAATGTATGAACTGAGTAAAAAGCTTGATTTGCCAACGGAAGTAAAAAATATGGCACAAACCACAAAATACACTTTAGTGATTGTAAATAAATAGATTATGTTATATTATAATATATACGAGTACGTATAGTATACATATATGTATAAATACAATTGTTACATGGTTTTTTTTTATTTTAACTAGCTGTTCCCGCGATTCCACGTGCTTGACTGTTTGTTTTGTAAATAGGTACAACCCTACCAAGAAGGTCGATCGGAGGTTAAGCTACGCTCGCCAAGGTCAGGTGCGGTTGGGTGACCGTTCATTACATATCGAGACTCCTCCGTGCCTTGGAAAGCACGTTTAGCCGTTGGTCCAGGTTTTCATTTGTAGATCTCTGATAGTCGTTACGAGTCGTCAGAAGCCCGAAATCATGAAAACCACCCGAATTACCAAGGCGCATCGTGTTACTCAGTTTCTGGGTTGTGGAGGTCAGGCAGTCGCTCCATGTAAATACCTGTATTCAGCTGCATTCGGTTATACTGGAAGCCGACCCCAACATAGTTGGGAAAAGGCTAGGCAGATGATGATAGGTACCTACATACTTATGTTTTGTTTACTATAAATCTCTTGGCACATTGTGATCTTTATTACTATCAACTTACACACACGTACATATTTTGTCGATCTAAATAACAGTAAAAAAGTAAGAAGTGAGTATTTTATTAGGTTATTATAAAATAATGTATTTTCTCACGTTAAAGTTTAATTTTGTTTTCTTTTAATGTTAGTCGTTTAATTATTAATTTGGTTTTTATTTCAATATTTGTGCGCCTTCACGGCAAAACATAGCGCACATATAATAACCTAAGATCTTTATATAAATACCTATGTTTCACAAATAGACGCTCTGATTCTGATTCTGAGGAAAAGTTCAGACGCCAGCACATCAAGCTATCCCAAACTATCAAATATTCCCAAATGAACATGACCCTTATTCTTTTGTAATAAAGTTGAAAAAATATAAAAAAAATAGACAGATTGGGGTAGCTTGATGAACTGGCCTCTGTACTGAACATGGTTTTATATTTTAGATTTCAGCGTTAGTCTCTGTGTAAAAGTCTTCATAATAATGAGTGCAATGCCCCTTGACAGGTTCTAACTAACCTTGTATAATATAATCCCGCGAGAACTCACGGTTAGACCATTTTGCCCACGATAATTTTTAAACTCGCGGTTTTTTAGCCGCGAGTTTAAAAATTAAAACAAAGGAGGGTAAATATTCCCGTGGTTTGATAAAATCAAACCATGGGAATATTGGTTCTCTGTTATAGTGTGTGCAATTGTTATCCATCGGTTATAGCTGTCGGTTCTCCTACTAATAAATAAATAAATAAACAGATAAGTTCTATAGATCGCTTTCCCCGTAGCTACTAACCATCTCTCTGTCGATGATGTGCTCCAGTCTGACAGAAGTCAGATGCTGCAAGGCATTTTGCTCATCGTGTGAGCATGATACCTACTATTTCTTAAATAACATATTTTTCAAACCAAATTGTATATAGGCTATAATAGTATATGATTTATTGCTGGTGTGTGTTTATTATTATTAAAAAATGAATATAGTAGAGTTACGAAATAATTATAAAGATATATTTAGAATAGTTCAGGCATAATAAGGTAACTTTAAACTGCAATGGTTAAATATTAAACAATATATAAATTAAAATGAAAGTTAGAGTGATAAAACCCCTTAAAATAAATAAAGATAAAAAAAACATGCAAGTTATAACTTACAAGTTATAACTTACAAGTTATAAGCATTAATTTATGTTTTCAATTAATGTACGAATGAGTTTATTCGTAGTTACTCGAAGAAGAAAATACGATATTTTTAGAATTGCTGACCTTCAATAATATTTTCCGACTTTGTCGTTAGTATTAATAGAATAATTATTATAAAATGGGTGTAGTTGGTTACAAATACATTTGTTTCGATGAAACTG
Organism: Phlogophora meticulosa; assembly: GCA_905147745.2. Lineage (NCBI taxonomy): Eukaryota > Metazoa > Arthropoda > Insecta > Lepidoptera > Noctuidae > Phlogophora > Phlogophora meticulosa. The sequence continues at coordinate 17,788,608 of LR990529.1, forward strand.
TTTTTTATTTCTGAATAGATAACCTCGGCAAACAAAAAACTGAAATGTTGGCATCCTGAACAAGAAGTTGCATTGCGTGGCATGTGGAGGCCACGTGATCACTTGGAACATTACTACATTACAATTAGATTGGACAAATGTAAGATACGTACGATTATAAGGTTTTAGACTTTTTGCCAAGAGTACTTTGCAAAAAGATGGAGCCTGTGATTGTTTTTAAATATGATAGAATAGAATAAGAATAGAATAAAATTTATTTGCATAAAAACACGGTATAAAAGATGGTATAAACATTGAATTGAGCATACATGTTTCTGCTCTGTTAAGTATTCATTACCACATAAAATTTGAAACTCCACACTTACGTAACACTGGATCATAGCACAACGTAGAAGCGAGAGATGGGAAGAAAAACGCTTGCAAAGAGCTTTGAAAATATAAAAAGCACCTTTTTAATAATAGTTTAGGTACCGACATCAATTAAATCTTTCATTTTTGTATATCTTGGATTCTTTTAAGTGGCCACGACTGCTTGATAATTGAAACAATCATGATTAGTGGTTAGCGCAGTGGCTGAGTGGTCGACTGCTGAGCCGCGTGTCGTGGGTTCGATTTCCGCACGGAACAAATATTTGTAAAGCCTAGAGGTAATCGTTCCGGGTCTGGCTGTTTGTGTATGTATGTTTATGTACTTTAAATGTTTGTAAAAACACCCACGACACAGGAGATATTCGTAGTGTTGGGCAACGTTTTTTAAAAGAAAAAAAAAAAAAAAAATATAACATTGCCGCGGCTGACCACAGACACTACTTAGATGCATGGCAAAAGACGTGGTTAATTTTAAGATGAATCTTATTGAGCTTTCATACCCAGGCATCTGGAGGGTCGAAGGGACATCGGCACACCACAACCTGATACCAGGTCAGTACGTATTACTGGACCTCTAAGTGTCCCAACTTTAGGACCGTTTTTTTTTAAATCTCATTGGAGTAGATAAAAATATATTCTTTATAGTTTTTAGTAATTAAATCGTAAAAGTTAGGAAAGAACCGACAGAATTTTCATACTTATCGGGATAAAAATCCTGAACTGAACTCATGACAGCACGGTTGGCGCAGTGGCTGAGCGATTGGCTGCTGCACCGCGTGTCGTGGGTTCGATTCCCGCACGGAACAAATATTTGTACGGCCTACAGATAGTTGTCCCGGGTCTGGCTGTTTGTGTATATGTAAGTTGAAAGTTTGTAAACGCACCCACGATACAAGAGAAATTCCTAGTGTGGGGCAAAGATTAAAAAAAGAAATGTTATCAGGTTGTGGTTCGATATCCCGTCCACCCTGTTTATGTATAATGAGACTGAACTGAAACTGGACACATCACCAGTCCAGTATCTCACGTTAAGATAAAACTGTAATAAAATCATTAACAAATTATCATCATCATCATCAGTGACGCATTCAGATAAGGGAAAAGCCATTACCGAAGTTTTGTAGAAGCTTCGTACAAGGATAGTCAACATTCTTTATCTGGAAATAACCAAATAGATATTTACGTACTTAGATATCTTCATTAATCACTACCTATACTAAAATACATACCTATCGAGTGATTATAGATTATGATACAGGAATAGATTAAATAACTGTGATAAAAGGCAAACAATTAATAATATTCGAGCGCCTTGAAAACCCTGGCGTAACGAGCAACACGGTGCGACGTGGCCTGTTCCGAAACTAAGTATCTCATATTATCGACTGCTTTCTCGAGTAATTCTCATTGGTATCCAGGTATTCCTAAAACATTTCTACCAAATATAAAAATAATAATATATAATTAAGCATGTATAATTATTTCTAAAAACGAATGAAATTTACTTTGCCTTATGCAAAGAGAATTTAATTCTACTACTATACCTAAAGCATAACTTAATTCTTACTTGGTTACATTGGGTTACGCGACAGCCGCATATTAAAAAAATATGTTTACATACGAGTACATAGAGTAAAAAAGTAATTGATATCCCCGAAAATGTACTTCTTCGAAATGTTACTCTCTTTCTTCTTTTTAAAATAATAAATGGCCTTTTAGTTTGTGACACTTTCCGAGACAATCTGTTGTAAAGATGTCGCGAAATCAGTCTGTAATCCGGGTAATCACTAGGTACTCGGTATCCTGTAAACTTTTTCTGAGCAACCTGTGGTATTTATGTTTTAATAACAAACATTTATTTCAGAAAACTAGTGTTAGTAAGATTATTATTGTAAGCGTGAGGCACGCCGACACTGGGAATGTCTACTTGACTGCATGCAGCCGTATCCACCGCCCCAAGATCGGAGAGTCCCACCTATCAGCCAACGTTCCGAGAATGGTGTTGGGGCTGCCGCGAACACGGCGTAGCAGAGATGCACATCTCTTGCGCAAGATGGCCGAAAAACTATCAACGTCCGCGTCGGCAAACATAAACCGCGCTACAAAAACGCGGCAGCCCCATCAACACCCGGAACGTGTTGTTATAATGTTTTAGATAATATGGAAACTCTATTGTTCACGCACAGCTAGTGATGCAGTTATCACTAATGTCATCTGTCAGGCAGAACGACTGGCGGGAAAGCGAATCTTAATCCGTCGATCTGTGTTTCGCACGAAAAGATTATCATAATTATTTTCATTTTCTGACGTGTAGTGTATCACCTAAGTAATATCTAGAAAGTAGGACTAATGATATACATTTTCCAATCGGCATCACCTTCTTTCCCCCAAATCACCAATTGTGATAACATCAGCGCGTGTCTGTATCAAGAATGTGTTCACAGCTCGCAACAATTAGCTGCCACAAGGTCACATCCCAGATATGATCACTCAGTAAACTGATTGCACGCGCACGGCACACTATCTGTATAATTCCAAATATCCATGAATTAGTATCGTAAGGGTCAATATCAATATTTACGTGCTAGCCACGATTAGCGGATGATAAGAATAATCTCTTTAAATACATAGTTTTACAGTCACCTTGAGTTCTAGTAGCTGCACCACTTGAATCGAAGCTCATCCAGCAATCGAAACATTATCATATCCTTATTGGAAGACAAAGTATTCAGAAACTTCCCTGCTATTGTATTATAAAGTTTTGCAGGTTAGATCTTGACTTTGACGACACGGTTGGCGCAGTGGTTGAGCCATCGGCTGCTGCGCCACGTGTTGTGGGTTCGATCCCCGCACGGAACAAATATTTGTATGACCTACAGGTAGTTGTTCCGGGTCTGGCTGTTTGTGTATGTGAGTTTAAATGTTTGTAAACGCACCCACGATACAGGAGAAATTCCTAGTGTGGGGCAACGTTTTTTAAAAAAAAAAAAAAAAAAAATCTTAGCGAAACAAGATCTGTATTCATAGCCCCGTAGTGTTCCAGCCGCGGTAGAAGATTCATCGTTTGTACAATCTAAGGCCTTGCGCTTTCCCCAAGCGTTGAAAATATTTATTAGGGTGACTGGTGTCAGCAGATTTGATAGATTTTCAGACTTTTACAGACATTCCCCAAAAATCTTTTTGATTTAATGTTAACATTCAGAAGCTTTATAACCACCGGAGTTTTTATCTACGTTGAAACTGAAACTCTAAGGCACAGGCGTTCTATCTATTATATCTAAGTAAGGCAGTAGAAAATACGTATGTGGAAATTAAAGCTTTACTATTTTTACGGGGAATATTAGTAAAACGTTATCAAATTTCTGAGCTATTTCTACAACGAGTAAAATGGCCATTTGCATTATCTAAATTACTGCTTTTAAGTGCTTTCTGCAGAAGAAAAACGAAAGAAAATGTTATCTAGGGTCTTAATATCGTAACACATTTTTTTCACCAAGAAAAGCTTTTGGCAAAAGTGAAATTTAATGGACTGAACTCAAAGAAATCTAGATTTTATTCTACTAAACAAATGCACATAAACTCATCTTTAGATAACTAATATTTTTAATAAATGCAAATTCATACTAAGTTGTGTGAAAAATGCGTACGTGAGTGATGGTGAATGCGCACTACCGACATGTTGCTGTTTCTAACCTAGCGGAGACAAATAGGTGTCGAAGATAAACTAATCGATTTATTTAAATGATATTGTTTATCTTTAAAAATTTGGCCAATTGACACTTTTATTGACTTACTGAGAAGCCATAACATTGCAATCCTTTTGCTGATAAGTAGTGTACCTAATTGAAGTTCAGTTCCGATGAACTGTTCACTTCGATAACGACCCCCATGCGGTTACTGAAGTACCTATACTTGTTCTTTTTCTCTCGCAATGCTCCTAAGTATAAGAGAGCAGCTGATTTAATTTTAAACTTAGTATTTCATTTTCAATAATGTGTAAGCCATTCAGCAAGATGGCCGCGGGGCTATCTGCCCTGGGGGCGCTGCACGCTGCTACTTCAGTAGAGTGTGACGTTCATTGATATGTAAGCCTTCAGGCTTATGGCCTGAATATGGAAGACTTACATATAAGTCCAAACCCAGTGGCAGCGTGGGCAAGCCACCTACAAGGTGGAATGATGACCTGTCAAAGGTCCCGGGAATCTGCTGGATGCAGCAGGATAGCGGAGCACAGAATAAGTCAATGTAGCGACACGTGGGACTAATTCAACTTGCTATTGCTGTTGTGTGCTTGGGAAGGCTTATGAGTGCCTTGATTGTAGTCAGAGTTCGTACAACACATCCTAATTGATGTAGGAGTTCTTTTGCGTTGCGTTGCGGCGCGCCTAAATGTGCGTCAGCTTTTAAGCTTCCTTTCAGGGTATCTATCTATCTAACAACAGCTATGAGGCTATACATACTGATAACACTCATATATTAACCACCTCGCCTAACAGATGAATGGATCGCATATTCAGTAGTAAGTATGTGATATATTATGTATATTTGTTTTATGATATATGTTTATTTGACACTCCTACTGTCTACTTGCCGGAAAACCAAAAAACAATATAGAGCAACTGGTACGAAATCTAGGACTGTTGCATAAATGAAGTAATAAATACTTACTTATTATACTAACATTCTTTTATTTATTTGCAAGATGATTTCCCCATTCACCGTACCTACTGCATGATTATCTATGTTTAAAGTGTGTTGTATCTATACTCAAGATACCTACATCCATACACGTGTTTGTGTGAGGTAAATGCCCCACACGTACTTATTACTGCCACTGTATTAGTACAATGAGATAAAGAACGATTTCTTCAATGTTCGGAACCTAATAAACTAAATCATCTTGTACAAAAGGTCACAGTGGTCATGTGTGATGCCCCTAACGACACTAGATTGTTTCCTTCTTCAAGCTTGTTCAGATTAGCACAAGAAGCACCGCTGTACGCTGGTGTGTTCTAAAATATTTCGGAGCTTGCGTGGTTAACGAATCTTTTTTTTTTCTTTCTTATTTTTTTTTGTCAAATATCAAGCGAGAATAGCTAGTAACATAATAGTTTATAAAAGTACACTATGGAAATGTGATCCAGGACGGTCATTGTAATAGTACATAGCGACGCGACGCTTTAGTGACAAAACAAGCGTCATAGTGAAGTCGGCAGAACAACAAGTTACTGCAGGATAAAGCACTGAGGAGCACTGAGGACAGCTGCCGTGGTGGTTGGAGCAGGTATGAGTGGAATTTACATAGACTTCCTGCGGATACCCACAGGTCAGTCTAGGTCATTGTTGTTGATAGGAAAGGGACAATATGCAGCATGCTGGTCCTCATATTTACAGGGTGCTGGCCATGCTGTACAACTTTTGCATATCACATTCATACCTACCAAATAATATGATGAGGACTATTGTAGTTCCGGTAGTAAAAAATAAGGCGGGAGACTTGTCAGATACGGCCAACTATAGACCTATCTCCTTAGCAACAATAAGCGCGAAAATGTTTGACGGCATTCTGAATACACAATTAAACAAATACCTAAAATTGCATGATAACCAGTTCGGATTTCGGTCGGGACTGTCCACGGAAACTGCGATATTGTGTATGAAGAGTGCTGTCAGATACTACACTGACAGGAAAACATCTGTGTATGCCTGCTTCCTCGACCTCTCCAGGGCATTCGACCTGGTCCGGTATGATATTTTGTGGGACAAAATGGAAGCTGCTCATATACCGGATGAACTTATTACTATCTTTAAGTATTGGTACGGGAACCAGGTGAATCATGTCAAGTGGGCGGGCACATTGTCAGACCCATATAGGTTGGAATGTGGGGTAAGGCAAGGGGGGTTGAGCTCACCTTCCATTTTTAATTTATATATTAATGGGCTGTTCGAGGCACTCAGCGAGCAACATATTGGTTGTTATATTGATGGCGTGTGTTTCAATAACATCAGCTACGCGGACGATATGGTGCTGCTGAGTGCCTCGGTCTGCGGACTCAGAAAGCTGATGAGTATCTGTGAGGGTTATGCAACTGATCATGGACTTTTGTATCATGTAAAAAAGAGTCAATGTATGGTCTTTCAGGGCGGACAGAGAAAAGTTCATGAAATACCAGCTGTACGAGTGAATGGCATACCTTTGGAAAGAGTTGATTATTTTAAGTACCTAGGCCATTTAGTCACTCCCGATTTGAAGGATGATACAGACATTGAACGGGAGCGAAGGGCGCTGTCGGTCAGAGCGAATATGGTGATCCGTAGGTTCGCACGTTGCTCAGTACAGGTGAAAATTACTCTCTTTAGAGCCTTCTGCACAACTTTATATACATGTAGCCTATGGACCAACTACACGCAGAGATCGTACGGCGCCCTTCGTGTCCAGTACAACAATGCGTTCAGGATGTTGTTGGGTCTCCCCCGTTACTGCAGCGCTTCGACAATGTTTGCAGAGGCACGCGTAGATTGTTTTTACGCTATGATGCGCACTTCGCTGGTGCGGCGAGTGCGGGGGAGCTCCAACAGCATGCTGGCCGCGCTCTCAGAAAGGCTCGACTGCGCCTACATAAATCATTGCTGCAGGTTGCACATTGGATGCGGGTAATTTCATGTTTGTGTTGTCCAATAATTTAAATTGTATTTTTCTTATTTTATCAATGTGACTGGTTGTAATTATTAATAATGTGTAGGTATATGAGTCTTGGTAACTTGAAATAAATTATTATTATTATTATAATATCACGAGCGTGCGATACAAATGAGTATGTACGTCAGCATATCATTTTGGATGTGTTTATTTAGGTAATTCTTTTTGGTTATCAGCATCACGTGCTTACGCTGCTACTTATATACAATATATTAGCAATAAAAAGGATTAACGTTTTTTCACTATGAATCATCTTACGCAGCGACAAAGTATTTTTATAGTTAGCTTTAGGTAGTGGGTGAAGAAACAGAGGACAGGAGAACAGGTTGAAGGGACATCGTCAGACGAACTGATACCATGACGTCAGTACTCACATGACTTTGGGCTCAATGTATACGTTTTTTTCGATATTTGTTTACTTTACTATAAACTGTAATAAAAACATGATTTCTACCTAACCCAATGACATTTCACACACACTTCAAAATTGTCCGAGGATCAAGTAAATACTCGTACATAACTGTATAAAAATATCCAATATTATTTAACAAATCTAGTCTTCCAGACTGGTTTCTAAATTAAATCCAAAGTGTAACTCAATAACGTATATTATAAATACGAAGAAAAATTGCAATTTTTGCATATTCTCAAATTCGAATTTATGGAATCGGCATGCTAAAATTCAGTTCATCAAAATCGCTTTGAGGAATGGTCGCGTTCTTTCTAACAAGTCAGAAAGTTGCAAAGTGACGTTTTGACTGCACGGCATCCATAGTCGGAGCTCTTCTTTGGAGCATATCCCATACGTGCTAGGTGCAATACGACTCTAGCAGTGTGTGGACATGTACCTATTAGTCGAAACATATCAACCAACCGGCACGGATGAAACAATTATCCGCATATATCTGAGCTCTGAGGTTGCCTCTGATCCAAATGACATCGATTCTTCCACCGATACAAATACGGGCCTAAACCATTATTGTTCCCACTCCATATTAATGAACTACCTGACAACATTTCAAACGTTCATGAGGTCTAGAGGTTTCAGAGGTCATCCAAACTCGAGTACGTCTTGTATCCGGCTTCATACCGAAACGAGATTCATCAGAAAAGCATACAGAACGGCAATCTTCCTCCTTAAATAAATTTGGGAGGGAGCAGATAACGGGCCCTACGGTTGCGGGGTGCTACAGCTGGAACTCTTAGCGGCTCTTCACTTTGGGAATGGTGTGGCGGCTTGACCCAAAAAAAAAGAAACGATTTCGGATGGTTTGGTTGCGTCGTGAGAGTAGTAGCCGGTGCGCATTGGTTAACGTCGCTTTTGTTTCGCGCTGTGTTTGAATTAAATAAATTGTGAAAATTACAAAAAGCTGGTCATAAAAGTAACATCAGAAGACAGAAGATCTTGTGAGGTTACAAACTACAATAATAAAAATTGAATTTATCGAATAACATCTAAACGACAACGAAGTTAAGAAAAAACCGGTGCAGATTTCAAAAACAGTGCAGATTTCTCCCGAATCAAGCGACTCTTCGTCTGTGGAGTCCATTGACCCCGCCGGTACGTCTTCGGCACACACGAGCATCGCAGCACGTCGGTCGCAACATGGACATCTACATCGCTTACCAGCAGGTCCGAAACACTCACTAATATGACATCTGCCTATTACTTATGTGTAAAATAATCACGAAATTTTGAAATGTTAGCGCTGCCATAACTGTTCAAATATCACTCGTTTCGCTTTAGGAATGATAACCTCTGATGATGATGACCCCTGTCCAAAAACCAAACTTATCGCCACCAAACTAATGTCGAGTATACCTAAGTCCCAACCAAAATAACCAAACCACCACCACAACACAGGAAATCGTAAAAGAAGGCCTTTCGCCTACCTAAGACAGCCTCAGTAAAATGCTAGATTCTAAACTAGAAAAGAACAATCAATCCCTGCTCCTTGGAGGTACTAAAGAACAAAATCCAGAATGAAATACAAAAAACTTTGCCGCCATCAGTGAAAATTTCAACTGTCTAACTATCACGTTTCATGAGAACTAGCCTGGTGACAGACGGACAGATAGACAGACTTATACTTATACCCTAAAAACTATCAGAGAGTTAAATGAAGATATTTTGAAAGATACCCACAAGCTAACCGCGAGCAAGAAATAGTACTAAAAGCCATTTAAACACAATCAATGAGAAAATAGAAACACTACAAGACGAAAACAAAGAACTTAAACATTTAAAAGAACTAATATAACATATGACAATTATAGTAAATCAACAACAGGACACTGATTTAAAAACAAGCACTATTTGGACACACAGAATATATCCAATAATCCGAGAATCAACTATACTATCGCATAATTGAAGCATTCTAATATATCTTCAAGGTTGACCTGACCGGATATATTGAGAGACTCTCGGAGACATTTTTATTGAGCTAATAAGTAAACGAAAGACCATATACATATGTATTAGACAACACCACTCACTTTATAAATACAAGGCTTTTTATTTCCGAATACCCTTATAAGACTGCATTTCGTAAAAAACAAGCATTACAAGAAAACTTGCGCTCAAAAAACACCACAGGGACACAAGAACAGTGACGTAACAAAACCATGAAATTTAAAAACTGACTTGAGCCAGCCTATTAAGTCGACGTGTTATAAAAGCTTCAATAAAACAAATGAAAGCGACAAGACTCGCGGACTCACACAAACAAAATGAGCACCTTACGTCACTCAAGGTATTGGCATCACAGTTTTATACCAAAACATGCAAAGTATCAACAATAAACAACACTTATTGGAAACATTTCGCGATGAAAAAGGAACGTACCAAGCTCTTTGTTTATCGGAAACATGGTTATCACAGGGAAATGAAGAATTAAGATATTAACTGCAACGGCTACATTTTCGCTACGTAATACTGTCGACTGAAATACGAAGGCGGCGGTGTCTGTAGTAATTAAAAAATATACAATTATATGAAAAATCAGACAGTCAGTAAATCAAAAAGTTACAATATATTCGGGAATACAGAAACTTAAGAATTCAAACTCAATCAATGTGGAAAATAATCGAGGAGCATACAAATAAAAGTATGTCACAGACACAACAAAACTTAAAAATTTATCGTGAATTTTTAAGTTTTGTTTTTTTTAAGTTTAACTTGCGTGTCAACCAAAACAAGTTTCACCCTCATTCAAACATTTATTGGCATCAGTAGGTCAACCAAGGCGGAGTGGAGACTCAGAGCCGCACCGCGCACGGCCGACCTGTGCTCCGGCAAATGGACGAACACTATGATTGGTCCATCCACCTACTCAGTACTCCGCAACAAATGAAAAATATAATAAAGAACCCAAAAGGCAAATTTTGTCTCGGATTAGAGGAACTATCCTCTATACAATAAAAACAAGTGCTGAAGGGACATTACCGTTTTATCTATCAATGTGTTAATGTTTTGTTAAAGGGATTACCCCCCCGGTTAGGAAAAACTATAATAAAATCTATTCACATGATAAACTCGAAGTCAGATCCAAATAATGACCGTCCTATTGCACCATTATCCACATCGTCAAAAAATGAAGGAAAGCAATGCACGTACAAACGCGTTCATAACTTTTGTGAAAGGTTTAATGTTTTCGAAAAATGTCAAAAATGGTTTTCGGAAGAAAAGATCCACGATCATTTTTTGAGTAAATGTAGCAACATATACATTTACTCAAAAAATACTTAACGGCTTGAACAATAAAAATACGCTAGGTATCGGAATCTTACTTGATACGACCATCTGACCGAGGCATATGGTAAGGTGCTCTATAATATAATTACTAAATAAACGACACGGTATCACATCAGAGGAATAATTCACGAGTGGAACGGCTCCGCCCTACGAAACCGAGAACAATTTGTAGAAATTAAACATTGGGATCATGAAACTGCTGCACTTGGGAAGTCAGCATAATGCGAACGATCGAATATCCTTTGCATTCAAAACTCATTACGCAAGGTAGTGTGTCGGGTGTTTTCAATTTATATCCGTTCTAACTTTGACATCAATTAATATCCTATAAATCAGTAAATTCGTTGGACAATATCCAACTTCTACCTTAAAATGACCGACCAACCTCGCCGATATGCATCACTTTCACGATTTGAACGAAAACACGCTCGTGATACTCGCACTACAAACTAAGTTAAAATAACACAGCACAACTCCCCACATAACATCAATTAAAATATATAATAAAATACCTAACGTCATTAAAATGGAACTAAATGATAAAATATTTATAAAACAGCAAACAAAACTACTGGTCGATAAATGTTATTATATATGTACATTGAATGATTGTTTTACTGATGACATAAAAATGTAATGACTTGATGACCACTTAATCCTTTTTAGAAAGATTATTTAATTATTTCTTCTTTATATTTGTATTTTATTAATTTGATTTTAACTTTAGGGGTGGCCAAACTCATGTCACAAACTCTTGGTGGTATGTGCGAGGATGACGATGACTATCATGAACCTTGTGGGTTCCGTGATACAATTTGATGTTAATATTTTTTTTTTATTTTTTTTTTATTAAAAAAAACGTTGCCCCACACTAGGAATTTCACCTGTATCGTGGGTGCGTTTACAAACATTTAAACTTACATACACAAACAGCCAGACCCGGAACAATTACCTGTAGATCATACAAATATTTGTTCCGTGCGGGGATCGAACCCACAACACGCGGCGTAGCAGCCGATGGCTCAACCACTGCGCCAACCGTGTCGTCATAATATCATAATTAAGGCATAGACACAGGAAACAGAAAATGAAACCTTGACAATGTAATAAACCAAATAAGACATTGTAAGATAACAATTCAATATATGTTTATATTAATCGTCTATTAGTTATGTACTTACATGTAGTTACTAATGCGAGATGTTACCTTACTGTTTGTACAAAATAAATGCGAATGGAGGTGTGCTACTCAAGGACACCCTAAACCTATATATGAAAGCAAGTAGTCAGTCCACACAGCGACTGCTCCTCGCTGCACACCCCTCTGCTTATATAGTCTGTATCGATCCTTAGCTAGCGTCGTCACCACAATGCCCTCGTTCTCCTCGCGAGGGCCCATCCACGATAAACAATGTGCTATCGCTAACATCTAAACAGCTTATCGTTAAATTAATATATTATTATAATCCTGTAGATATATCTGATAAGACTTCTTCTTGTGTAGCTGCGATGAGCTGAGGTTCACTTCTTCGGAGCACATGGCTCAAGACGCCGCGTGCTCTCACTGAAGACAGAGAAGTGGAATATTAAATAGTTAATCATGGCGAATGAGCGGAAGGATAGTCAGGCCGAGGGTCCGGGCAGCAGGAAGGGCAGCACGTTCGACAACCGCAAGGGCAGCGTATTCCAGAAGCCTCTGGACCTGGATGATGTGCTGGTGAACGAGCTGGGCCAGTTCGGTCGCTACCAGATGGTGAACCTGCTGCTCGTCTCCATTCCCATCATCATGTCAGCGTTCATGAGCGAGTACATATTCTCTGCCGCCGCCATCCCGCACAGGTTCGTATTATGGCAATCAGTAACAAACAATTTTCAATGTATATGCCTAGTCACTTTTGTTTTTTGTTTTCGTTAAAAATTACTCAATTTGGGAGCAGTAGTTATTCTATTTTTCAACGCAATTATTTAAAACAGTACGCAAGTACAATTTCTCGCAATATTTGACGTGCAGTGTAAGTCATGGCCATTACTTTTTAGGCGACGAGATAGAATACTAAACTAGCCTAAAGTTATTCAAAATAAGTCTTCATCAACTGCTTCTACGTCCACAGATGTCAGATTCCCGAATGTGGAGAAACCGGCAAGAGTGAGTTTTTCAGGCCGCTATGGATAACCGACGCGATCCCAGCTGCAGATAACGCCAACGGATTTGTATCCTGCTCCCGGTATGAGCCAACAGGCGAAAATGGAACCCTGGCCACCTGCCCAGCAAACCTTTTCCATAACAGGGAACAGGAGTGCGATGGATTTGTTTACGCGAGGGAAAACTCCTGCGTCTATGATGTTAGTATTACATATTTGCTTATGGCATTAAGTCCGCCTCTGTACATTTGTGTGCGTAAAGGATTAAATAAATAAATAAATAAATTTGTGCAATGACGACAGCTTTTATGCAGTACTTTGCTTTTGACAAAAAAGAAATCGTATAGTAACTTTTTCGGAGGGGACCATAACTAACCAACAGATTTGTATAGAAAATGTTTGATAGAAAAATCTAAAACACATTTTATTTTCAGTTTGACCTCGGTTGTCAAGATTGGCTTCGTGCTTTAGCTGGTACTCTCAGCAGCGTGGGTACACTGTTGGTACTGCCCATTGCTGGTTATATCTCTGACACATTTGGAAGACGTGTTGCTCTCGTCATCAGCGTCACCAACCTGGCCATCTTTGGTATCATCAGAGCTTTCTCCGTCAACTATCCCATGTACCTGGCATTTCAACTGATGCAGACCACATTTGGAGCCGGAACTTTCAGTTCTTCTTATATCTTTGGTAAGCATTTAACTATAGTCGGAAAACAATGATCGGCTCACAAAGTTTAATTAATTAACCAGTACTTTTTTGCTTACTATTGTGGTTCTACAATATTTTAACCTCTATGCCAACAAGTGATAAACATGTCTAGTCTATTATGCGTCGTTAAAAATCATGTATTGGTTCATTGGATCACGGTTACAATATGTCTGTTCCAGCCACTGAGTTCGTGGGCCCGAAGTACCGCGTGTTAACCAGCGCCACGTGCTCGTCTATGTTCGCCGTCGGTCAGGTGATCCTCGGTGGAGTGGCCTGGCTAATTGAGCCCTGGAGATACATGATCTTAGCGCTGCACATCCCATGCTTCCTCATCATCTCGTACTATTGGATCCTGTCGGAGAGCGTTAGGTGGCTACTGTCACAGAAGAAGTACGACAGAGCAAAGACCGTGCTTTTACGAGTGGCCAAGAGAAACAGGACGCAGATCAGCGAGAAGTCTATGAATGCGCTGTGCAACCCACCAGAGCCCGTCAAGGTGAGTCTCGAAAGATGTTTGGTGCTACGTTTTGTTCAGTTTGGGCTTAATACCTATTGAATTTTTACTAAACACTCAGTCATATAATGGTTTTATTTATAGGTGGTAGGTGATGATGATGATGAGCCTAACCTTATCAAGGCCATCTTCCGTTCGCGCGTGTTACTACGCCGCATTTGTACCACTCCTATCTGGTGGATTACCACAACCTTTGTGTACTATGGGCTGTCCATCAACGCCACCAGTCTGTCTGACACCATGCACCTGAACTACATCTTGACCTGCGCTATCGAGATCCCTGGCTTCTACACCGCTGTCCTCATCCTAGACAGGATAGGCAGGAAGCCTACCCTGTCTGGAGGGTTTCTGTTCAGTGCTGTCTGCAACATCGCCTTCGCGTTCATACCGGACGGTAAGTTTCAATTGGTCTTATGACCACTTTCATATGATTTTTTTTTAATGAATTATGTATTTCACGAATAGTGCATTGTTTTATGTGCAGTAATCTAAACTGAGGAATATTGGTATTCACCGTGTCTTCTTTTCATATCAAACATGTTTGACATCTGGGGTTTGTTTACCTAGTCTTATTTGAATGAAGTATTCTCAATTATTATTTATTAATGAAGGTACATTCATACTTTTATATATTATTCTAATATATATGTTTCTAACATACAGAAGAAATAAAATACGAACTTGGCATTAAATGACCACTATTTCCATATATCTGACTCAAAATAGTATCAGTGTTTACTAAATAATTAGTTGCATTCGTTCCATGTAAAATACTGGTATTCTGCTGCATCCGGTTAGACTGGAAGCCAACTGCAACATAGTTGGGTAAAGGCTAGGCAGATGATGATGTTTACTAAACAATCAACTTTATCGCACAATGTTATCTAAAGAAACCGGTGAACGCGTCAGAATCATGCTAGATCTATGATCTATCAACGCGTTATCATAATCTGTGTTGATTGATATTATTTTAATTTTATCATTCACGATTATTTGAGCCGGTTATCTTTAAATTATAAGAAAGTACCTACCTGCCTACATATTATTATAATTCCATTTTGCTCACGTGTGTATTGGTCACTCATAACAAATGGATTGTCTTTTTAATAGCATTTTGCACCTCATAATAACTACGATAAACAAAACATCACTAAATGAATAAATATGAATGAGTTATTATTTAAAGGATTAGGTATTAATTTAAAAGATAAAGATAAAAGAAAAGTTAGACCGAGTGCCTCGTTGGTCTAGTGGTTGGAAGCGCTTTTGCTGAGCAAGAGGTAATGGGTTCGATTCCTAGGACGGGAAAAGTGTTATTGGGTTCTTTCATCCGGAATTTCTCAGTAGCAGCCCGGAGTATGGTTGTGTGCCCGGGTAGTGGCAGTAGGCTCGCCCCCTATTATATGGGACTTAAACATAACTGCTGAAATGTGGGAACATTTCGCTAGGTTTGTCTAAGTCTAACCTTCGGGGATCACAGGTGTGATATTACCCGCGCCTTAAGCCGAGCGCTTTTGCTACATTGTGCACTCACCAATTGAACGGAAACCGATTCGATAGAGGACGTAACCTGTATGTTTAATAATTTGCAACAGATCTGGCGACGCTGCGTCTGATCGTGTACCTGCTGGGCAAGTTCGGCATCTCCGTGGTGTTCACGTCACTGTACCTGTTCACGTCGGAGCTGTACCCGACGAAGTACCGCCACCGCCTGCTCGCCTTCTCCTCTATGATCGGGCGCATTGGCTCCATCACCGCGCCCCTCACTCCTGTACTGGTAAGTATTCTTGGTCACATACTTGGCAGCTACACCTGACGCAGTACTGACACGTCATCGTACTTTCTCTGTCTTATTATTTCAAAGATCTTAATTCTTAAACTTATCATAGGTGTGTGGACCAAGAACTGAGGCCTTGAGGGGTACAGCAATTTGATTGAAAAGCTTAGATGATATACCCAGTATTTCTATATTTTGAGAAGATCGGATTACACGGGTTTATAATAGACTTTAAGATCACAGAAGATGGTAGTAGAACGCAGGCCCCTATAATAAACTTCCCAAACTGAAGCACTTACAAGGAGAACTAGAAACATAAACACGCAAACTAGACGTATAATTTATTTCTCAACAGATGGACTACTGGCACGGTATACCCTCAATAATGTTCGGTGCCATGGGCATCCTGTCCGGGATCCTGGTCCTGACGCAGCCCGAAACCCTGGGCACCAAGATGCCTGACACCCTGGCGGAAGCTGAGGCTCTCGGCACACCAGAGTCAAAAGTAAATAGAAATTGAAGAGATACTCATTGTAAATAGATTTAAGGATTATCATAGTTCTACGTTGTGATCTTTTTATTAAAATTCATGTTGCTCACATTATTCAGAATACCTGCAACATTTGTCTTAGCTCTTGATTGATATTTTAACTAATGTATATTTAAAACTCAATGTTGTAAGTGGAAGTTTTTTTTTTAAACCACTTGTATGTATGTAAAAACCAATTAATTGACTGACTTTTGAGTTGAAAAGTTTTTATTGGATAACATAAAAATAAATATTTAGTCTGGGTATTTAGTTATGTAAGCAATCATATTTACGAGAGAGTTAAGTAATAAAAGTATAAAAATGAAAAAAATATACGTAGAGCCGAACTCTATTTAGATTTAATGTTAAATTAGCATTGCATAGATAGTAAGAAGTAGTAGGGATTACGTTAAGTCAAAATTAATCTGTCGAACTGTGTAATATTAATATATTGCTCTCTTAGTAATGTACAATGACTCGTGTATATATAGAACATAATTTATTAAAATGTTAGAGCGGGCTTAGCTCAGCTATCGTTGTTCGTTTAATTATAAGTTGATATTAAAAGACTATGAATATTTACTTGTGTTCTATTATTTACTGCCTTTTATGGCCTTTTAATGCCCATGTCTGAGTGCTTAGTAAGTGTGATATTAAAATAACTTTTATCTTGTATACTGATGCAAATAGCACAACTAGCTCAGAAAATTATAATGTGTCAGGAGCAAGACAAGAGCATCGTCATGTTGTTCGTAATTTAGTCATTTATCTACCTTATAGTGACATTTAAGTTGATCATGTGTGGACTAACACACAGACAGAAATCGGGAATAATATTCATAATGCTTTGATAATATTGTACGATTACCGGTTACAGTAGTTTTGTCCTAAGCAGATACAGTAGATAATGCTTTAGGTATTGTATCTATGTATATACACACATCAAAAGCGTCTCGGGATCAAGTACGTTTTAAAGTATCGCCGCAATTAAGGATTATCATTTAAACTTTTTTGGATCACTATTGTTTCTTTTTAATGAATTTCACTATTTGAAAATTTTTTTTTAAAATTTTGATTAAAAATAGAAAATCAACTGTCAATTAGGGTTTCTACGAAAGTATGTACGTTTTTACAAAACCATCGTAATTTCTGCGTCGGAACTGAAAAATATGCATATAGACACAAGAAGAGATGATGAGAGCCGTCAGAATGTTGCAAGCTGGTTTGTTGCCCGGCAACGTACTGTGGCTGACGCTCCTGGTACTGAACACAGCGTCATAAGCTGCCTCTGTTGGTAACTTTAACATCGGAATTAAAGTCAGAAGCCAGTCTGGAAGACTAGATTTGGTAAAGATTGATTGGATATTGTTTTATAGTCAAAAATGTACTTGATCCCTAGACACTTTTCATGTGTGTATATTTCTGGTATATTGAAGAAGAAGACATGTGTCGCCAACACCAATTAAATTGGGATAACGGCAGGAGAATTAGAGGTCTTCAAATTTCGAGAAATTCTTGTATTAAAGACAAAGGAGCATTACAACTAAGTATTGTTGGTCGAAACTGTGACGCAACTTGAAAACAGTGAAGCGCTCTATATATGTACCTCTACAGGCTGTCAGGAGGTGTTGGACAATAAATAAATGAAACAAAAACATTTTGAATATAAATTATTATGAACACTTATAAAATTACTAGATAGCTAAACAATACTTCACTACGCGAGATTCACAACATTATACATAAGCGCTGGCGACGTGTCACTGACGCACAAACACGTACGAAAATTGCACAACATAGAAACGTCTGAAGACCCACTGCATATAATGTTGTCACAAGTTCTTACAGACACATACGTATATACATAAATATATCCATATATAATAATAATAACGTGGATGGACGAAACAATAAAATAAGTTCAAGTGAAAATACTACACAGTATACAAAGCGTAGATACAACTGAAATACAAACAATATTGGTTAGAATAGAAGCCGCTTGTTCATACAGCGGCAGCAATCAATGAGTAACCATAGACTCAGAAGTATGAAAAAGTATCTTTTTACAAAAACATCGGAACTGTAGTAACTATGGAACAAAAGTAGAAAGCAGTGGGTTTACTGCACTTTTCTATGTTGTGACAGGTAGAGACAGAAACCAAATAAATATTTTAATAAAATAAACACTATGCTTATCAGCGCACGAATGTATATCACCCACTGTCTGAAACATATTCAGTATATTACACGTCTAAACAGTTAGTACAGGTGGCTCTTATCAATGGGATTGGTAGCTTTATAGGTACATATATTTATCTGAGGTTGAATGGCAAGTGCGCGGCCTGCGCATGAGGGACAAGGGCAGCTCAGGATTGTTGTGGCAATGTTTCGAGAAACTGTCAGTCGCATGTAGCGAAGCTATTTCGCCTAAAGTTACGATTATGATGATACTTTATGAAAAGGAAGTTTCTATGTGTATAAAATAAATTTAATTCAATTATAAAATTAATTGCCTAAACAAACAACACAGTTATTTGGATTTCCAAACTACTGTCGAATTTTTATAGCAATAATATATATAGCCATTATAAAGATCGTACAAAAAAGTTATTGAAAGAATACCGTCTGGTTTCAGAATTCTAGATGCTGGGCAATCTAAAGAAAGTTTGCATTCTAATCTCAGTCTCAATCCATCTAAAATACACCGGGTACAAGTTTTTTGACATTGACTGTTGCTAGGATCAGGTTGCGACTGGATTTTAAATGGTTTTTATTGACGGCCTTCTAGTTTGTAAAGCTCTCGAATTGTACTGACAATGATGATGATCAGGATGATGTGTGACGATGAGATGTGATGTTTTGCAGTACCTAAGGTATTAGGTATTTACAGACTGAATTATTGCATCAGTAATGTTATAATTTTCAGCCTCATATTGGATGATTGAATTATATCCTTATGCGATTTTTTCCATTTAAAACAAATGCCTTGTACTTGTTCTTACTTGGGTGTGGACGGTTTACATGTAACAGACACAAAACAAAATTGGATCTGATAAGAAACTAATTTGTTATCGGAGGAGTGATAAAACTCTTCCGGTGATTTTCAGTCTAGACACCGACGTCTTCTAAGTCTAGACAGCAGTCCTTGGTCGGTATCCAGTCTAGACACCGACGTCTGCTAAGTCTAGACAGCAGTCCTTGGTCGGTATCCAGTCTAGACACCGACGTCTGCTAAGTCTAGACAGCAGTCCTTGGTCGGTATCCAGTCTAGACACCGACGTCTGCTAAGTCTAGACAGCAGTCCTTGGTCGGTATCCAGTCTAGACACCGACGTCTGCTAAGTCTAGACAGCTGTCCTTGGTCGGTATCCAGTCTAGAGACTGGAGGATGACCAACTTTTTGGGTTTTCACAAAAAGTTGGATTCAACCGCAGTTTCTCAAGTCTCAAGCCAATTTCAGCCGAAACGCAGTAATAAATTTAGGTTGGCCGAAACTAGCGTTCTGAATCTATATTAATATAACAAGAGATTTATGATGTACCTTTAAGAAAAACAAAGAAAGTACATATGGACTTCAAGTATGCAATAGAGTCTTTGAAAACTTACCTAACTGCGTACGGAGTAAGGAGAAATACTTTTCGATGTGTCACTTTTTCAACAGTATAATAAGTATCTATTAACACTGCATTCTAAAATGGCCGAACACTTTATTCATGAAGATTGGCGTTAGTTGTTAGAGTTACGGTATCCACAGTTGGTTATAAACAATAAGAGGAGGTGAATAATCGATAAAATCATGTTTCGGTCGGACTTCTCTATTTCAGAGCCTCATCAAAATATGCACAGTTTACGCAGCTATCAGTTTTTTGCCTAAAGCATGCAATTTAAAGGTAGATAGATATTTCCCATTATGTTTCGTAGATATCTGCTACAAACGCACTTTACGTAACATGAATGAAAATGTTGTTTGAGAACTACTTATTAAAGACGGAGGTTATTATATTATGTTAGTTATCTTGGAATTCTCAATGTTAGCTGTAGCGACAATAATACTTATGAGAATTCAGGCTTAATACTATCAAATCATGATATAGAAAATTTGTTAGACGTAAAACGAGTGTGTAACAACCGACCGTACGTTGAATATGTTTCACGTAGACAGCAAAGAGATCTTATCCTCGCGTGGACTAAAAGAGCTTATATAATAACAATCCAACACTATTGTATAAATATTATATTAATTACCTAATATGTATGTTACGATTTGTATTTAAATTATACTGAGCCAATAGTCGGTGTTAAAAAATAAATGCTATCGTGGAAGAATTTGTAGAAAAATTCTTAATAATATCGTTTCGTTATGATTGAAAATGTATCAAGTTTTTAAATCGCATTTATTTAAAAACACCAATAACTTTATTTAACACCATATCTATCAAGTAAACTGTATAACACTCTCAAATGCCATGAAAGTGTACTCGACAAAGTAGGTACAACGTTTGCGAATATCTATGATAATGACTTTTATGCGACTTCTCCAACATCTTGTCCCAGTAACCAAATATCACAAAAACCTATTCATAAAATTAGTATACTCAGTATCACTGCAAGTTACCATAAGCATCTGTCTACACTCGCTAAGTCACTGTCTTTTTAAAAGTGAATGACGTCACGAAATTAGTCCTTAACACTAACCAGTATGCTGCATCTAACCTGCCTTCAAGTGCTTGAGATTCACAAAAATATCCTTAAAATGTTATCACTGCACTTTTAGCTTATATATGAGCGATTCTTCGGCCTTGACAAACTTCATTCAAAAGGTCCTTCACTCATCACTGAGTTTATTTCTCTCCGGTGACACTGACAGAAAGTCTTGGGATTTCGTCACGTGTGCT